>CM055826.1:32256979-32856979 GCA_029582265.1 Zoroaster sp. YZ-2022 | reverse complement strand
ATATTGCACACTGCTCTTGAGGAAGTGACACTTTGACGGTTTGAGCTTTAGGTTGTGACGTCTCAGTCTCTGAAATACCTCTTCAAGACGGGAGATGTGTTCTTCAATGGTTGAACTGTAGATGATGATGTCATCAAGATAAAGAAGAACACTTTCAAAATTCATGTCGCTAAACACGGTGGACATCAGGCGTTGGAACGTGGCTGGTGCATTGACGAGACCAAACGGCATTCTTGTGAACTCGAACAGTCCCATAGGTGTCGTAAAAGCTGTCTTTGGCTGGTCCTTCTCCGCCATTCGAACTTGAAGATAGCCAGAAGTGAGATCTAAGCAAGTAAAATACTTAGCTTTCCCTAAGGCATCTAAAGCTTCTTCAATCCGTGGTAGTGGGTATGCATCACGAACAGTTCTGGAGTTTAGTTTACGATAGTCAACGCAAAGCCTAATACTGCCATCTTTCTTCCGGACAATTACTACTGGGGAAGCAAACGGGCTCTGACTCGGTTTGATGACTTTGGTCCTCTCCAGATCTTTAATGTGCTTACGGACCTCTTGGAATTCTCCTGGTACAATGCGCCTATACGGGATACGGAAGGGGGTTGGGTCAGTCAGTGGGATTTCGTGATCAACTGTCGTGGTCATGCCAATATCGAGCGAATCTTTGGAGAAAACGTCGGCATTTTGTCTGAGGACATCCTCAAGGGCGATCCTTTCTGAGGGAGTCAGATCAGCAACGTCGATGTCTGGCATGGGGTTTTCGTCTGACGCGGTTTGTTGAAAAGTCACCACATCTGCAGTATCGGGATCTGGCGTTGAGTGAACGACTTGGATACTGGACAGCCATGCCACAACTGCATTCCTTCTAACAGTTACCGTCTGATGAGACAAGTTGCACAGCCGAATAGGTACTTTACAGTCTCGGACTTCTACCAACATCTGCCCAACAGCTAGACTATTATTGCTCTTGCCCTCCACCAGTGCTGTGATGCAACGACCTTTAGTAGATTTTGGAGCGTTGGCCGTTATGATTACTTCTGCTCCAGGCTGTACTTCGAGCGAGCGTCTTCCTGCATAGCGAAGATGACCAATCTCTCCATTGGTGCGAGCAATATCTATGCCATCTGTATTTATGCACTGGAATGCTGAATACCAATTGGCAGACTTGTGGGCTCTTGTCATGAAACCTCGGCCATATTTACTGTGCAGCACGCCCCGTACTGCTAAGATCACATTGGTCCCAAGAAGGAGAGGGGTTGAGCGTCTGAACTTTGTCACTGGGACGACTAGCGCAGGAACATTTTTGATCTCTTCACCGATGGCATCAATATTGAGGAGGATATACCCCCGATGAGGAACATTCTGACCGCCAGCACCCTTAATGATGATGTCGGTCTTCTTCAAAACTTGTTGTTTAAGTTCAGGATGACTTAAGATGAAATCGTCTGTAATGGTGGTCACCTGTGAACCAGTGTCAAGCAGAGCCTGACAACTCCTCCCTGAGACGACTACGTCTGTGGTACTTACTGGTCCCACCAGTTCTTTATCTGGCTGATATCCTGGACTGGTTTGGAGAGAGATCATCTTCGATTCACTCCAGCGTGTAGTGTCCATAGTAGGGCTCTCCTTACTTGTGATACCTGTCAATTGCCCAGCATCAACAGGTTGAACTAGTTTAAAGGCATCTGCTGTCTCCCTTGTTCCGTGGCGAAGTTGGTCTGTCGTCTCGGTGCTTTACACTCACGAGAGAAGTGGCCTACCTCACCGCAAGTGTAACATCTCTGCACTTGTCTCATGGCGGGGATGCGGCGGGATTGATTCATATCCCTAATCTGCATGGGGGGTCCTTGTCTACTGAGGGCACTCTCTATTTGGTGTACACGTTGACCAAGAGAGTGTTGGTCCTGTACGACCTGATCCAACGTTGACATGTGTTGTTTCATCATTTTTGTCAGTTCCTCCAATTGTCCACTGACATTTGGAGTGACTTGGTTATGTGATTGTGCCAGCTTCATCTCCAGTTCTTTCTTCGTCTTTTGGTGTTGGGATGTTGAATTGTCAGCCTCTGTAGTCTGTTGATGGATGGAGTACTGGTAACGCCTAGCTTCCCGTACTTGAGAGAATTCCTCGTTGATGACTCGCAACTCGTTTCTGAGTGTTTTGAAACTCATACAGCGAGGCTGCATTGGGGCAAGGCGTTGCCGGACTGCGTTGTCATGGAGACCAGACATGAATTGGGTTGTCAGGAGCACATCACGATCTTCTCCAAGGGAACCTTGCCTCCCTTGCCGCCTTTTGATGTCCTCTACATTTCTCAACAAGGTCTCGAGGGCAATGGCATACTCGATTGCAGTCTCCTCTGACCGCTGCCGTCTCGAAAAAAATGTCGCTATGGGGGTAGCTGCAGTACATCCTTCTCCAAATTCGTCTAGTAGTTCTGAGATGGCCTCCTCTGCAGTGGTGGTTCCACGGCTCTCCAAGTTTAGGACCACGTCGCGAGCTTCAGCTTTTGTATGTCGGACGACTTCCTGGAACCGGACTCGCTCTGCTTGGGGTCCCTTTAATTCCAGAAGAAACCGCATGTCACGTGCCCAGTCCTCTACTCGGAGTCCATGTTTTTTCGAACTAGACCCACTAAATGTGGGGACGTCCTTCAACTGGTGAGCGGTGTAAGTCCCTGATGTCTGGTGCCCGAGAGTTGGCTTGGAAAGGGGGTCGAAATCTGCCATCTGTATGCTGCTTGGATAGGGACTACATGTAGGCTGATGGGTGTTGTGTTGAGCGCCAGGTGGGATTGTCTGGTGATGAGGGCTTGGTGTTGTACCCTGCATCGCCGTCATGGTTGGTGAATGTGGCAGGAAAGGTGTATTCTGCCCATGAAAGGTTAGGTTGGCCGGACACGGGGTTTCCGTCATCATGCACGGTAAACGTCTCTCAACTAAAAGCACTGTGTTGGTTTTAATTTTGAAAAAAAAATTATCTAGAAAAAAAACACTCTGTCCCAAATGAATAAAAACAAAAGTTGGCTAAATTCTAAAAGAAATTTGTACCCGGATTCTCCACCAAAAAGAAAAAAAATGTAACCTGGAAAAATGGTACTCTTGAGAATAACGGGGATAGCCAACCAAAACAGCAAAAACCAAGATCGATAGGAAAAGGTCGCGAACTTTTCTTAAACAAATTGGGACAAAGGAAAAAATTATTTTACCTTCAAAAGACAAAACGGCTTTATTAAATTTCTCAAAACAAACCTTTTTGAGCTAAAAATCCAAATTGCCAATTAAAAATAAGTTTTTAATAAAATTCAAAGGTAAGAAGGTTACGGTAAAAAATAAACTCAACTGTTATAAAAATGTTTCCCAAAAGAATGCAACTTTAAGCGTATAAACAAAAATGTATAAAACCAACACAGCACTAAAGTGAAATACAGTTTACAGACAATCAAACATCTACCAGAATTATTGAGCAGTATGAGTGTATGGGAGAAAGCAGCTGTCCGGCATATGTGTTTACTGCTTACTGCTTACCTGCTCACTGACCAGCTTAGCACAGGGCCAGTGTCAGGACAAAGGAATGGTCTGGTGCTCTTTAACAATTAACTAAAATATATACAGTGAACTTTGGGTACTACACAGGGGTGCCACTCCTATGAGTATAATGCAAAAAGAAATAAAAACATATAAATTCTCTAAGGGGCACTCCTACTATATATAACACAGGAATTTCACTCCCTTACACTCACCACTGCTGAAACCCATTGTTGTCCTCAACAATGAAACTTAACTGGAGTACTGTTCAAAGAATAATGCTACTTCTAAAACAAGAGCCTACGATGTTTGTCATGAACCTGAACAGTGTAAATAAAACAAACTGAAAATTGCATGTTAATCAAATCCATATCTAGTTATAGTTTCAGAGTCCAAAACGATTTGGAGGCTTGATTTGTCGTTTGGGGCGAAAGGACAGCATCCCGTCTTCATCACTGGACTCGTCACAGGCGTCATCTTCACGGCCAGAACCAGCATCATCAGCAGATGTGGATATATGGCTTGCGGTCTCTTCTGCTGCAGGTTGTAGATGTGCATCTTGGGATGGTCTGCCAGGGGCGTGGTCATCTGAGAATGCCTCTTCATCAGTACTGGAATGTGTTGTCAAAGGACCAACTGGACGAACCTGTAGAGCATCATCACTCACCTCGGATGTGGAGGAAGGGGGTACATCAAAGGGGCAAGGTGTCAGCATGTTTCTGTGGAGTGTTCTCGTCTTCTTCGAGCCGGTACGACGTACGACATAGGCAGGATAGGCGGGTAGCTTCCGTACTATCACATGTGGCCATTCCTCCCAGTTATCCTTGAGTTTGCACTTGCCACGGGGTGTCTTGTTCTGAACTAATATACGTGATCACCTGGCTTAAGAACAACTTCACGTACTTTCTGATCATATGCAGTCTTCTGTTTTTTTCTGGCCTTTTCTGCAGCTGCATCTGCCTCGTGGTATGCTGTGCGCATGTGTCGTCTGAGTCGTCTGACGTATTCTGAAGGAGATTTAGCATTCTTCGTATTGTGCTCATCGGAACTTCTCTGTGGCTGGAACAGAAGGTCAACCGGTAGTTTGGGCTCTCGTAGGAACATCATGTAGAATGGGGAATAACCGGTGGATTCATGCTTCGTTGAGTTATATGCATGTGTCATCGTTTCTGCATACATAGCCCAATTTACCTTCTGGTCTGGCTCTAAGGTACCGAACATTGAGAGTAGTGTGCGGTTGAAGCGCTCCGTCATGCCATTACCTTGCGGATGGTATGGGGTCGTACGGCTTTTAGTGATACCCATCAACCTGCAGAGCTCTTTTATGATTTCAGCCTCAAAGCACTTCCCTTGGTCTGAATGTACCCTTTCTGGGATGCCATAGTGAACGATGAACTTTTGCCACAATATCTTGGCCACCGTTGTTGCCTTCTGGTCATGTGAAGGATAAGCTTGGGCATACCGTGTAAAGTGGTCTGTCACCACCAAGATATTCTCATAGTTCCCCTTAGACTTCTCTAGGCTGAGGAAGTCTATGCAGACTAGTTCTAGCGGGCGTGAAGTACGAATATTCTGCAGACCAACACACCTCTTCCCAACAGGCAGCTTACGGAGAGTACACCTCTTACATTTCTCAATGTACCGCTTGAATTCAGTGTGCATACCTGGCCAGAAATACCGATCCTTCACGAGCTGAAGGGTTTTACTGAAACCAAGGTGACCAACGGTATCATGCAGATAGTTCAGGACCTGATGTCTCATGGCACGAGGAAGAACCAAAAGGTGTCTCATTCTATCTTCACCTTCCTTTCGGTAGAATAGGAGCCCTATCACCACGTGAAGATTGTCCCAGGCGCGCAATAGCCGCCGGACAAGTTTAGGCTCCCGAGACATCGCTCTCCTACTTGGCTTTGACTGAGAAGTTGTCTTCAACTCCAAGATTCTGCTTACCACTGGATCATTCAGCTGAGCTTTATGGAAACTGGAGCCTTGTGAACAGCTGGTTCCGAAAGTATGCGGGACGTCATCACCACTGCTTAAAACATCAGATTTGTCCTGCTGCTCTTCACTGCTTGTCTCATCACTACTTGAGGACAATAGGGAAGAAGATCCGGTTTGATGTATCACTACTTCATCAGCTGCCTCAGTGTTACTACTAGACCATTCTGACGTTATTTCTGCTGAGTGACTTGGGTGTTGAACAGCAATGTTGATGTCTACTGTTGCTGGTTCTTTGGTTGCGTCGGTCCTTTGCTCTGTTGAATCTAGGATGCGTTGAACATCCTCTCTCGTTATGCGGGACAGGGCATCTGCATTTCCATTGTTCTTTCCGGGGCGGTACTGTATGTCAAGGTTGAAGAGGGACAGGTCGTTGACCCAACGATGGCTGTGCGCATCCAATTTAGCTTTCTTTAGCACATACGTCAATGGGTTGTTGTCTGTGACGGCGGTAACTTCGTGGCCATACAAGTAGTCCCGAAACTTAATAGTCAGCGCCCAGTGTAACGCCCTGAATTCTAGCTTGTGGGCCGGATACCTTTTTTCTGCTGAAGACAGAGTCCTGCTAGCATATGCGATTACGCGTTCCCGTCCATCTTGTTGTTGTGTTAACACCGCACCTAGGCCCTCCAGAGATGCATCAGTCTGCACTACAAACGGCAGCGTGTAGTCTGCGTATGCCAAGACTGGAGTGGAAGTTAATTTTGAAATTAGGGATCGAAACGCCACCTCACATTGGTCACTCCAGATAAATGGGGGGTCTTTGTAACCTCGCTTTCCTCCAATTAATTTGAAGAGAGGGTTGGCTATTTTGGCATAGTTGTGGATGAATTTCCTGTAGTAGCCCGTAATGCCAAGGAAACTTCGGACATCCTTCTTACTTTTTGGAGTCGGCCAGTTCTCTACGGCTGCAACCTTCTCAGGGTTAGTAGTAATCCCTTCAGCAGAAACAATGTGCCCGAGATATTGCACACTGCTCTTGAGGAAGTGACACTTTGACGGTTTGAGCTTTAGGTTGTGACGTCTCAGTCTCTGAAATACCTCTTCAAGACGGGAGATGTGTTCTTCAATGGTTGAACTGTAGATGATGATGTCATCAAGATAAAGAAGAACACTTTCAAAATTCATGTCGCTAAACACGGTGGACATCAGGCGTTGGAACGTGGCTGGTGCATTGACGAGACCAAACGGCATTCTTGTGAACTCGAACAGTCCCATAGGTGTCGTAAAAGCTGTCTTTGGCTGGTCCTTCTCCGCCATTCGAACTTGAAGATAGCCAGAAGTGAGATCTAAGCAAGTAAAATACTTAGCTTTCCCTAAGGCATCTAAAGCTTCTTCAATCCGTGGTAGTGGGTATGCATCACGAACAGTTCTGGAGTTTAGTTTACGATAGTCAACGCAAAGCCTAATACTGCCATCTTTCTTCCGGACAATTACTACTGGGGAAGCAAACGGGCTCTGACTCGGTTTGATGACTTTGGTCCTCTCCAGATCTTTAATGTGCTTACGGACCTCTTGGAATTCTCCTGGTACAATGCGCCTATACGGGATACGGAAGGGGGTTGGGTCAGTCAGTGGGATTTCGTGATCAACTGTCGTGGTCATGCCAATATCGAGCGAATCTTTGGAGAAAACGTCGGCATTTTGTCTGAGGACATCCTCAAGGGCGATCCTTTCTGAGGGAGTCAGATCAGCAACGTCGATGTCTGGCATGGGGTTTTCGTCTGACGCGGTTTGTTGAAAAGTCACCACATCTGCAGTATCGGGATCTGGCGTTGAGTGAACGACTTGGATACTGGACAGCCATGCCACAGCTGCATTCCTTCTAACAGTTACCGTCTGATGAGACAAGTTGCACAGCCGAATAGGTACTTTACAGTCTCGGACTTCTACCAACATCTGCCCAACAGCTAGACTATTATTGCTCTTGCCCTCCACCAGTGCTGTGATGCAACGACCTTTAGTAGATTTTGAGCGTTGGCCGTTATGATTACTTCTGCTCCAGGCTGTACTTCGAGCGAGCGTCTTCCTGCATAGCGAAGATGACCAATCTCTCCATTGGTGCGAGCAATATCTATGCCATCTGTATTTATGCACTGGAATGCTGAATACCAATTGGCAGACTTGTGGGCTCTTGTCATGAAACCTCGGCCATATTTACTGTGCAGCACGCCCCGTACTGCTAAGATCACATTGGTCCCAAGAAGGAGAGGGGTTGAGCGTCTGAACTTTGTCACTGGGACGACTAGCGCAGGAACATTTTTGATCTCTTCACCGATGGCATCAATATTGAGGAGGATATACCCCCGATGAGGGACATTCTGACCGCCAGCACCCTTAATGATGATGTCGGTCTTCTTCAAAACTTGTTGTTTAAGTTCAGGATGACTTAAGATGAAATCGTCTGTAATGGTGGTCACCTGTGAACCAGTGTCAAGCAGAGCCTGACAACTCCTCCCTGAGACGACTACGTCTGTGGTACTTACTGGTCCCACCAGTTCTTTATCTGGCTGATATCCTGGACTGGTTTGGAGAGATCATCTTCGATTCACTCCAGCGTGTAGTGTCCATAGTAGGGCTCTCCTTACTTGTGATACCTGTCAATTGCCCAGCATCAACAGGTTGAACTAGTTTAAAGGCATCTGCTGTCTCCCTTGTTCCGTGGCGAAGTTGGTCTGTCGTCTCGGTGCTTTACACTCACGAGAGAAGTGGCCTACCTCACCGCAAGTGTAACATCTCTGCACTTGTCTCATGGCGGGGATGCGGCGGGATTGATTCATATCCCTAATCTGCATGGGGGGTCCTTGTCTACTGAGGGCACTCTCTATTTGGTGTACACGTTGACCAAGAGAGTGTTGGTCCTGTACGACCTGATCCAACGTTGACATGTGTTGTTTCATCATTTTTGTCAGTTCCTCCAATTGTCCACTGACATTTGGAGTGACTTGATTATGTGATTGTGCCAGCTTCATCTCCAGTTCTTTCTTCGTCTTTTGGTGTTGGGATGTTGAATTGTCAGCCTCTGTAGTCTGTTGATGGATGGAGTACTGGTAACGCCTAGCTTCCCGTACTTGAGAGAATCCCTCGTTGATGACTCGCAACTCGTTTCTGAGTGTTTTGAAACTCATACAGCGAGGCTGCATTGGGGCAAGGCGTTGCCGGACTGCGTTGTCATGGAGACCAGACATGAATTGGGTTGTCAGGAGCACATCACGATCTTCTCCAAGGGAACCTTGCCGCCTTTTGATGTCCTCTACATTTCTCAACAAGGTCTCGAGGGCAATGGCATACTCGATTGCAGTCTCCTCTGACCGCTGCCGTCTCGAAAAAAATGTCGCTATGGGGGTAGCTGCAGTACATCCTTCTCCAAATTCGTCTAGTAGTTCTGAGATGGCCTCCTCTGCAGTGGTGGTTCCACGGCTCTCCAAGTTTAGGACCACGTCGCGAGCTTCAGCTTTTGTATGTCGGACGACTTCCTGGAACCGGACTCGCTCTGCTTGGGGTCCCTTTAATTCCAGAAGAAACCGCATGTCACGTGCCCAGTCCTCTACTCGAGTCCATGTTTTTTCGAACTAGACCCACTAAATGTGGGGACGTCCTTCAACTGGTGAGCGGTGTAAGTCCCTGATGTCTGGTGCCCGAGAGTTGGCTTGGAAAGGGGGTCGAAATCTGCCATCTGTATGCTGCTTGGATAGGGACTACATGTAGGCTGATGGGTGTTGTGTTGAGCGCCAGGTGGAATTGTCTGGTGATGAGGGCTTGGTGTTGTACCCTGCATCGCCGTCATGGTTGTTGAATGTGGCAGGAAAGGTGTACTCTGCCCATGAAAGGTTAGGTTGGCCGGACACGGGGTTTCCGTCATCATGCACGGTAAACGTCTCTCAACTATAAAAGCACTGTGTTGGTTTTAATTTTGAAAAAAAAAAATTATCTAGAAAAAAAACACTCTGTCCCAAATGAATAAAAACAAAAGTTGGCTAAATTCTAAAAGAAATTTGTACCCGGATTCTCCACCAAAAAGAAAAAAAATGTAACCTGGAAAAATGGTACTCTTGAGAATAACGGGGATAGCCAACCAAAACAGCAAAAACCAAGATCGATAGGAAAAGGTCGCGAACTTTTCTTAAACAAATTGGGACAAAGAAAAAAATTATTTTACCTTCAAAAGACAAAACGGCTTTATTAAATTTCTCAAAACAAACCTTTTTGAGCTAAAATCCAAATTGCCAATTAAAATAAGTTTTAATAAAATTCAAAGGTAAGAAGGTTACGGTAAAAAATAAACTCAACTGTTATAAAAATGTTTCCCAAAAGAATGCAACTTTAAGCGTATAAACAAAAATGTATAAAACCAACACAGCACTAAAGTGAAATACAGTTTACAGACAATCAAACATCTACCAGAATTATTGAGCAGTATGAGTGTATGGGAGAAAGCAGCTGTCCGGCATATGTGTTTACTGCTTACTGCTTACCTGCTCACTGACCAGCTTAGCACAGGGCCAGTGTCAGGACAAAGGAATGGTCTGGTGCTCTTTAACAATTAACTAAAATATATACAGTGAACTTTGGGTACTACACAAGGGTGCCACTCCTATGAGTATAATGCAAAAAGAAATAAAAACATATAAATTCTCTAAGGGGCACTCCTACTATATATAACACAGGAATTTCACTCCCTTACATGTGCATTATAAATCTTCCGTATTATTATTATTATTATTACAATGGGATCACAATGGCTACCTGTTTCTTGCACACAGATGAAAAGTCTAATTTTCTCAGTTGTACAGCCGGCTCTGTCCAGTCCAGTGTGACAGCGCCCTCTTTGTGTGTTATTGTGACGGCTTTCGCAGGTAACCAGCGCTAGCCTTTATTCATAAACCTCGCAAAAAAGACCAGCGAGTGAAGTGGGAAAGCCATAAGCAAGCCGCTTCGCGTGGTCTTTTCCCGTGAGTGGTGTACACTATCCGGGAGTGGTGCGAACTATCCAGGTTGCCGGACGCCCCTTGACGAAAAGGCTAACTCGGTGCTGCCACATTCTGATTTAAAATTCTGCAAGTACGTATAAAATTATGATAATATGATCGATGCCAACTTGAAATCTTTTGAGGAATGTTGCGTTGTAAATAGTAGCCATATTGATGAGAGTGTATACCTGTTGTAATTACCTGGGGGCCAATTTCACAGAGCTGCTAAGCAGAAAATTTTGCTAAGCAATAATTATAAGACAGACTTCCAGCCACAATGCATACATTTTGTATGAAGGTTTGGTTGGTAACCAAATAAATATGCTTAGCCAATTTGTCTGCTAAGCAGCTCTGTGAAATTGGCACCTGAATACAAAATATTACTACTACTACTAATAATGTGGACTTATACAGCGCACGTATCCACCAAACTGGTGCTCAAGGCGCATTATATTATTATCCCTGCTCATCAGGCTCATAAATCATTCCTGAAACCATCTCAGCTCCCTGGGAGTATACAGCTCAATTGCTGCCATTACAGGGCATATAGGGCTAATCAAACACAATAACCAACTCTGCCCTCACAGGTACCCATTTACCACTGGGTGGAGAGAAGCAATTATGGTAAAACGTCTTGCTCAAGGACACAAGCACCATGGTCGCGGTTGGGATTCGAACCCACATTCTGACGACTCAGCCATCAGAACACAAATCCGATGCAGTAAAACCGCTCGACCATGGCACTCCATGACAACAAAACATTAAAGACGTATCGCCCAGGATGTTTTCATTGGAACGTTGATTATTTCCTTTCAGAAAGGAAGGCAAATACTTTGAAATGAGATATTACACAAATGGTTGTCAGAAGCTTGGTTTTACAGTAAAAGCAGTGGGGCCATTATTTTATGACTGGATCCACCATAAATTCATTTCGATACATATTTACTGTAAAACCATGCTTCTCACGATTAATTTTAACAAAATTCTAAAACATTTTTCCCTTCTTAAGTAAAATAGCAATGTTCCGATGAAAAGGGAAATTTGCAGTTAAAACATAGGCCTACATTTTTAAGAAATAATTTCATCTGACATGCTGCATTATGGAGAAAATGGACCGTGTTCTTAATCCGTTTTCCACATTAGAAGGAATTTAAACAAACACGAATGCATTTTTTACTATTTTCTCGTTAAAGTGACACAATGAAATAAGTTGACATTTTTCACAGGTTGGTTTCTGTGCATCTCTTCAGAAGACTGCATTTACAGACCCGTTAACAATGGTGTACAACTTCAGCTGCAAGTATTTGCGTAACATGGTCGGCAATGGGTACGTAGGTCTTTTAAAGGCAATGTACAACAGTGTTAATCACCAGATAAACTTATTAACAATTTATCATCTAAATCCTTACTTGGTGCATGGAGGAAGGAAGAGACCCTATTCTGTTGAAGTGTAACTTTTACGTATAACATAAAATATACATAACAGCAAAAGAAACGTCACCCCTTAAATTTTGATTAAGTCTGAGAACATGTTTAGCTTATGTGTCCTCAGACGTCATGCATGACGAATTTTGAGGTCAACCAAATTTGCCACATTGTGTGTGATCGTGTTACACTCCATACTCATAATATTCTTCATTAAACAAATTATATTAATTATAAAATGAAAATAATAAATATTTTTAGGGGTGACGTTTCTTTTGCTGTTACGTATATATCAAAACAATAATTTTCATCATTTTCTCTAAAACCTTTATAGGTTGATGAAATTCTTGCGTAGGATGATAAACAATTGATTTAATTTTGCCTTCCGCCGACATGTGTATAGCACTGTATACTCAGTGCTTATCGAGTGTCTGTGGAAAAAAAAAACTTCACAGGCGACCCAAGTCGCCTGTGAAGTTTTTTCCCTACACACGTCAGTGTAGGGCAAAATTAAATCAATTAAAAGCCGAGCGGTCTAGCTTACCGGATTCAAGTTCTGGTGTTAGCAACATAATGTGAGTTCGAATCACGGCCGTGACACTTGTGTCCTTGAGCAAGACACTTAATCATAATTGCTTCTCTCCACCCAGGGGTTAAATGGGTACCTGTGAAGGCAGAGTTGGTTTGCTCTATATGCGCTAGAAATGGCAGCAATTGAGCTGTATACTCCCCAGGGAGCTGAGATGGTTTCAGGAATGATTTATGAGCCTTATGAGCCTTATGAGCAGGGATAATAATATAATGCGCCTTGAGCACCACTTAGTTGGTGGATACGTGCGCTATATAAATCCACACATTATTATTATTATTATTATCCATGTCCTCTCCCACCATGATTCCCTTTATTCCTACCAACCTACCTTCATTCCCACCGTATTATCCATACCATTTCACTGCCATTGTATTTATGTCCTCACGTCATTTAATGAAAGTATTATTTTTTCCTCGATGTACCGGTACATACACTTTTCAAACACTTTTTCCCTCATACATGGACATGTATCTATAATTAAAAAAAAAATGCAAATTATGAATATTTTCCAATGTTATTTGAATTTGTAATTAAATTAATGTAGATAGTCTGTTAATACAATAGTGCCATGGTCGAGCGGTTTAGTGCATCGGATTTGTGTTCTGATGGCTGAGTCGTCAGAATGTGGGTTCGAATCCCGACCGCAACCGCGGTGCTTGTCTCCGTGAGCAAGACACCATAATTGCTTCTCTCCACCCAGGAGTAAATGGGTACCTGTGAGGGCAGAATTCGTTGTTGTGTTTGACTAGCCCATATGCGCCGAAATGGCAGCAATTGAAGTTGCATACTCCCCAGGGAGTTGAGATGGTTTCAGGAATGATTTATGAGCAGCGCTTTAAAATCCCTCCATTATTAACTGACTATCACATGTTTGTTTTATGATATATTTTCTTGAAAACTAGAGGGATAAATAAACGTTACCTAAAACAAAAAATAGTGTACCATCCCCTTAAGTGCCGCCTTAGGTCAAAATAAAAGTCTGTGCTTTCTGGTCTCCGCTTGCTGTGAATTACTGGATCGATTGGAATTCTGCCATGCTGTGCTTTAATTGACTTTTTCCACATAGGGGTATGAATTTTTGCCCGATTTGTGCGGTCTCTCTAAGCCACCATATGGGAAATTTGGTCCCCGCGGATACAATGTATCACGTATTTCCCTGTTGGCAAAAAAAAAAAAAAAAAAAAACCGACCGAAGACAACAAACCTTATCGGTCCAATTCACGGAGTAGCGCTACTTTTTTTGTAAATAAAAAATCATTATGGAGTACCATGGTCGATCGGTTTAGTGCATCGGATTTGTGTTCTGATGGATGAGTCGCCAGAATGTGGGTTCGAATCCCAGCCGCGACCGGGGTGCTTGCGTCCTTGAGCAAGACAATTTACCAGAATTGCTTCTCTCCACCCATGGGTAAATGGGTACCTGTGAGGGCAGAGTTGGTTGTTGTGTTTGATTAGCCCATATGCTCTGAAATGGCAGCAATTGAGCTGTATACGCCTGATGAGCAGGGGGTAATAATGTAATGCGCCTTGATCACCAGTTTGGTGGATACGTGCGCCAATTAATATTATTAAGCTAGATGTTGAGTACGCGTTCGTCAAATGTGTATAGGTACGCGTTTCAATCAATTAATTCCAATTATAAGAATTAGGGGCTATAGTGCATTACACTGTTTTAGTAAGCTTTTTAAAAATTGTGTCTTTCAGAATTTTGTAACCAGTCGGCGATAGTTTTGTTTTATAATTTTCAAGCTGTATTGATCTGTTTGTTTTGAATTTGTATGTATTTTAAATGTATATTATTTTAATGTTTTTATTGTGACATTGTTTAAATTCAGCTTTATGGCTGCACTGTTATGTACACTAAGAAATAACAAACCATAATAATAATAAAGAACTATGATTTCACTTGTAGCTTTGCATGGTGAGGAGGATAAGTAAGAGTAATTGCGGTGACACCATGTGAAATGCTCAATTGAGTAGTGATTAGTTCTGAAAAGAACTGGAGGTACAACTCGACGTTTCGATCAGTATCCTCAGTATTCTCCTGAGGACGATCAGAGCATACTGATCGAAACGTATTTATTTGACAGACACTCACAGTGTGATTTTTTTTTCACAGACACTGGGAAAGCACTGAGTACGGTATACAGTGCGATACACATGTCAGTGCAGGGCAAAATTAAATCAAATAACTAAATTGTCATATTCTGCTACAGACCTACTTCAGGGAACTGATCGGCCTTGGCTCGACAATACAGTCCTTTAACACAGTTAACCAGGGATGGAAGAGACGAAGTAATTATTTTCTGAATACATATACCTTATTTGCACAGCATGTTAATTGTTTTGGCAAACAGATTCCCCATTCCTATTGTTTAAACATAAAGAAAGGATTCCTTTCAATAAAATCTGCATTAGGAATCCCATTAATAATATCGTCCGTATTTTTGCTGTTCTATCGAAAATTTCTGTTTTCATCAGAACTTATTGATTATATTTCTTGAGAAGGGAAAATAAGTACTTCGCAATGAGAAAAATTGTCGTAGGTTCGGTGTAATAAGGCTCCCCACCAAAAAAAATAAAAAATAAATAAAAAATAGAAATTGGTGTTTGTACAATAACAAACACTAGGTGTTCGGGATCGGTTCGTTTTGATGGTTGAAAAATGAAGAACCATGATTTATGATTCATATAATTCATTTCATTCCGGTGATACATTGATTGTTGAAATTCCGCCATTGTGTTGTTCAAGAGTTATGATTTTTCGAATCATTGTAATTGTAATTCAATAACTGATGATGCAGTCATCACGATGTCATTGATATTGTGCCACGAACACATGCAAGATTAAGTATGTCAACTTTCAAACAATTTTTGAACGGATGTTGGTGACAACATCGCACTCGTATGTTTGGCTTTAAACATAGCTCACATGCAGGACACCTGTCGACATGACGTGGTTTTCTGAACGCGCAGAAAACGGCACGTTCGTTTGACCATAACTTCCGTTTCACACGCTCGATTTTTCCCCTCCAAATTTCATGAATAAGCTTCTATTGATTTAATCTAACAATGTATCTAATTTCCGATTTGAACCGGAAGACAGGGTCATATTGGGGTCATGTCTGAGTAATTTTTTCCGATATTTCAACACCTTTCCGATGATGTCTAGATTGTAAAAATCCATCGTGTAGTTCAGGAGATTTTTTGAAATAATAATTCAACACCCGATGACGTCATCATGACGTCATCACCACACCGATTTTGAAGCCGACCGATGACCAGAAAGCGGAGACTTTTTGGCCTAAGAATTATGTGCCCAAATGAATTTATGACAGGACCCGCAATAAATTCATTTTGGGACATCAATACCCTACAATAATGCTGCTTGTGATTATTTCGCATAGGCCCACAGTGTGTTTTTTAAAGCAGATCTTTCCCCTTAATTTCTAAAATAAAACAGCAATGTTCCGTTGCGAAAGAGAAGTCATAAAATTGCCGTTAAATGAGCCCAAAACACGGTCAATACATCTTTAAGTATTTATTTTATAATACTGCTGTTTACATGTAATAGAATAGGTAATATATAGCTATTACTTGTGGGGAAACACCATTTGTTTTTGTACACGGAATTGGCTATAAATTGGGAGAGACAACCACAATGCACAAGTAAATGGGTTTCGGCAATAATAATATTGTCTGAATGAATGCTTAATTGTCTGAATAATAATAATAATAATAATAATAATAATAATAATAATAATAATAATAATAATAATAATAATAATAATAATAATAATAATAATAATAATAATAATAATAATAATAATAATAATAATAATAATAATAATAATAATAATAATAATAATAATAATAATAATAATAATAATAATGTGTGGACTTATATAGCGCACGTATCCACCAACTAAGTGGTGCTAGGCTCAAGGCGCATTATATCATTACCCCTGCTCATAAGGCTCATAAGGCTCATAAATCATTCCTGAAACCATCTCAGCTCCCTGGGGAGTATACAGCTCAATTGCTGCCATTAGAGCGCATATAGGGCTAATCAACCAACTCTGCCCTCACAGGTACCCATTTAACCCCTGGGTGGAGAGAAGCAATTATGGTTAAGTGTCTTGCTCAAGGACACAAGTGTCACGGCCGGGATTCGAACCCACATTCTGCTGCTAACACCAGAACTTGAGTCCGGTAAGCTAGACCGCTCGGCCACGACACTCCATACATAATATGTTTTCCCAAACAGACGTCGTCGCGCCGCCAAAGTGTTAAAACGAAAAGGAACAGTCCCTTTTCACAGTGGTTACAGCTACCGTACTTCTGAAGCCTGTATACTTTTCTCGTTTAAAGTGCCACTTGTAAATGGCATATAGTGATCGTAATAATGACGTTTAAGTCATGTGATACAAACTAACATTAAGGCATAAAAAAGTCTCCGGTTTCTGGTCTTCCCGCGCGTTGCGTCAGACCCGCTCGTCTGTATTTTTGATTGGTACACAGGCAACTATAAAGGTCCTATAAATATGATTTGGATTGCTTGGGTACCATTGGGGAGTACCCTAGGTGACAACAATATTTAAATATGCCAATATTTAAGGCTATGGGTCATTTCATGAACGTGGGACACTTGTGTTTTCCATGTATTTCAGATATTGGGGCCTATGTTATTCCTTACATCGTACAAGCTGATGATTATAACTTTCACCTATTGTTGCATCTCATACAGACCTACTATGACAACAAACAAACATTTCTTGGGTCTCCCCTATGTTGATCCATTAACTTTAGTCAGTATATTACACAACGTAACAAGACACGGTGTCCCCTTGTAATTTTGTTACATCGTTAACCTCATATCAGGTGAAGCAGGAAGGAAATACATGACACCAGTTTTAATGTTTGTATCTATTATTTTAAAAGATGACAACCTACAAAACTATGATAAATAAGGTAACAAAACTGATATTTGTTTCTTTATTTAATGAACTTAGAATTTTGACCTCCATGTCACACTTTGGGTCCCACGTTCATGGAATGACCCCTATACCAATGTTGTACCTTTCTTTAGGTCAACAAAAATCTCCGGTTTCTGGTCTCCGCGCACGTCGCCTCAGAGCTGCGCGTCGGCATTTTACTTTTTATTTGTGCTATGGAACGATGTCCAACTGCAGCTGGATCGATTGGATTCCTACCGTGCTGTGTTTTAAATGACTTTTTCACATTGGGGTATGAACGTTTGCCCCATTTGTGAGGCCTCTCTTAGCCACCATACTTTGTATATGGGAAATTTGGTCCCCGCGTATACAATGTATCACCTATTTTCCTGTAGATAGAGTCCTTATGAGCGGTGTAAAATGCCATTGTAGTTGATACGGTACCCTTCTAGTGCGAAATTTGTTAACATCCAAAAACATCCAATGACGTCACATTTCAAATATATGGGTCTGTACATTTTTGTACGGGGAATTTTTGGTTCATTCCTGAATCTCCATGATATTCAATCAAAACGGTGTTGAATTTTACTTTTTGACGAACGAACAATTCCTGTATGGAATGTACAGACCCATTTATTGCTGACATCCAATGACGTCATGTTTCAAATTTCGCACTGAAAGAGTATCACATAAAATGACATTTTACACCATTTTAACGTGAGGTTAGAGACTTTGTGATATTTGTCCACTTTCATCAGGACTCTATCTATTGGAAAATGAGTGCAGGATAAAACCTTAGAACCCCTTTTTAAATCTGTAGCAACGTAAATCTAGTATTCACAAGTGTATGATGTAGAACATGCTCAACAGAAAGGGGTCAATCCCGTCTTGGTTTCACACCATCCAATCATTTCTTTTGGCGGGAGTTTCGGTATAAAAACTAAATGACGGATATCTACGTACAGCTTAACCTCTCTAATGAAACGTGCCCTTGGTTGGTTGCATTATTATGCAGTCGCAGCTCGAACAAAGCAGCAATTATTGACGTCTTAACCCACGCTTTCTTCATTCCAGTGATGATGAATAATTATGTGTTCCATAGCTTCGATGCTTTTAAATGTCACATCCCTAGAATTTTCCCTTTTTTCTTCTTCGTCGCTGGATGTAATTCACTGATGAAACTGAACGAGTTTGGTCTGTGTGTGAATGGCGATCTACCAGAAAGTTCTGTTAGACCCATTAAAGTATCCTGTTTCTGGTCTCTGCGTGCGTCGACATTTTTAGTTTTCTTGTTGCTATGAAACGATGTCCACTTGCAGCCAAAGTTGCTGGATCGATTGGAATTCTGCCGTGCTGTGTTTTAAATGACTTTTATCGCATATGGGGTATGAACGTTTGTCCGATTTGTGAGGCCTCTCTTAGCCACCGTACTCAGTTGTGTATCAGAATGGAGGTAATAATCACAACAAGTGTAGGGTGCGCCTTAACACAAAACAGACAGCAACAGGGACGAGACAAAGGGACGACAAGAAACTTATACACAAATTTACCCAATTTGAGGTGATACAGGTTTTCTTAGGGATGACACAGAGCCTCTCAGGGCTTGTGGCCACCATCACTTATACCTCAAGGTATAGCATCTACGGTCTCATACGCAATAAGACGAAGATGGATGGGTTGAAAGAAGAAGGAACCATGTTGGATTAGATTGTTCTAAGCGAAGTCTCAATCCTGGCGACAGATGTCTGTCTATGGTCGTACTTACAAGTTGACCTAAATTCAGATGGAGACCGTCTTGATTGGGCCAATCAAACACGCCACTAATTTCCGTCTGGGGCAAAACTACTTCTACGTATATGCGAACTTTCTTTTTAATCAAGATATACTACGAGGAAGAAGTAGGCCCCCTACACTGTAAAAATGGTGTTTAGAATTTAAACGCATGCCAAATAAACGCGTTTAGGAATGCGTTTAAATGCTAAACGGCCATCCTCTGTACATGTCACAAAGCTAAACGTGCTTAGCTTTTTGACACCTGTTCATATGATATTTAGCATTCAAACACACATCACAGAAAAGCACAATCTAAACATGTTTTAGGCTAAACATGTGAAAAAAGTGAGTACAAGCTAAGTGGTTAAAAATGTGTTGAAATTCTAAAGACCATTTTTACAGTGTACTCTTTCTAAATTCATATTAAATATCGGGGAGATCAGGGACGTAGCGAAGGCATTTTCTTTGGGGAGTACATGTTTTGTGGGTAAATTTACCGACACGACACTAATATCACCAGACAAATTTACTTTGTTCCCCCCCAAAAAAATGGACAATCTCTGCCACACCCCGCCCACCCGAAACGGCAGCTCTTTCCGTGAGTAAAATACAATGTATCACAAAGTGAAAACAACTGATAACAAACAACTCGACAAATCTTCAGGGCACGATGGAAACAGGATACATTTTGCAGTCGGCAAACCCATAGCTCTTGGTTTGCTGACTGAAAATTTATTCTGGACCAACCATTGTTCTAGTAACTTGATGCTTCATTTGCCGACTGATGCTCTAAATGCCGACTGAGAGAAATGATTGAGTAGATGTCACACTCAACCCCCACCCCCTTGCTACATCCCTGCGGGAGATAAATACCATTATCAGCTTTATACTGTAATTGTTTACAAAAAACCCCATCAATTTTGATGTTCTGAATTTGAAAGGTGGATGAGTACATCATTGATAATGTTGGCAAAACTGCTTATACGAATAAGCGAATTTTCTTTGAATCGTACTACTACTACTACTAATAATAATGTGTGGACTTATATAGCGCACGTATCCACCAACTGAGTGGTGCTCAAGGCGCATTATATTATTACCCCTGCTCATAAGGCTCATAAATCATTCCTGAAACCATCTCAGCTCCCTGGGAAGTATACAGCTCAATTGCTGCCATTACAGCGCATATAGGGCTAATCAACCAACTCTGCCCTCACAGGTACCCATTTAACTCCTGGGTGGAGAGAAGTAATTATGGTTAAGTTTCTTGCTCAAGGACACAAGTGTCACGGCCGGGACTCGAACCCACATTCTGCTACTAACACCAGAACTTAAGTCCGGTAAACTAGACCGCTCGGCCACGACACTCCACTGAGAAAGTAGTGAAAGAGCATTGTATGTATTCATCGAAGAGTTTATTAGTATAAACAATGTGGGTTAGATTTCAGCAGAATTTAAATGTTGTTTTTCCTGAATGTGTTGAATTTAGTTCATACCAACAAAACACACTCTAACGTGAATATGCTTAATACTCTCTTTGAATCAAAATAAACGTTGAGCAACCAACCTATGGGAGTTTCAGCTTCAGCGTTTTTAACAGATGAAATAGTATCAGATTACTGTACGGTACAGAGGTCGTATAGGACAAAGTAATAATCAAAACTATCATTTAACAGTTTAAAAATTCATTGTCATCAAGTAAAACTGGCAAGTTCATCCTTGATTTTGTGGGTAAAATAATAGTCTTTCCGATTTTTGCGCCTTGAGTTTTCACGACGTGCCAACAAACTTTTATGTGACATTAAAATAATATGGCCTTCCGATTTTTGCGTTTTCACGAAGTGCCAAATAGTTTTATTAATGAATTACGCATTAATTAAAGCATTTTTGTACTGTTAATGATATCAATTGTAAAAATACTAATTGTAAGCTTTCGTTACATACAAAAATCAAACAGTTCGGTCATCGGAATGAGGTAGTAAAAGTGATTTTAAAAAGTGCCTTCCCTCAAATGTTATTTTCTGCTGACGATATGTTTGGACATGTGCTCCTTGACTGAAAAGCCGTAGGATGGTTCTTAAAGTTGAAGTAATTGACGTCACTGCTCTCCTCCGGACCCTCGGGTCACGTGGACCATATAGTCATATAACACACCGATTTACCTAGGCGGTTATGTGTCGCGACACACTAACCTGGTTTCCGTATAAAAGGAGAACGGTCATCCGGCCTTTCATGATGAGGGCCTATGGGTGCACCCCACTAAACATTGAAATATTCATGCGCCGAGAGCTGTTTGTCATAATTTGTATGTCCTTATCATAATTTGTATGTCTAAAAAACAAAGCCCGAGACCAAATCCTTGTAGGGATTGTGTAAAAATGATCCAATAGCATGACCTGGGGGTCCTTGACTTCCAACTTTGAGTATTTTGGATACACTTTATAGAGCTTCGAAAAAGTGGTCCTAATTAATTTGCTTCCAAGCGTGGGGTCTTTCTCCAAAAATGGATGCTTTCAGTGTGGGAGTTTTCACTAGTCTAGGGTGGTTTCCATTGGGATGAGAATAACTCGACGGGCCTCTGGACAATCCACATGTAATTGAGAATATACATATAACTGAGGTTAGGCATCAATCAATAACAAGATTTCTAAGTATTTTATTTTAGTGATTTTCTTTTAAATATTTTGTATTTAGCATTGGTTGCTATGGGAGTTTATTTAGTGGGATGCACCCCTATAATTATCATACCATTGCCCCCTGTGTAGAGTAGAAGGTTGAAACCACTAATCTTTACTGGAAAGAAGGTGATATGCTTAAAGGTGATATATATATAAAGTCACCTTGGTGCCATGTTAGTGCTCGCACAAAACCAAGCATTCACTGTTAAAAAAAGTGTTGTTCATTTAGAGTAAGTAAGACTAATTGCGGTGACACCATGTGGAATCTCAATTGAGTAATAATAATAATGTATAGATTTATATAGCGCACGTATCCACCAACTAAGTGGCGCTCAAGGCGCATTATATTATTATCCCTGCTCATAAGGCTCATAAGGCTCATAAATCATTCCTGAAACCATCTCAGCTCCCTGGGGAGTATACAGCTCAATTGCTGCCATTTCTAGCGCATAGAGAGCAAACCATCTCTGCCTTCACAGGTACCCATTTAACCCCTGGGTGGAGAGAAGCAATTATGGTTAAGTGTCTTGCTCAAGGACACAGGTGTCACGGCCGGGGCTCGAACCCACACTCTGCTGCTGGCAACACCAGAACTTGAGTTCAGTGCGCTAGACCGCTCGGCTACGACAATCCACTTTACGTGCATTATACAACACACGGGACCTACGGCTTTACGTCCCATCCGAAGGACGAAGCAATTATGGTTAAGTACCTTGCTCAAGGATACAAGTGTCACGACCGGGGCTCGAACCCACACCCTGCTGCTGGCAACACCAGAACTTGAGTTCGGTGCTCTAGACCGCTCGGCCACGACACTCCAATTAGTAATTAGTTCTGAAAAGAACTGGAGGTACAACTCGACGTTTCGATCAGTATGCTCTGATCGTCCTCAGGAGAATGCCGGACTCTGGAAAATGCTGCTGCTTAAGTAGGCTGCTGGAGGATCATCCCATGAATGGATGCTGGAGGATTAGTTCGTTGAGGCGCGCAGGCGGGAACTGTTGAGACTAGGATCCTAGGGGTTGGGGGAGAGGAGTGTGTGCTCACTGAACTGAATCAGTTATTTACAAGCACAGGGGGATGGAGGGTGGTTGACTTAGGATATAGGAGATCCCTCAGTCTGGGGTGGGTTATGGACTTTGGATATAGAAGATCCTTCAGTCCGTAGTAGTGGTCGCCAAATGTCTCTGATGTAGAAGCCGATATCCTGTGGCACAGTGACGGTCGTGTTTGACGATCTCGATGGCCTCTCTGATGCGTCTGGGGTGCCATGTGTCGATGGGTGTGATGAGTTGGGCTGCCTGCCAGTCGATTTGGTGGTCCTTGATGTGCGAGTGCTTGACGATGGCGGACTTCTCGAAATCTCCTCTGCGGCCGTGTGCTCGGTGTTCCTTCAATCTGATGGGGAGGTTGCGTCCTGTTTCGCCGATGTACACCTTACCGCACTCACAGGGGATCTGGTAGACTCCCGCTCTGTTGTTTGGGTCCGGTTTGTCCTTGTGGGTGTGTAGAAGTCCTTGGAGTTTGCTGGGGGCTGAGTGGAACACATCGATGCCTGCTCGTCGGAGAATGCGCTGTAGTTTGTGAGACGTCGAACCTAGATAGGGGAGACAAGCAGAGAGGGTTAGATTACTTACCTTACTTTCGGGGTTTGGAGTAAGTTGTTCTGTCAATTGGCATTACGGAGACTTCTTTATTATACAGCGGATTCTTTGTTATACAGCAGAATTTTCCCTTATGCATCAACAGTAGACCTGCTGAAACTTTACAAAGAATATAATATGTATATTCGCAGGAAATCTGAAAACAGCAATTTCTGCTGTAAATTTTTATTCTTTTCAACAGAAAAACTACTGTGAACGTACACAATTTTTTTAACAGTGTTTAAGCATGAATTACTTTGTATGCGCGTTACATGAATATTCATCACATAAATATTCAACCATGGAAATTCATTTTGCGATCCATTTGTATTGTGGAGCATCGGCACGACAGTGTGTTGGCTCATATACGCCACCGGGGAGCGTTTCAGGGCTGCAAATGCCGAAACCACTTTTAATTTTTGTTAGTAAAATTTGTTGTGTTTCAAATGCATTTCTTCTATTAAGACTCAACTATTTTTTAGATAGGCCTACCCGAAATCGCACAGCTTGAAATTGAAGTAGGCCTAATTGACGTCACTTCGCCCCCTAACCCCGGCAGGGGCAGTACTTGGACTATATGGAGAACCCACATAGACCTAATATACATACCATGTACGTGCTTTGCTATGAAAACAAACCCCTGACACAAATCCTGATGACATTCAAAATGGCTGCCTCTGCAGGCACCATTATAAGCCAATTGGAATTGCAGTTCTGTGAAAAAAAAGCAGCGGGAAAATTATGGGGCACCACTTGTCAGTTAATTATCTAGCACAAAGTTATTATAGGCATGGTTTCCCATGGTATAGCCATGGTCCATGCCTTTATCCGCGACCTGTCCGTCTGACCATGGAGGAAGAAAACAGTTCTTCCTCCATGGTCTGACAGTAAATTAGCTTCGCTCGCATTCACACGGTACGTGTCATAATGTTGTACTGTATGATGACACTTACAGTTGCCCCTGGCTTTGACGTGTATTTCTAAACTAGCACAACAATCGTGATTTGAGCATTATTTGGACAACTCGGATAAGAATGGTCATTAACTTGTGCACAGTTTCCATACGGTGCCTATGGAAGCAGGGCTGAATGAAGCACCGAGGCGATAACACACATTGGCCAATCACCAGGATAACATGAATATGTATGAGTGGTACTGCAGAAGCTAGCAGACCTCCCTCCCTCTCCCTCCCCCCTTGTGAAGACAAAACCATGCGGAATTACCGACATGTCATGAGCCAGTGTGAATCTGGTACCCGTATAATTCTGGATTTGCACGCACACTATGAGGGAAAATTGAGGACAAAGTATTTTTGCGTTTTTCACAAAGGGACAAATCGTCAAAGCGTTTTCACGAAGGCACAATTTTGTGTTGATTTGAACGATTTCTCGAAGGGATTATTATCTTAAATTACTTGTTGAAACATTGGAAATTTGAAATCTGTTCTATAAGTATTTTGCATCTTGATAGTACGTTTAAAATGTAGGTATTACTTAAAGCATAGAGAAAGGATAGAGACTCTCTCCTTTCTCTATAAGCTTGATGCTGTGTGGCCCAGTTGTCCCTTCGTGAAAATACAAATTCCTCCTTAGTACTAATTTTGCCCTTGGCCAATTAGTGTAATTACAAAACTAATGAGTTTTAGACCCTGTAACTTTGTGGGATTGTAGATTTCGATGAAGTAATTCAGAATGTCGAAAAAAATCTTAGCACAATTTAACCTCAGTACGATAAATTATCTACTTTCAGTATGTCGACATACCGAGATAAATTATCTTGGGGAAGACGATAGATATTACTATGTTTATATATTCTGTACGGTATATTATAATTTTTGAAAACCTGTAATCAAACGAGAATAAAATATCATATCGAAGCCTGGTAGGTACGGTTAGTATACATGGACGAAAGATGTACTGTAGACAAAAATCGCCTCCAGTCAATGTCGAACTTCTTGATCCCAGCAGTAGTCTGGTAGATCCAGTTTAATTGTTTACATAATAATTGTTTACCTTTAATTGTTTACATAAAAAATAAACAATAGGGGGGTTGCTAGCTTTGACAGTTCACCTCATCCATATTCATAATCATGCTAGTGTTGGTGGTGGAGTGTAGCCTGATTGGTTAATCTGTTGTCGCTTCAGGGCTTCTTTCAGCACGTATGCCAATTGGTAGGCATACTGTGCACAATACTTATCCAAGTTGTCCGACTAAAGAGTCCGACAGCAGAATCTAACTAGTGTTGTACCAGGGGCCATGCACAAACTGTACTACACCATGTGACTTACACTAAGCGTGACCTTTAGAGTACTTTTTTATGCTGATATCTAAAAATATACGATTCTATGGTTTGTATTTTAATTACTTGTTTTACTTTAAGGTTAGTATCTAATATAAATTGGTCAAAGATGGATAGCCCTTCCCAAACAATCACTTGTCTTGGTATCTTAATTTATACCAATGCTCGAACTCTTATATAAAAATACCACAGGAAAAACTAGATTGTTCATTGAACTACTTCAGAAGTGTTCGCAGGCATCTACTCTGCATATTCTATTTAAAAAAACAGACATATTCAAAGTTATTCATCCGTCCAGTTGCAGTTTGACAGCTAGCTATGCTTTTTGCAAATCATCTGAGCGCAACCCTCATTGTGACTTATTTCAATACGTTTCATATGACTAAAAATACAAGAAAGGATCTGCACTTTTTTTTTCACATCTACATGTTTGTGTTGCCTTTCCAAAATCCTCATAAAAATGAGTGTTCACAGCCAAGTAAGAGCCAGCGATTTAATAGATGGGTTCTAAAGCAACTGTAACTTTCTAAAAAAAAAAATAATAATAATAAAAAAGAAAAGGAAATCAGGAAACAAATTAACTGAAATCACTTTTAGTCTTTAAACTTAAGGGAAATCTTTCTTTTTCTCTGAAGCCCCTTTTCCGCAAATTCACCGTTTCCTTTGAATGCGGCCAAAACAAATCTGTGCAGCTTACCCCGCTACAACACTACTTATCTGGAACAATACACTATGTAAACTCATGAAGGAATGAAGAGAACATTCCTCCATGATAAAATGAATGTTATTATGTTAGTTTTCTTTTCAAGGATTGATTTATTATTATTTAGGAGGAGTTAATAATTTACAGCGATATAAAGCCACTGATCAGTGTAAAAGCAGACTAGAAGTTATGCATACTAGATTATATTAACAGTACAACAGGATCCGGGATGGATTCACTGTTTTCTTTCCTATAGGATTTTCATCTGAGCATGCGCATGACTCTATACCCTTACATTATACACTGCACACTCTTATACACAAAACCAACTCACGCACACGCATTGCATTGGATTACAGGCAGTGATCTCACGCTGTGTTGGCTACCTCGCGAGATTCAAACTAATTCGCCTTCAAACAAACCTTGATTAGAATTTCTATACATTTTATAGAAATTCTATAGAAAATATTGGATGTAAATTTTATAGAAACGTCTATAGGTATTCGATAGAATTTATTTTATAGAATTCTATAGAACATTTTTTGTACGGGAAGTAAGCATACATTATCCCCAATGGTACACAGGCAATCATAAAAGTCCTATAAATATGATTGAGATTGCTTGGGTACCATTGTGGTGTACCGTAGGTGACAACATCCCCTTCAGCCACACCTGTAGAAGCAAATTAGAATTTTCAATTCTAAATTAATAAATACGACAAATCTGAATGTATTTTCATTTTAAAAAGACTACACTTAGTACAGGTTGATGTTAATGTATAGGCCTATTAAGTATGTGTTGAAGTATGTATAGGCCTATTAAGTATGTGTTGAAGGGGTCGTATAGCACCCAGGATAGCCCCAGTGGCACACAGGCAATCATAAAGGTCCTCTAAAAGTTAATATGATCGAGATTGCTTGGGTACCATTGGGGAGTACCCTATAGGTGACAACAACCCCTTCGGCCATACTTGTATAGAAGCAGTTTTGTCAATATTTAAGGCTATACAAATAATGTACCTTCCTTTAAATAGCCCTAATAACATTTGAATCTTTTGTATGGTGGAAGGGACGATCTAACGAAGATATCGTTACAGGGTTCTGAAATGAATCTTCTGAAAAATCTCCTGACGACGATTAGAGCATACTGATCGTAGAGCCCGAGAAGTCCCCACAGATCTCCGTGTACCACGCTCTCGCTCGTAGCGAGTTGACAAACGTGCTGCCCGATATTGGTTCTCCCTGAAGTATAGATCTGACCATGATACGAGTTGCCTGAAAAAGTTTGTTTTTTAAAATTATTTTGTTTATAGAATCCTGTACCTCACTTGGTGATATATATGCAGTTAAGATAAACACATGTTACCGCAAACCGAAACGATATCAACACTCCACCACGAAAACCCTCAAATCTTAAATCTTAAAGATGGTTCTGCGGTTGTACCATGAAAATGATCCAAAGGAAAGGAACAGCATTGGTAATTACCAGTATTTTATGTCTATCATTAGAGACAAAAAAAAGGAACTTCCTCAACCCCGTATCTGCTTATAATATGTGATGCGATCTTGGAAAACCCGTCGGATGTCGGCGAACTTATTTTGAAGATAATGGCAAAATAGTCCCCCCAATTTTGTTGTTGTTGACAATTTGAGTTTTTGTTACCGGTACCATTTCAATTGTTAATATCTAAATGATCATTCTTGAAAATATTAAATAAAAATTCCATCGTTTTATATGTAAAAACATAGTTTTATGATGACAGATAATTAAAAAGCCGTCTTTGTTTTTCGTTTCCGCCATTGTTTTTTAAGGACAGCGGCGGCTATAACTTCCCGAGAGCATAACTCAAGTTATAGACAACCTAGAATCATGAATAAAACAGTTTTGAAAACAGCACAGTGTCCTCGTTAATTTGATGTATATAACACAAAAATGACAAATTTCACCATGTGAAGGGTTTTCCCAGATCACATCACATCAGTACAGTAAGCGATTTGTGATTAACTATAGCCTAATAGTAGGGACAAATCAGGTGTATTTAGGATAATAAGCCGGAAAGTACATGCGTCAGATAAATGTCACCATGTGATGTGCTCACTTCGCTTTAATGTTTACTATACGTGTTCTTCGTCAATATGCCTAGCCTGGTTGGAGAAGCTCTTTCTTGTATTTACATAATCCTCTCTCGTGTTTTACAAAAGTTGATTAAATTGAAATTGTGACCCACTATTCTACATGTATGAAATAGAAAGTCATTCTGATAGTAAAGGTTATAGATTATTCCTTTGTGGGACTCGAAGCTATTTACCTGTGCTGATTGTGAATATTGGTTACCGTGGCTTTGCTGAGCGTAGCACATCACTTGAATCGTAAGAATTGTCATTGTTGGAATGTTGAAGGTCGCACGTGGGCTACATTCGCTCACAAAAGACCACTTAAAATATATATTAAATCTGTTTTTCACTGCCAACATGCCTGTTTTTTTTTTGTTTTTTTTCAGAGGCAAAACCAAGTCTCGACTCAATCAACGCGATTGGTTTCGTGAGTAGCAAACATGAATGAAAACACCGGCGAATATTATCGACAGGCTTAGGGCCTTCATGAAGTTTAAATGACTTGGCCTCTGACCTGGCCCCATAGAGCAATAGATAAATGGTATTCGAGAGGTTGCGGTTTTTATATATATATATATATATATATATATATATATATATATATATATATATATATATATATATATATATATATATATATATACCTGCCGTTACCCAGGTTATTTGCATCTGACCGGGGCTTGATCCCTGGCTTCTCGACAGATATGGTTTGGCCTCTGACCTGGCCCCGTAGAGCAATAGATAATTGGCATAAGTGGACCGCCCACCAACATAGGGGCTGGCTAGCTCAGTTGATAGAATGCTGAATAATTCTGCATTAGGGCCGACATTAGTTATTGGGGAGACAATTGTAATGTCTTCCTAATGTTTAACTCCTATTTCTAGGCAAAACTTTAATGTCAGAAATAACCTAATTAAATTGATTTCTTGGGCTGTAAAACCTATATGTAATGGGGTGCCATGGCCGAGCGGTTTAGTGCATCGGACTTGTGTTCTGATGGCCGAATCGTCAGAATGTGGGTTCGAATCCTTGCAGCGACCGTGGTGCTTGTGTCCCAACACAATTAACTGTAATTTCTTCTCTTCTCTTCACCCAGGAGTAATGGGGGACCTGTGAGGGCAGAGATGGTGATTGTGTTTGATTAAGCTCGTTGCGCTACACACTTGGCAGCATGGGCTGCATACTCCCCAGGGAGTTGAGATGGTTCTAGGAATGATATGACTGGCCCGATGACAGGGGTAATTATGTTCATGCGCAAAGAGCGTCAAACTTGGCAGATACCGGCGCAATATAAGTGTCCATTATTATTGTTATTATATAGTATCATTATTTGCATAGTTTGGGTAGGGGTGGGGTTTGAATTAGGGTTAGGGTAAGGGTTTTGTTTGGGACGAGTCTATGAGAATCCCCTGTGTGTCTGTCAGTATATGTCTGTCAGTAGGTTAGGGCACATGTTCAAAAGTATTTTGACTTAATCATAAGCCCACTTTAGTCCTAATTTTTAAGAAATAAAATTTCATTTTAGTGGAAATATTTTTTAATTTCATAATTTTTATAAAATAAATTATCATTTTAATGCAATTTTTCTAAATTCGACTTTATTTACCAACATTTATTTCATAAAAATTAGGAAAAGCGGACTTATGATTAAGTCAAATTACTTTTGAACATGTTTGTTATTCATCCGAGCCTATGTTGTCCTGTGATGTTTTAGATCTATTTCACTGCATTCAGTGTTACTTATATTCAATTATTGACCTTACTTATGTAATGCAAACTTTACCGTAATTTGCTATAAATGATGTGCACAAAATGTATGCAAGTGGCGTCATTGAATGAATGAAATTAAATGAAATATTTGAAGTGAATATCAAAGATCTTGAGGAGGTTTTTTTTTGCTGTAAAACTGGAATTAAAACATATTGGACTGAGTGCCAAGTTTCTTTTGAGAAAAAGTGTAAAACAAAATGTATAGGCCTATGCAGCAAAATGCTAGCAGGCAATTACATTGGCCAATGAGCAGATAATTTCCTTCTGCATGGAAGAACATCGCGATAGTCATGGGACATACACTCATTTCTACGAGGAAAGATCATGTCAGTCAACTGCATCTCGTTTGGACAACTGTGTGAAATCTGCTGGATCAATCAACAACGATCAGTTTGGTAATCCACTATTTTCCTAATGTTGTGTTTTTCTCATAAAAGGGAAGGTACAATATTGGTAATGTTATACTGATTCTTACGAGTACATTAAAGGGAAAATATACATTAAAGTGAAGGTACAGCATTGGCAATATTGGCAAAACAGCCTCTATGAGTGTGCTTACTCTCTTTGAATCAAGATATACATTAAATGGAAGGTACAACATTGGTCATGTTGGCAAAACTGCTTCTATGAGAATACTCTCTTTGGATCAAGATATACATTAAAGGGAAGGTACAACATTGGTAATGTTGGCCAAACTGCCTCTATGAGTATGCTTACTCTCTTTGAATCAAGATATACATTGAAGGGAAGGTACAACATTGGTCATGTTGGCAAAACTGCTTCTACGAGTATGCTTACTCTCTTTGAGCCCAGTCTAATGTCACGGTCGCCAACCCCCGATTCGAGGGTTCGAGGTGTGATATCCTTGCAGTCCTCCCAGCTTGGGGGTATCCACAAGTTAACAAGATAAACTTCTCTTTTCATACCTTTGTAATTGATCGGGTCACTGAGTGGTCAACTTCCGGCCGTGTATACAAGAGTCACGCGCAGGTGCGATTACGGTTGTGCGTGACAACGTAAAAGTGTGTATTAAGTTTTACTTATGTTATAAAAAAATTTTTTTTACATTTGTTTAGTAGAATTTTACTATGAAAGTGTATAAAAGACATGATTTAATGTCAAGTCCCCCACGAGGCGCTGTGTCTCATTCAACGTCAAATTCAAGATGGAGAACACGAAGGTGAATAATGTCACAGCAGTGGGAGTATCGTCAAGATTTTACTGATTGAGCAGTGGCGTAACTACGGTCCAATTTTCAGGGGGGAACTAGGGGTGCACCACTTTTTCTAGGGGGCATGTCAATACTTGAATCCTGCATTCTCAAATAGGGACCTATTTTTTCAAAATTCTGAATTGGGGGCACCCGGGGGACACGGACCTTGGCTGGGGGGGGGGGCACGTTCCCCCGTCCCCCTATATTTACGCCACTGTGATTGAGGCGGTTGAAGGTAAACAATTGCTGAGTAAACAAGCCTGAATCGTTTGTGGGATGAAATATCAGCGTATACTCGTTCAGACCATGTCCTTTCTCTATGTTCAGACACAGTCATGTACCATACGTTATGCATTATGCGCCCAGCAACGACTGCTTCATACAAGTCATTGTGCAAGTATATGTGCATGCATGTGTCGTGACCATTATGCGCTGTCAATCGGATACATAGTTTCGTCTTTCTCTCGGAACAACTAAGGCTTAACCTGAACTATATAAGGAGAACACCAATACAATTATTTAAAAACTCAACATTTGTTTAACCTTCAAATACCTCAACCAGGAATCCTTACATTTGTAACTGGGCCAGGTACAAAACAGAACACATATTATCAAACAATAATGTAAGAAAAACAAAATACCCATTAAAAGTAATACTTTATACAATTTACCTACAATAGAGGTAAACCATTTAGTCTTATACCTCACAAGTATGTAACATTTTACCTAACCAACATTTACCTACAAGTTAGGTAAATAAAATTACGTAATATCGCAGTAAAACGCCTTTATACAACTGTTAGGTAACATTTTACCCAACGCCTGTTTGGTCAAGTTTTACCGAGGAGGTTCACCGGGAACATCTAAAACAGGGTAAGATTTTACACAGCTTGTGTAATTTCTTCTCTGGTTTGTAGTAATGTGACTGGAATCGCTTACAGGCGCGGCGGCCGCATGTAAACAAAGTGTCTTCCAGAAATTGAATACAGTGAATCATGTACCGGTACCCAAGCTTCAGCGTACAACATTGTGGGAATAAAACTAGCACGATAGTGATGGGTACCAGACTTATTACATTGTCCCAAACAAACACTGGTCTCTTAATTTTCATGGTGTTTGGTGTCAATTCTACAGAAATGGAATGAACATTTTTGAAAATTTTGCATTCAGGAGACTCTGTGTAGGTATTTGTGAGCTGGGTAAAACATGTTTTGTAAAATATTACACAATTTAGGTAAAATTTCGGGAAAATAAAGAACACAATTGCTGTGTAAGTTAAAAATTACGTAATTTAAATGTATTAAATTTTATTTACATAATTTATGTAACTAATTCAAGTCTTTACCTTGCCCGTGTAACTTTTACCACAAGGAACCTAAGCATTGCCGTGCGTTGTGTAAAAATTCACTTTTAATTGTGTAAAGCCCACCATGTGATCATGCATTGTGTGTGCGCGACGTGTGTTCAAAAGCAGTGTGTGCCTGTCAAGTCGACAATCGCCTCACAACATTGAGTAAATGAGAGAGAACCTCGTGAAGTGGGGATTTGAAGAGATGTTTTCATTTTATTGTTGATAAAAAAATAAAAGAAACGTTTTTGAAACTGTAAAGTATAGTGGGGTGCCTTGTTTCATTTACATTATTTTTAATGAATTATGCAGACCAAACAATGTAGTAGAAGTTTACAAGGTCAAATAGTAAAAAGAGTCTAGTATTCTACACAAAAAGTAAGTAATTTTTTACCAATATATTCAGTAACAATTTACTTAATTTATGTTTACCTATTTAAGAGGTAAATCTTTTTACTGATTTTTGAAGTAAAAGTTTACAAAATGTTTATGAAAAACTTTACCCAACACGCATTTTGTAAAACTTTACCAAACAATTAGGAGGTTCGTATACAACATTGCAAAATAGTAAAATTTTACACAACTTGTGTATTTTTTGTCTGTGTATTTCAGCGTATAAAGCTTGATTTTTATGGAGTTCATGGAAACAATTTCTAGTGGCAGATGTGATAGTAATATCTCTCCCATATGTTCCTGTAGACGAAGCCAAATCAATATTTAGGTTTTGTTGTTGAAAATACAGTCTAGCCTAATAAACTGTGACGAATTTATTTGGGAGTGAGGATGGGAGATGAATATGCAAATTCCCTCCAAATAAAAGATTAGGGCTGACATAATATGTCAGGTTGTCGAAATTATCTTTTGTTAAAATGCTGCTCATTAATGTTTTTAGTAATATATCGCTGTAGCTGTCTGACTAACACATGTCGTAAATATTTATTTGTATGGCTTTTTCAAAAGAGTTGTGTTTAATGCATTTGATTACGCCTATGGTGAATTGGTTTGGGGACATTATATAGCGACATTTTATTGTTTTATTAATGTTATTCTAGCAATATATTATATTGGCTGCAGGCCGAAATATGGGGGAAAAAACATTTTGCTAAATCCATCGTGATTATTGGGAAATGGAATCAGGCGAGAGCAATGTACAATGTACAACGGCGTGGGGTCATGAGAATTATAAAGTGTTCTTAACTTGGTCAGGGGTTTTCTTTATTATTACACACTGTAAAAAAATAATGTATGCAACAAATACGTAAATTTCAAAGGATGATGCCAAATTCCAATTTATCTTATCTGACCCCTAACCTGTCACCCATTAGGCCTTCTGCCCCACCCAACAGAGAAAATCATCCCCTGACACACATAGGCCTACACAATAAGAAATTAAAAAATATATATTTTCTATTTTGTGTGTAAACATGTTGAAGGTTCATTTAGGCCTACTGTTTTACGAAGATAATGAGGGAACGTTTATGAACTTAAAACTGTGGGTCCACGTCTTTGTTCTGTACCATCGCTTACCGCAGGGTCTTTAATAGCATCATGGTGATAGCATTTAAAACTAGCCCGCCTTCCAGTTGATCCTGGCCGATTTCCGCACCTTTAAATATAGCCGGAATATGGTTGTGCAAGCTTATGACTGGACCCTTCCAACCCCATTTTCCCATCCCTTTTCTTCAAAATAAAATAACGCAGTTTCTATTTTCTGGGGCATAATTCCTTCAGAAGAAATTCTCTCCATTAAAATAACTTACAAAAATAAAGTGCCCTAGAACTAGTTTACTATATATAAAAGAAACACCTCATATTGTTTACCACCTGCCACTTTCAGCTCCCTCTCAACTTTAAAACTATTCATTGTACAATCATAATGAGAATCATTACAGGCCTGTTAAACTTTGTGAGTGCATACTAGTAATCATGTTCGGCCATCTTATGTCAGTTAATCCCTGAATACAAGAGCTTTTGTTTGAGTGGACGCTCATTCAGAGAAACCAGACTATTTTTTGTACCTCGCTTTCAAATGCTAATGAAATATATGATCCGTTTCTTTATTCCTTTGCTGTGGAACTATCGGACAATTGGTGCATGAAACATAAGCCATAGTGTGGCTGTGAGAATTACAGTAATTTTCCAGTAATTTGTCAGTTATCTTGTGAATAAGGCGAATGGCCTGCATGATATGTGAAAGAACGTGCTCATGTGAACCCTCATTCGTTTACACTGCACTTCCGGCTCCAACTGCGTACACCATAGAGCAAGGACCAGACATGGTCATACTTCCAAAAAGATTGCATACAATTTACACCATCCGTTCTGTACATGTACATGTACAGGTACAGCAGGTGAGTGTGGACGGGGGTTGGGGTTGACTCACACCTTCAAGGACTGTTTGCATTGCTCCATGGTTTAATCATGGAGGAAGAAAACTTCCTCCATGGTTTAATGCACACAATGACTGACATAATTATGAACTGGACTCTTCTGTGGTCAGCCAATAATGTTAGCCAGTGAAAATGATACCAGGTTTATCTAGCATGCAGAAGATCAGCTGTTTTTGCAACTGATAGCAGTAAAGGTGCTAATAACATCCAGTGTGACATTAGACTGGGCTCGTTTCCCTAATGATACATTGAAGGGAAGGTACAACATTGGTAATGTTGACAAAACTGCTTCTATGAGTATGCTTACTCTCTTTGAATCATGATATACATTAAAGGGAAGGTACAACATTGGTTGTAATTGGTGAATTTCTTGCTTTATTGTGGGGATAATAAACAATTAATCTGATTTTTGCCCTACATCAACACATTGGTTATTATTTTCACCTCAGTGACCATAGTTCGTACCGGTACTGTATTACTATTTTAGCAAGACCCATTTTAGTTACTTTGAATGATTCGCTTATTGAGTAATCATAGTATTAGGCCCACACCAGCAAATGTTAATGAGCGAATCATTTTAAATAACTAAAACGGACCTTGCTAACGCAGTAGGAATTATGGTCGCTGAAATTGAAAGGCTTTCTTAATCTCAGGGGAAGTATTTATAAGATGATTGATTTAATCAGTTGTTATTGAAAAAGATTGAATACATTTCTGAATGTGATGACATTCCATAATTGGGGGAGGTGACAACAAATGGACAACATCAAATACATGGTCGTTTCTATAGCCGGTCGGGTTGATTTCCGATTTAATTAGTTTATTAACGTCTTCAATCGATCATCTCAGCTGCACATTGTAATCAGAGTAGATGAAGCGAGGGATGAGTAAATAAATAATGAGATTAATTTAATAGAAACCGCCGTTTCCAAGTGGGTGTGATTGAATGTGTGGCGGGCGGGGGGAGGCGGGGGGGGGGGGGGAGGTGGCACGTCTCCCCTTTGACCTTCCCCAAAGCTGGTCACCGTTAAAGGATCCGTGACATACCAAGTTATGATGGTGTTATTTATATATAGCTGATAATTAATAAACACTAAATCAAAAAGAAAAAACAAGTTTATTACCCCGTGTCTATTTTTAATTAGTTTTTTTTCATTTAAAAATATTACCTCGTCGGAACGCCCACAAAAATTCCCGCTGGCTCATGAATATATGACGTCATACGCGTGACGTAAACGGGGTAAGGAAAGCTTACACCGCTTCGGTCCTGACGCGAAGCTACATGTTAACGTTAACACTGCAGTTAGTATTCACGTTTGCTCAAATGGATTCATTGGATTCATCCGATAGTGAAATTTTGTCTGAACCACCTTCAGATGTTGATGATCATGACCACATAAATATAGATCACGATAGAGATCGCTAACTCAATTCTGAGCTTCCATCCCCAATTTATATTTCTAAAATAGACTACCATAATTGATTCAACTGTACAAAAGCATGGATATATGCTAAAATATGTATAAAGTTAATGTGATATGCCCTTTAAAGGTGAAGTACGACATTGGTTTTCGGTACTGTGTGCTCATTTCATTCCCCTAGTGTTTTCAGATACTAATCAGTGAAAGTTTTTCACAATCGGTGCTCACTTTTTTTGAGAAAACGACGAAAAATGCAAAATAAATTTTCATATATTTTACATTTATTCATTTATTCAGTGTTAAATTTATTCACATATGTTACATTTATTCATATAGGCCTATGTTAAATTTATTCACATATGTTACATTTATTCACATATGTTACATTTATTTATTTATGTTTTCAGATATGTTGCCGGACGGCAATTAATTATTTTTGTATTCGACATTGCAATTACCCTTTTCTCCTATATATGAAAACCCATGATGATGTGTACATGTGCATGTACCTACTTTACATAAGGTAAGTTTTAAGATAATAATAATAATAATAATAATGTGAACTTATATGGCGCACGTATCCACCAAACAGGTGCTCAAGGCGCATGACATTATTACCCCCAGCTCATCAGGCTCCTAAATCATTCCTGAAACCATCTCAGCTCCCTGGGGAGTATACAGCTCAATTGCTGCCATTTCAGCGCATATGGGGCTAATCAAACACAACAACCAACTCTGCCCTCACAGGTACCCATTTACGCCTGGGTGGAGAGAAGCAATTATGGTAAATTGTCTTGCTCAAGGACACAAGCATCCCGGTCACGGCTGGGATTCGAACCCACATTCTGACGACTCAGCCATCAGAATACAAATTCGATGCACTAAACCGCTCGACCATGGCACTCCAAGATAACAATTAACTAATCTGATAATCTGATATCAAGTGCCAATGTTCCTTTGAATTCAACATAAACATTTCCTGTTTCTCTACTGATGAAATCACTTCAGATAAAATGATTACTCATCAAGACAGATTCATTTACTAACTGTACCCTAAGTAAGCTTTTCGGTAATACTTAATTAGTCTGATAATAATGGTAATTACCAATGTAATATCTTACCTTTTAACTCACTAAAGGATTTCTGGTATTAGTAAATTAAGTTCAATTACTTTCACGCTTCATGGCCATGACCGTGCAATCAGCTGTAGAATGATTCAGCCGATTAGACCGTATCCAATCAAAATAATTATTAGTACCATGACCTAACGTGGATTTAATTTCAAACCTCTAATTCTCTCTCTAACAAAAAAATAAACAAACTAAACTGAAAGTTTCATCACATTATAGGTGCTCACGTTTTTTGAAAACAGGATGAACATTTGCTTCTTCTGTTTTCATGTTTGACAAAAAGTTGCCGTGGGTTCGAATCCCGCCCGAGTCGCCTGTGTAGTTTTTTCCACAGACACTCGGAAAGCACTGAGCATACAGTGCTATACACACGTCGGTGCAGGGCAAAATTAAATCAATTGTTTATCTCCCGACGCAAGAATTTCACCAATCTATAAAAAGTTGCCGGACGAAAACTTTTTGAAAATTCGCCAGAACAATTCATGTTTTCTCTTTGATGAAAGCACTGCAGACGAAATCATTTTCATTGAGACCCTGGCATGGGCGGATCCAGAACATTTTTAGGGGGGGCTGAGAATCAAAAACAATTATTTTTCAGTACTACAAAGGGTGCCGCCACTTCCTATGCGCAACGGTTACTACAGTACTAAGTAGGTCACCTCCTTATGTTTATCCCGCACACTGTGGGAATGGGAGTGCGTTCTCCCCTCCCCTCCCCCCTCTCTCTCTTTTTCTCTCCCTTTAAAAAAAAAAAATATTTTTAATTTTTTTAAAAACGATTTTAGGGGGGGGGGCCTACAGCCCCCTTAGCCCCCCCGTGGATCCGCCAATGCCTGGATACTTGTACCAACTTTACACTAAATAACAGCAAAAGAAACGTCACCCCTAAAAATATTTATTAGTTTCATTTTATAATTAATATAATTTGTATAATTAATAATTAATTAATTATAATTTATATAATTAATATAATTTTTGAAGAATATTATGAGTATGGACTGTAACACGAACACAATGTGGCAAATTTATATATAGCGCGTAAACCTTCGAATAAAAGTCTCTTTGCACTTAAAACATACAGATTCCAACTGATTCTCAAAATCATATTACTACAGTTTGACTAACTGACTGACTACAATGAACACATATTTACTTATTAAACAAGTACGTTTTAACCTTTTTGTCAGCTGAGCTAAGGTTTCGTGTAGGCCTATTCATTCTCTATACTATAGTCAAATCTGTTAGGTATGCAGGAACTAGACCGTGGCGACAATAGAATGTTAACAATAACATTTTGTACTCTATGCGAGATTGAATAGGCAGCCAATGAAGGCTACTTAATACGGGAGTTATGGATACATATTTTATTTGAACGTGTCACTGACCGAGCCGCTGAGTTCTGTATGACCTGAAGCTTCTGTAGTTAGAAATCAGGCAAGCAATACAAGACACTATTTACAATAATCTAAATGACACATGAATGAATTAACTTTTCTGCTGTGTCCTTATTTATTTATTTCTTAATTATTCTGGGAGACCTTTCAGTGAAACACTGTTTTTCAAAGGTGCCCAGGAAACAAGGAAGCTTGCTATGTGAACCAGAAACACTGGGGTAAACCCTTACTCTTCCACGATAAGTGTTCTGGGTTCTTTTACACAGTACCTACGTCCCATCTGAATGACGAAGCAATTATGCTTCAGTGTCTTGCTCAAGGACAGCCGTGACCAGCCATGCCGGGTACCGGATTCGAACCCACATTCTGACAACACCAGAACTTGAGTCCGATGCACTAGACCGCTCGGCCACGACACTCCACGTTAATTTCTTAACTCCTTGTTAAGAAATTTTACCAAGACTGTTTAAGCCAAAACTTGCAGAGCGACATTTTTGTTTAACAAGTTCTGGTGTTAGCAGCAGAATGTGGGTTCGAATCCCGGCCGTGACACTTGTGTCCTTGAGCAAGACACTTAACCATAATTGCTTCTCTCCACCCAGGGGTTAAATGGGTACCTGTGAGGGCAGAGTTGGTTGATTAGCCCTAATGCGCTGTAATAGCAGCAATTGAGCTGCATATTCCCCAGGGAGCTGAGATAGTTTCAGGAATGATTTATGAGCCTTATGAGCCTTATGAGCAGGGAAAATAATACACTGCGCTTTGTATCCTTAGGAAAAGGCGCATTATAAATGCAAGTTATTATTATTATTATTAATTATCCAAAGTTGTTAATTTGACAATCTGGTAATGGCCAATGTTGTATCTTCACCTTAACTCATTGACTGCAGAAGAACTTTTTTGTTTTAGCGAATTAAGTTCGATGACTTTCACGCTTGATGACCTTGACAGTGCATCTGCTGCAGAAATCTTCAACTTAGCAAACCGTATCAGCCGGATAAATAGAACCATGATAACTATTATTCCAGCTGTGAAGTACCCAATGGGGAACAAACTGTGCACTTGGTGGTGAAAGCATGACATTTCGCATCGGAGATCAGAAGACTATAGACACATGGGGGGGGGGGGCGGGGATACATTTTTTTAAAGTGGGAGTATAACACCAAAAACGAGCATTCTGACGTCCTAAGATATGACTTGGCATCATTTTATTTCTGTAATAAGTATTGGAATACATGTTTTACATCTTTGATTCTGGCTGTTTTGTGGGTGGGGGGACGGGGCAATTAAAAACCAATCGTACCCTTGCATCCGAACTTTGTGTAACTGTTTTTATCTGAAATTGGTGATTATAGTTAAGTATTGTATTTCCAGATGTAGATCCATTTTGTGTTTTACTTACTTTAGGGGCGAGTCCATGATTTCAAGATAAAGGAGGCACGCATCACCCCCAGCGAACTTGATGATACCGGACCAATGCCTACACCCTTTTAACACCTGGCCCTGCCCCTACAATAGACAACACATTATAACTCGGGTCTAGATCTGAACAAAAAATGATTCACCGTCCTGCTGTTTTGATCATACGACACAGATGTAAAAAACCTATGTTTAAAATTATTCCACTAGCACACATTGAAAAAATTAACTCAAGCTTTGCATAAAGATTAGCCTATTTTTAATTTTGGAAATGAATAGTTTAAAATTTTAGGGGTACCGGTATTTAACACAACCTTTCAGTACACACACTAACATTATTATTGAATATTTTAAAGTTCAGATGCATTTACAATGTTTACGTGGCTTACTACTTTATATTCATAATCATTTAACAATGCAGCAACTTTATATGCAGTATGTATATTGAGCCCTATTACATGTTTGTATGTCCATGGAACCTCATCATGCAGTGGGCCGGCCATGGTACAATGGACATTATTTTTATATCTTCTTATTTCCGGCTCAATGCACATGTATGCTAAGGGCCCATGTATACAGGCTCTGCTTCTCAATGGGTCCATCTGCAGTGTCACCCATATCTTGTGCTCACTTTTACTTCCTATTGTGTCTATACTTGTAATACTCAATGCACATGTACGCTAAGGGACCCATGTTTACAAGCTCTGCTTCTCAATGGATCCCTCTGCAGTATCACCCATATCTTGTGCTCACTTTTACTTCCTATTGTATCTATACTTGTAATACTCAATGCACATGTATGCTAAGGGGCCCATGTTTACAAGCTCTGCTTCTCAATGGATCCCTCTGCAGTATCACCCATATCTTGTGCTCACTTTTACTTCCTATAGTGTCTATACTTGTAATACTCAATGCACGTGTATGCTAAGGGGCCCATGTTTACAAGCTCTGCTTCTCAATGGATCCCTCTGCAGTATCACCCATATCTTGTGCTCACTTTTACTTCCTATTGTGTCTATACTTGTAATACTCAATGCACGTGTATGCTAAGGGACCCATGTTTACAAGCTCTGCTTCTCAATGGGTCCCTCTGCAGTATCACCCATATCTTGTGCTCACTTTTACTTCCTATTGTGTCTATACTTGTAATACTCAATGCACATGTATGCTAAGGGACCCATGTTTACAAGCTCTGCTTCTCAATGGATCCCTCTGCAGTATCACCCATATCTTGTGCTCACTTTTACTTCCTATTGTGTCTATACTTGTAATACTCAATGCACGTGTATGCTAAGGGACCCATATTTACAAGCTCTGCTTCTCAATGGATCCCTCTGCAGTATCACCCATATCTTGTGCTCACTTTTACTTCCTATTGTATCTATACTTGTAATACTCAATGCACATGTATGCTAAGGGGCCCATGTTTACAAGCTCTGCTTCTCAATGGATCCCTCTGCAGTATCACCCATATCTTGTGCTCACTTTTACTTCCTATAGTGTCTATACTTGTAATACTCAATGCACGTGTATGCTAAGGGGCCCATGTTTACAAGCTTTGCTTCTCAATGGATCCCTCTGCAGTATCACCCATATCTTGTGCTCACTTTTACTTCCTATTGTGTCTATACTTGTAATACTCAATGCACGTGTATGCTAAGGGACCCATGTTTACAAGCTCTGCTTCTCAATGGGTCCCTCTGCAGTATCACCCATATCTTGTGCTCACTTTTACTTCCTATTGTGTCTATACTTGTAATACTCAATGCACATGTATGCTAAGGGACCCATATTTACAAGCTCTGCTTCTCAATGGATCCCTCTGCAGTATCACCCATATCTTGTGCTCACTTTTACTTCCTATTGTGTCTATACTTGTAATACTCAATGCACGTGTATGCTAAGGGACCCATATTTACAAGCTCTGCTTCTCAATGGATCCCTCTGCAGTATCACCCATATCTTGTGCTCACTTTTACTTCCTATTGTATCTATACTTGTAATACTCAATGCACATGTATGCTAAGGGGCCCATGTTTACAAGCTCTGCTTCTCAATGGATCCCTCTGCAGTATCACCCATATCTTGTGCTCACTTTTACTTCCTATAGTGTCTATACTTGTAATACTCAATGCACGTGTATGCTAAGGGGCCCATGTTTACAAGCTCTGCTTCTCAATGGATCCCTTTGCAGTATCACCCATATCTTGTGCTCACTTTTAATTCCTATTGTGTCTATACTTGTAATACTCAATGCACGTGTATGCTAAGGGACCCATGTTTACAAGCTCTGCTTCTCAATGGGTCCCTCTGCAGTATCACCCATATCTTGTGCTCACTTTTACTTCCTATTGTGTCTATACTTGTAATACTCAATGCACGTGTATGCTAAGGGACCATATTTACAAGCTCTGCTTCTCAATGGATCCCTCTGCAGTATCACCCATATCTTGTGCTCACTTTTACTTCCTATTGTGTCTATACTTGTAATACTCAATGCACGTGTATGCTAAGGGACCCATGTTTACAAGCTCTGCTTCTCAATGGATCCCTCTGCAGTATCACCCATATCTTGTGCTCACTTTTACTTCCTATTGTGTCTACACTTGTAATACTCAATGCACGTGTATGCTAAGGGACCCATGTTTACAAGCTCTGCTTCTCAATGGATCCCTCTGCAGTATCACCTATATCTTGTGCTCACTTTTACTTCCTATTGTGTCTATACTTGTAATACTCAATGCACGTGTATGCTAAGGGGCCCATGCTTACAAGCTCTGCTTCTCAATGGGTCCCTCTGCAGTATCACCCATATCTTGTGCTCACTTTTACTTCCTATTGTGTCTATACTTGTAGACCTAATACTCAATGCACATGCTAAGGGGCCCGTATTTACAAGCTCTGCTTCTCAATGGGTCCCTCTGCAGTATCACCCATATCTTGTGCTCACTTTTACTTCCTATTGTGTCTATACTTGTAATACTCAATGCACGTGTATGCTAAGGGACCCATATTTACAAGCTCTGCTTCTCAATGGATCCCTCTGCAGTATCACCCATATCTTGTGCTCACTTTTACTTCCTATTGTATCTATACTTGTAATACTCAATGCACATGTATGCTAAGGGGCCCATGTTTACAAGCTCTGCTTCTCAATGGATCCCTCTGCAGTATCACCCATATCTTGTGCTCACTTTTACTTCCTATAGTGTCTATACTTGTAATACTCAATGCACGTGTATGCTAAGGGGCCCATGTTTACAAGCTCTGCTTCTCAATGGATCCCTCTGCAGTATCACCCATATCTTGTGCTCACTTTTACTTCCTATTGTGTCTATACTTGTAATACTCAATGCACATGTATGCTAAGGGACCCATGCTTACAAGCTCTGCTTCTCAATGGGTCCCTCTGCAGTATCACCCATATCTTGTGCTCACTTTTACTTCCTATTGTGTCTATACTTGTAGGCCTAATACTCAATGCACATGTATGCTAAGGGGCCCGTATTTACAAGCTCTGCTTCTCAATGGGTCCCTCTGCAGTATCACCCATATCTTGTGCTCACTTTTACTTCCTATTGTGTCTATACTTGTAATACTCAATGCACATGTATGCTAAGGGGCCCATGTTTACAAGCTTTGCTTCTCAATGGGTCCCTCTGCAGTATCACCCATATCTTGTGCTCACTTTTACTTCCTATAGTGTCTATACTTGTAATACTCAATGCACGTGTATGCTAAGGGGCCCATGTTTACAAGCTCTGCTTCTCAATGGGTCCCTCTGCAGTATCACCCATATCTTGTGCTCACTTTTACTTCCTATTGTGTCTACACTTGTAATACTCAATGCACGTGTATGCTAAGGGACCCATGTTTACAAGCTCTGCTTCTCAATGGGTCCCTCTGCAGTATCACCCATATCTTGTGCTCACTTTTACTTCCTATTGTGTCTATACTTGTAATACTCAATGCACGTGTATGCTAAGGGACCCATGTTTACAAGCTCTGCTTCTCAATGGATCCCTCTGCAGTATCACCCATATCTTGTGCTCACTTTTACTTCCTATAGTGTCTATACTTGTAATACTCAATGCACATGTATGCTAAGGGACCCATGTTTACAAGCTCTGCTTCTCAATGGGTCTCTCTGCAGTATCACCCATTATCTTGTGCTCACTTTTACTTCCTATTGTGTCTATACTTGTAATACTCAATGCACATGTATGTTAAGGGACCCATGTTTACAAGCTCTGCTTCTCAATGGGTCCCTCTGCAGTATCACCCATTATCTTGTGCTCACTTTTACTTCCTATTGTGTCTATACTTGTAATACTCAATGCACATGTATGCTAAGGGACCCATGTTTAAAAGCTCTGCTTCTCAATGGGTCTCTCTGCAGTATCACCCATATCTTGTGCTCACTTTTACTTCCTATTGTGTCTATACTTGTAATACTCAATGCACATGTATGCTAAGGGACTGCTTCTCAATGGGTCCCTCTGCAGTAATCACCAATATCTTGTGCTCACTTTTACTTCCTATTGTAATACTTCTATTTCAATACTTATTTCACTACTTTTTATTGTTATTGATGAATTTTGATACTGTGGAAAAATAAATGAACCTTGAACTTTGAACCCTGAACTTAGTACCACAGGCTACCTCCTGATTGCGCCGGTTTGCTAAGCAATATAAAACATACTAGTCACCAAAATGCACATATTTCGTACGACAGTTTGGCTGGTAACCAAATAAATCCACTAAGCAAATCTTTCTGGTAATTTTTTTTTTCTTCTGCTGAGCAGCTCTGTGAAATTGGCCCCCGTAAAGATGAAAATAATGTTGTACCTTTTATCTAGCGTATACTTCAACCATGCGGAATATCTCTTCATTGATAAATGTTGTCAGACGGGCGTGGATGTAGCCAAGGGGGTAAGGATGGGCAAAGAGGGTGGACAAATTGCCAAGAAAATTGTAAATGCCCATTCATGACTATAAAAAAGTGGGCACATTCCCCCTTCCCTTTGAATCTGCCAATTTATTGATCATCAGATATCTATTAATCATCAGATACCAAGGTCAAACCGTGATATCAAAAAGCGTACACACTATTAAAGAAATAACGATGGTTCAAATCTGCACCCATAGGGGTGCATATCGATGATACAACAGCAGCAACCCCTGTGGGTGCAGACTTAGCAACCCCTGGATGTGTGCCTCCCTTACGGGTGCAGATTTGCACCCTCAAAGGAGCAAATCTGCACCCGTAGGGGAGGCACACGTCCAGGGGGTGCCAAGTCTGCACCCACGGGGGTGTTGCTATTGTATCAACGGTATGGGTGCAGATTTGAACTATTATTGCTTAGCAGTAATAATAATAATAATAAAAATCTTAGATAGCGCCATCTCCGTCAAATTGACGCTCAAGGCGCTTTTACACTAATACAAATAAAATATAGAGAAAAATAATTGGTTTTAAGGAGGTAAATAAAGAACATTAAAAAATCATTATAAATGTACGAATTACATGTAGTCATAATAAATATGAAGGCCAATTAATTAAAAAATAAAAACATGTGCCGGTAAACTGTTCCATAGTGTAGGTGCAGAATGATGTATGGCCCGAGATCCCCATGAGCGATATACATGAGGAACAACAAGTGAGATGGATTGTGAGGAGCGAAGGTTGCGAGCAGGAGTGTCCAGTAGATACCCTAGTAAGCTTGAGTGATAACACGATAATATCGAATATCGCGATACCTTTTTTTATATATTTCGATTACGATTATCGAGATATTGGCAAATCGTGATTAACAAAAGATATCGCGATTAAAAACAAATCGCCATTGTGAGTCAATTCAGAAATTCCATGGAAACAAAATCAGAACAGTCTTTTCAGAACAGTCTTTTCAGCCTTGAGCGCCCAGCAGGGTGGATATGTGCGCGCTATAAATCTTTATTATTATTATTATTATTATTATTATTATTTTGGAAGTGAGAAACTACTTCAGCAGTACACACACGCTCTGCAAATGAATTTGTGATTTATTGTGACGCTTGTAGAGGGGCACATACCTGTGGTTATCGGCTCTAAAGCAATCGTGCATAAATGAAAACAAATAATCGCGATACTATCGAAAATCGCGATATATGTTTGTACCCGATACTCCAAATTTGTGTCAGTAGATAACGTCTCAAAAGGATCAATTTCATCTTCCTATTAACAAGCACAGATTATAATCTGGTAGTCTGGATTACAATTGGTGTCGTTAAGTCAGTCAGTCGTTATAATCTGGGTGGCACATGCATAATCGCATAATCGCAATCGTGAAATGTTTTCGTCGTTAACATTTAATTTAAAGAGGAACATAAAATAGTTATAGCCTAATTAGAACGTTGCTACGACTGTTACACGATGTATACAGAAACAATTTGATTATTAAGTAAGACTAACTGCGGTGACACCATGTGGAATCTCAATTGAGTAGTAATTAGTTCTGAAAAGGACTGGAGGTACAACTCGACTACAGCGTGAATTAAGCGTGCCATTGCTGCATGCTACGCGATATGCATGTGACACTCACTTAAAACGACACCAATTGTAATCCAGACTACCAGATTATAATCTGTGCTTGTTAATAGCAAGATGAAATTGATCCTTTTGAGACGTTATCTACTGACAAAAATTTGGAGTATCGGGTGGATGTTTGCCGATATTATCTTGAATGAAAAAAAAATCGATATCGCCGAAGTTTACACCCTAGCCCATTTCCCTTCCCCTTGAATCTGTCAATAATTTAGATATATACAACCATGGTCAAATACCCAAAAGCGTAACAGTAGTCTCCAGTAGACACCCTAACACCTTCTATTTTGAGGAGATCTGGGTTATGCTAAGTAAGGAGCTATATTTCAAATCATACACCGTAAGAATTTCAACACATTTCTCACTTTGTTCACATGTTTAGCCTAAAACATGTTTAGATTGTGCTTTTCTGCACCACTGTTAAAATCACTTCATTGGCTACCAGTTCAACAAAGAATATCATTTAAATTGCTTCTATATGTGTACAAATCACTAAATGGCTTAGCACTAATATATTTATCAAATTGTTTGAAATTGTATGTTCCAAATAGGCATTTAAGATCAACAGATGACTATCTCTGCCTTGAATATCCTATCACAAGAGTCCAAGCTGGTGATAGATCTTTCACTGTTTGTGCATCCAAGCTATGGAACAATCTTCCTGTTTATATCAGACAATCTGTTTCTGTTAATGCCTTCAAGAAGGCTCTTAAAACTCACTTGTTTCCTCATTAATTTTGCATCAATTTATGTCTTATTCTATCCTGATTTGTATTTATTATGTCATATTAACTTTTGTAAGTGCCATGAGCCTCTCGGGAATGGCGCATGATAAATACTTGTAATGTAATGTAATGTAATGTAATGTAATGTAATGTAATGTAATGTAATGTAATGTAATGTAATGTAATGTAATGTAATGTAATATAATATAATGTAATGTAATGTAATAATGTAATGTAATGTAATGTAATGTAATGTAATGTAAATGTAATGTAATGTAATGTAATGTAATGTAATATACAATGTAATGTAATGTAATGTAATGTAATGTAATGTAATGTAATGTAATGTAATGTAATAATGTAATGTAATGTAATAATGTAATGTAAATGTAACAATGTAATGTAATGTAATGTAATATAATGTAATGTAATATACTGTACTGTCATGTAATGTAATGTAATGTAATATAATGTAATGTAATAATGTAATGTAATGTAATGTATAATGTAATGTAATGTAATGTAATATAATGTAACAATGTAATGTAATATAATGTAATATAATATAATATAATGTAATAATGTAATGTAATATAATAATGTAATGTAATGTAATGTAATATAATATAATGTAACGTAACATAATGTAATGTAACGTAATGTAATATAATGTAATGTAATATAATGTAATGTATAATATAATGTAATATAATGTAATGTAATGTAATGTAATGTAATGTAATGTAATATAATGTAATGTAATATAATGTAATGTAATATAATGTAATATAATGTAATGTAATGTAATGTAATATAATATAATGTAATATAATGTAATGTATAATGTAATGTAATGTAATATAATGTAATATAATATAATATAATGTAATGTAATGTAATGTAATGTAATGTAATGTAATGTAATGTAATGTAATGTAATGTAATGTAATGTAATGTGTGTTTGAATGCTAAAAACCATATGAACAGGTGTCAAAAAGCTAAGCACGTTTAGCTTTGTGTTATGTACAGAGGATGGCCGTTTAGCATTTATAACACATTCCTAAAGTGGTTTTGCAAGGCCACATGTTTAGATTGTGATTTTCTATGATGTGTGTTTGAATGCTAATATCATATGAACAGGTGTCAAAAAGCTAAGCACGTTTAGCTTAGTGACATGTACAGAGGATGGCCGTTTAGCATTTATACGCATTCCTAAACACGTTTAGTTTATTGGGTGTGTTTAAATTCTAAACACTATTTTTACAGTTTATATATTGGTATGTTGTAATATTTACAATACTTGATGATACAGAATTAAAATAAATGCAAATAAATTCGAACACACTGTGCCTGAGGTGAAATTACACTGATGTTCTCAAGGACACCCCAAATGTAAACATAATGACGAGCTCGCGCTTTACGATATTTGACACGCGGGAAACCACTTCAAAACTGATTTAAGGATCCTTTCACACATCTCAATGGTATACTGCACGACGCCATTATAATTATTCTATGGTGCTATATCTTGTATTACTATGATACATTTCTGGTCATGAAACCAAGGAATCCTCAAAAGGACACCAAAGGACTGCAACTCTGAAGCCTGAGAAAGAGCGTTTGCTGTGTGAACCAGAAATACTGGGGTAAACCCCTACTTACACGACTAAGTGTTCTGGGTTTCTTTTATAGGGAAGCCGGATAGTGCCAAGGGAAATATTTTTCATGAGTGCGTGAATATTTTTTTTGTACCATTTATCTGGCGGCCGCCACATAATTATCAGGCGGCCGCCACTTATTATCTTGCGGCCGCCACATAATTATCTGGCGGCCGCCACATAATTATCTTGCGGCCGCCACATAATTATCTGGCGGCCGCCACTTATTATCTGGCGGCCGCCACATAATTATCTGTACTACACGTTCTTTATTTATTTCGCGGGTTTAGAGTGCGCGCGCGCGTGTGGTGTTTCTTGTCTATTGATGGCTTCCGTGCACTTTCAGCTTTCTCTACTTTATCAGGTAAGGTTGACTTTTAATCTCCTTTGTATCTCCTTTGTAATCCTTGATTTGTATAAATTTAAGATAATTATGTGGCGGCCGCCAGATAATAAGTGGCGGCCGCCAGATAATTATGTGGCGGCAATTTTAATCTTTTAAACCAGTCAAATTAAATAAAACAATCAAAATGGTTGCCCATTTAAAATTCAGGATGGCGATTTTTGCCCATATTATTGTAACAATGATAATACCCTAAATATATCATTAGGTGGTCAAAAAGTCGAATAATTGGGAAAATATGTGGAAAATGGCGGCCACTTTGAAATTCAAAATGGCGGCTGAAGATGCCGATTAAAAAAACGGCATTTTTTTTATTTTAAATTCAGCATATCAAGATTGACAAAGTTGGCCATATTGGCACAAAAATACAGCTGGATCCAAAATCCCGACATACTGCCTCCTACGTACCCTTGAATTGAGCGATGGTACTGTTGGCATAATTCCTCGACGTCAACCGTGCCTGTGTCAATAGCGCCCTCTCATGGCTGGATACAATACTGCTTTAATATTATTACATGCGTATTAAACCTGTCACGTGGATTCACAGTGGATGATCTGTACGGTACAAGTTCAAGCAGTGAGTGACGGCTATTCTGTGAGCTAAGCAAAATGTTCAGCTCCTGTATAAAGTACATACATATAACAGTAATTGACTGCAATTCGCAGCTAACAGGAGTGACACTGTTGAATGTGTGTTCTTCATGATTACTACGCATTGTAATTTGCGCAGATTTGTCGATATTAGGCCTATTAAGGTATTTTACCAGTCTGTAAACAGTGGTTGGTCAGCGTGTTATAAGTTGCACTGTGAGGTTATGCGATGTTCAGACACTCATACCAAAACTTAACTGAATAATGAATATATTTCACCATGTTCTGTGACTAAAAGCTTTTGTTGAAGCATTTTCGATCATAACTTTCAGTGAAGGTTTCCATATTTAGCTATCCAATCGACCGACGGCGGGAGAAATCAGGACTCACACGGGCGAATTCAGAACTCCGTGTGTGCTCGGTGGATATAGATGCACCACATCAATCATCTCACGTACCAGTACACAGACACTCGACCAATGCAGACGACGGCTCCTTGAAACGAGAGATTCACCTAGAGCCAAAAAAACGTGTTAAGTACACATGGAAATCACCGAACCTTGGTTCTATATAAGACCAACTAAGCAAACGTGTGACCAGTCAAGTGTGTTGAGTTGAACAATATCTTGTTCTGTTACAGCTAGAAATAATTCAGTTTACAGCAATCATCACAATTTTAAAACGCGGTTGAGATAAAAACTCACAGTATTTTCAACTGCTTTCCGGCAGGTTGTCGATCAACTTCCGCAGTTGTATAATTATATCAATTTAAACGAATTATCTTGGCTTGTTGTTAGCAAGCTTCATCTGGGTGACTGAAGGGATTCCTTGACGTTCGCTAGTAATAACTTGGCTCACGGTTTACGGTGCATCGCACAAGTTCGCTGTGTGCTTATTTCCAGTAGTTGAATCTCAGTTTCGCGATTTCAGCACTTTCAGTAGACACTGCCGTGTTCATAATCTTGTGAATTTCAACGTGAAGATGTCAGCGTTTGTCGTAGGACTAGCTTTCGTAGTTGTTATGATTGCTCTCACTTCGGGAAAGCTGCCGACCGGAGAATCCTTCCTTGGTATGTACGAACTCACTTTTCCCCAAACAAATTTGATGTAAGGCTGTGCCGGGTATCCGAGTACCAGGATACCCGACCAAAACTCATTACCCAGTTCCACTTTTCGGTTCCAGTTATCCGTAAACGACTTCTTAAAAATCCGACTGAACCATTTAAGCCACACAAATGGAAGTGTCTGATTTTTTTAAAACATAATGTGTGTGGGGAATTGGGATGCTACGAGTCGTTTTTAATATACAGGCGGGAAATTATTACAGTAAGTCCACATTTATTATGACTCTAATAAAACAAGAGAAACTTGTGCTCATATTGGTTGTTTTATACATTCAGGAGTATTTGTGTGTTTTGACAAAATTGTTTACAGGTACCCGTAAGAGAGGCCGTAAGCAAATATCAATAGCTGACCGCCTCCCCCCCCCCCCATTTTAAAGAGGTAATTCCATGAGGAAACTAAACAACATGTTTTATTATCTCAAGTAAGTTCCGAACCCCTCGTCTCGATTTAAAAAAGCCCGACATTTTCGGTGTTACTTAAGATTAAGAAGAACAACACTACCAAAACATTGTTGATTTTGTCCACTGAATAGTGACTTTGCAAGAGCGACATCAGGAAGGCGATTTTTGGATACGTAAGAGGAGCGAGCACTTGTTTTCTCCAAGTGGACCTTACGGTTTTCTGAATTTGAGTCCAAAGGGGTTCGGTGATTTAAAAAAATATTTTACCGTGAGTTAACAAAATAGGTAATAAAATGTAGGCCTAGGCTTATATATTGTTAAGTGTTCTTATGACAAAACCCCCATCAAAATGTGGAAAAGTCAATTATTAATTGAATAAGTAAGATTGGTAGCTTTGCATGGGGATGAAAAGGATAAGTACAGACTGTTTGCGGTGACACCATGTGAATTCTCAAATTGAGTAGTAATTAGTTCTGAAAAGAACTGGTGGTTACAACTCCGATAACCACAGGTTAAATTTTGTTTCCATAGAATTTCTGACTTGACTCATAATTGCGATTTTTTTAATCGCGATATATTTTTTAATCGCGATTTGCCGAAGTCTCGTTAACTTCAAAAGGTTCTCGATACCGTAATCGAATAAAAAAAGATATCGCGATATTCGATATTATCGTCTTATCGCCCAAGCTTAGTGGTTAAATTTATCACCATAAAACTGCCTAATAATTTCACCAAAGAAATAATTTTTTTCACAGAAATAGTCTTGCCTTACCAAGGTATAAATAATTTGCATGAGATTGTTTTTTTATTTACATGTTTAAAAGGAATGTATAACGTCAGTAATGTTAGGAAAACTGCTTCTATGAGTACCAGTATGCTTAATCTCTTTGAATCAAGATGTACATTAAACGGAAGGTACAGCATTGCCAATGTTGGCAAATCTAATCTGCGAAGATTATGATGTAGTCAATATAAACTTCGAAATTTTATTGCTCGAATTTACCAACTATGGGTAGAATGTGGTATTATCCTTTCTCACCCATTATCATGACAGCAATAAAAATAGTGCACGTTCTGTTGTCATTCAACTCTTGTCAGTGGTGGTTTTGATGACATCCCCCAATAATTATTTTTCTCAGTCGGCATTTAGAGGTACTAGAACAAAGGTTGGTCCAGAGTATATTTACATTACAGTCGACAAACCTAGAGCTATGGGTTTGCCAATCGCAAACGCATCGTTTTTCTAGAACTGAAGATTTGTAATATCATAGAGAAAGGACAGTTATACATTGTATTTTACTCACAGAAAGAGCTGCGGTTTCAGGTGGCAGTGTCCCCTTTTTCACACTCGGCATTTAGAGCCTCAGTCGGCAAATGAAGCATCAAAGGTACTAGAACAAGGGTTGGTCCAGAATAAATTTGCCGACTGCAAACGTATCACGTTTCTATGCACTGAAGATTTGCTGTGTTGTAATACATTTTGTATTACTCACGGAAAGAGCCGCGGTTTCAGGTGGCAGTTCCCCTACCCCTCCCCCTCCCGTCGAGGGAAAAACAAAGTACAGTTGTCTGGTCACATAACACCCTAGGGCCATTTGATTACACATAACCTGAATCCTTCCTAACTCCCTAGGCCCATGTGCTTACATATAACCTCAATCCTTCATAACTCCCTAAGCCCATTTGCTTACACAGTAACCTGAATCCTCCAAATTCCTTCAGTAGTAAAGCAAGCATATGACATGTATGCACACATGTGTTTCTAATCTGTGACACATGTACATGGCCAGGGACCCTCCCTGCATGCATGGAGCAATAAACAGTGTCCACTGACCCAAGCACTGACCTTGCAATCACTACAACAAACATGGATGTACATGTACCATGGAAAGGCAAGTATGCCTAATAACCTCAATCCTCCAAAATCCTTCACTTTAGCAAAGAGCATGTGGCATGTAACCTAAATCCTTCAAAATCCTTCACTTTGGCAAAGCGGATTTTGGAGGATTTGGGAGGATTAAGGTTAGTGTTATGTCAGTAAATTTACCCAAGACATTTTTTTTGCTACTGACGTCAGTTGGCAACTTGGCTTCCACCCCCTCAAAGAAAATTTCTTCGCTACGCCCCTCGTCATAAGTGCGAGTAGAAGTACTTTGTCATGAGTACGAATAAAGCTTGGGCGATATCGATTTTTTTCATCCACGATATATCGACAAACATATATTGCGATTTTCGATAGTATCGCGATTATTTTTTTCATTTAGGTCCTATTGATGATTGCTTTAGAGCCGATAACCACAAGCATCACAATAAATCGCAAATTCGTTTGCATAGCGTGCATGTACCGCTGAAGTACGGTAGTCACTTCCAAAAGCTGAAAAGACTCTGCTAATTTTGTTTCCTTGGAATTTCTGAATTGACTCACAAGGGCGATTTTTTTTTAAATCGCGATATATTTTGTTAATCGCGATTTGCCGATATCTCGATAACTTCAAATGGTTCTCGATATCGTAATCGAATAAAAAAGGTATCGCGATATTCGATATTATCGTGTAATAAAATCAGATCGCCCAAGCTTAGTATGAGTGCGAGTGGAATTACTTTTAGGAGTATTAGTACAATTACGAGGATGTTGTTTTGACTAAAAAATACTTATTGTTCATATGACCGATTCAAAATGCATTTATGCACAAAACTGTCAAAAACGAGGCTGTGGTTTACCGGGTGTTGTTATTTATGCGTAATTAACACACTTTCTTAGAGCTGCATTAATTTGTGTGTAACGACAGAATGCATGCATACAAATACATGCAAACAAATACATGTAAACCCACATCATCCAGGACTACCCTATCATTTTTTCTGCAGTACACTTTGTCAACGGCTTATAAATTGGCACAGAAATTGAATTTAAAAAAGGTTCTTCAATAATTAATTCTCCAACAACCTCGACTGGCATATACATGTAGTGGTCTAGTGGTTAGCACACTCACCTTGCAAATAGGAGCTACCGGGGTCAAGATTTTCAAGGTTTTCAACATTTTCATAAATTTGTTTTTATTATTAATTTTAAATATATTTTTTAACTACAAAATTAACTAAGAAGCAAAACATTTCTATATAAGAGTAATTGACGGTTGTGGAGGATTTTTTTAAGGAAAATAAAGGCAAACATTCATTTTTAGTATCCAAATGCATACAGTGGACAAAGTGTACTGCAGAAAAACAAATCGCGGCCACATCACTGAAGTATGGGAGTGCAGTACACCTCACTAAATAAACTACCACAATAAACAGTGCTAAATACAAAATATTCAAAAATCATTTAAAAAAAAAATCAGAAGTCGTACAGTTTTTAAAACTGGAGGAGTTTTGTAGGAAAATAAAGTCAACAATTAATTTTTAGTATACAAATGAATATAGTGAGTGGACGAAGTGTACTGCAGAAAAAATTCGCTTCCAGGCCTCGGTTCAACGTGTGGTCTTGTAGTTGTATGGAGTGTCAAAGGCCTGTCCTGTTCAACATGTTCATTTCCAACACCCTCAGCACAAGTTGTTGACTTAGGGAGGAGGGCCAAAGTCTTGGTACAGCCAAGCCTTTGGGAAGCCCGGCCAGGCCTGGGCTACCTGGCCTCATAATTGTCTTTTGTGAGTCCTAATCCTGTAACAATACAGTACCTGCCAATCAACTTAACCTGGGCTTCTGGAGGGCTTAGCCCAGGTAAGCAGAGGTCATTATATAGGCCAGTAGGCAGGGGGAAAAGCCTGGGCCTGGCCGGGCTTCTCAAAGGCTTGGCTGTACCATGACTTTGGCCCTTGTCCCTTAACGACACTCAGATTAATACTTTAAATACATAAATACATAAACAAACACGTTTTGAGAGAAAATAATTACATGTTAGGGACAATTTTGAAACGTATGGAAATGTTAAGATAATTTTTAATGGAATAATAAAGGTCACCCATGATCAGTAAATGCTACCGAGGAATTTCTCACAGTAATTACATTATACCCAGAATTAACTTTAGAGTTTTATTTTTATGTACACTAAATAAAAGAAAATGCAATATTTTATGCATGTCCGAAAAATGTAACGTGGAGTAACCAGCGGTTTTCTCTTATACTCTCTTAATGTAAAAGACTGAAAACCACTCTTTTAAAGAGCTACATGGCGGACAAGTCTTTTTGGAGTGAAACCCAGTCTGATTCGAGTGAAAAATACAGTAAAAGGCTACCAATTCACTCTTTATACACGACTAATTTTACTCTTTATCCACTCCAAAAAGACTTGTCCGCCATATAGCTCTTTGAAAGAGTGGTTTTCACTCTTTTAATATTAAGAGAGTATAGTGTGCACATAACAAATTTTTTTTGTGTGTGTGTGTGGGGTAAAGTCTGGGTATAATGCAACTACTGTGAAAAAAAAGTGATGAGTTAAATATTCTGAACAGCAAAAGAAACGCAAGTCCGAGGACAGCAAAACAAACGCAAGGTCTTGTCAAGTTTTCAAACAGAAGACAAACCATTTTGATTCTAATCACTCATTTAATGAAAAATGCTTTCAATTTGTGAGCTGAAAGTGACTGTTGAATGTGAAAATCTTGCAATGCAATTTCAACAGTCACTTTCAGCTCACAAATTGAAAGCATTTTTCATTAAATGAGTGATTAGAATCAAAATGGTTTGTCTTCTGTTTGAAAACTTGACAAGACCTCGGACTTGCGTTTCTTTTGCTGTCCTCGGACTTGCGTTGCTTTTGCTGTTCAGTATATATTTAATAATGAAATTATGGCATTAAGAGTGGGCCAAATACCTCATAAAGGTAACGTGAGTAACCATGGAATTGCACATATGATTATTCTGTTGTACTGGGCCAAAAAGGGTGGGGAGGCGTTTTATCTATATTGACCATTTCCCTAATTAAAATGTAACACATATGATATGTAACACAGATACGTAACACAGATATGTAACACATAGTAACACAGATACGTAACACAGATATGTAACACATATGATATGTAACACAGATACGTAACACAGATATGTAACACATATGATATGTAACACAGATACGTAACACAGATATGTAACACATATGATATGTAACACAGATATGTAACACATATGATATGTAACACAGATACGTAACACAGATATGTAACACATATGATATGTAACACAGATACGTAACACAGATATGTAACACATATGATATGTAACACAGATACGTAACACAGATATGTAACACATATGATATGTAACACATACGTAACACAGATATGTAACACATATGATATGTAACACAGATACGTAACACAGATATGTAACACATATGATATGTAACACAGATACGTAACACAGATATGTAACACATTTTGTTGCAATAGAGAACAGTGTTAAATTATTTATATACACGTGTACATTATTTCACGCTAAGCCAATGAAGCCAGCAGTTCATTACATTTTGTAAATGTGCATATTGTTCGTGTTTTCTCTGAAACGGGAATTCATTCGGACAGAAGAAATGATTTCTGGAAAATTGGTACTTTACCAACGCCAGGTTAAAATTCGGATAATATTTTGGCAATTTTGTAATCAAGTAATTCCCTTAAAATCTTTTTGTGAGGGTAACCCTATACTTATCGTTTCCCTGTATTTAAAATACAGACACGAAATACAAATTTAAAACACTAGAAATGTAAATACATAAATACATACAATAATAAAAAAAGGCCACAGGCAGTAATATATTGTAGATAGAATGAATAATGGTAAGAATAAAACTGAGGAATAAAGAGGAACGATCTAAGTTTAAAATATTCAAAAACAGACAAATAGTTGCTGTGTGCGTTTGCGTTCATCATCAGTGCAAGAATCAAAAAATAGTCGTGGATGCTGGTGGATGCTTTTCACCAGGTTACATATGTTTACATGTGCATGACATAAACATATGGTCATTGTTTTGTGACAATAAATTTAAATTATAAGCATTATAACAGTACTACGTGTACAAGTAAACAGAAAGGATACCCTTTCAACATGATCATTACTAGATCCATACATGATAATAAATAGTCCTAAGTGATAAAAACCACCAAGTGTGAAGTTATGGTCGAGCCTCTTTATTATTAATATTTAATTTAAACCATGCTTCGTAATATTATTCAGTGAAATATATTTTTTTTCTGCAGGGGATATACACATGGGATTGGGTCCATAGAAGATTGCTAGTACAATTTGAAAGTTAATTTTAGTTTTACCCGCTTAGTTTTACTGGATGGGTGGAAAAACCTCCACTATTTTCACATTTCAAATGCCACATACAATGTACAGTATGTACCCGTGACTTGTACTCTTTACGACTACATTTTGACGAGTACGAGTACAATTGTACTTATTCAAATGATGTGTTTGAGCACGAGAACATATCGTTTCGGTTTGCGGTAACACCATGTGTTTTGTTTATCTCAACTATCGCGAAGCTGAGGTGCAGGTTCTGTTGAGAATAACCCGTGAAGTCCCCATAGTTCTCCCTGAATAGGAGGGGGTGGGGGTGTTAACCCAACTTTTTTTTAGATTCCCCACTCAAAATATGTACCAACCTATAAGAAACAAGGAAAAAATACTCAAAAAATCATTTGAGAGCGTTAATCCCCTGTACATGCCCACTGAAGATTTGTTTTTGTGAAACGGCATGGCATCCTGACTTCTTGTGCAGATTACCTGTATACCGTCATTGGGGCACCAGTCTATTTTGTTTAAAACGCAGTGATAGGGAAGCAATGAAGAGAACATCACTTCAGCAATTAATTTAAAGTACTTTCTCATGTTTACCTGTTGAAATATTAGCATACTATTCCATGACAACCTTTCAATTGCCTTATGAAACAAAAAATCTGATTAAAAAGTAACATTTATATGAATAAAACACAGTGTTCCCGTGGGTTTATATGGATTGCAACTGAAGATTTTATTTCATTATTGTATCAAACTAATTTTATCCTGGAATAATATAAAATTGATATTTGCTTTAACATTAACATTCTTCTAGAAAAGAATTAATTAATAAAATAGTATGAATGTAAAATAGTAGTTATTGGCCTCAGTTATGTTTTGAACCTAGCAAGTTCTTTCTCAGAGAAAGAACCCGCTAGGTTTGAGATGTAAGGCCAGTAACTACTATTTTGCATTTATGTAATACGGGTCCTTTAGGTTGGTAAGCAGTTTGCAACAGCCAATTCTCATTTATAAAATAGTACAAAAATATATTTATATACATCTAACTAACATTAACAACATATTTCATGGCTTAGCAGGGATTTTGGATTGTATAATGCCAAAATGTATTTCTGTAAATAATACAGTAGATCTAATGCTCTTGAACAAGTTCTGCTAGTAGATGTGAAGCATCATCTTTAGATATAGTAAGATTTGCGATGACATGTACTGAAATAATCTCTTTTGAGTAGTTAGGGTTCTGAGAAGAACCTTTGGTTAACTCAACATTTCGATCTGTATGCTTTGATCATCTTCTAGGAGAATGCGGAATGCTGGTGCAGGAGCGGCTTAAGTAGCTCGGTGGAGGAGTCCTGATCACTAGATCTTTGGGCTTGCTTGTGCCATTCTTGTAGATGTAGCTATTACCTTTAAAAAAATTAATATATTTATAATTAATTATGTGTGAAATAACAAATGTATTATAACACAATTTATTTATAAAAGTGAAAGATAATATTGTAACAAATTTTTCAAAAATGTTCTTAAATATCAGCTGTTTTAACCAACCACACACCATCCCTTAAAAACATTCAAATAATAAATCCCATATCCCACTATTTTATTTTAAGCTAGGTTTCAATTTTAACTTCAAAGGTTCAGGGGTTACACAGTTGTAAACCTTAAATTTATTTGGGAACTACCAACTTTGTATTTAATCACGATGATATAATAGTAATAGTATTATACCATCGTGATTGTACAAACTATATTTCTATGACAGTAACCAGTGGGTTAATATTTCATGTTTAAGATGATAACAAGTCCCAGGCATGTCAAATACAATGTTCCCAACTCCCATGGAAATTTCTTGCAGTAATACTTGTGGGTGCATGGTGAATGATATTATTATTAAAAACAAACTTACCCAACTAAGGTCACAGATAATAACTTCTGTCACTGCCCAACTTTGCCAGCAAACAATTGTCTTGAGTTAAAACCCATCAACCATGTCAACAAACCACGAACAGCTGATTAGTAACCATTCTAGATTACATGTGTGGTACATAATCACATACAGTCTGGTAACCACCATTATGTATGTCTCTACAGTGCATATGGAGTCAGGGAACCTTTACGTTAAACTGACAACAGAGGGCGCCCTTCAAGCAAAACTTTCAGGGGCATGTACAGGGGTTAGAAATATCAATTTTTTTTTTAATGATTTAGTCTTGTTTCTAATAGGCCTGTACATGTTTTGAGGGGGGCAGAATATAAAAAAGTAAACAAAGTGAAATAACACCCCCTACCCTGAACCGTATTTCTCACTTATTAGCGATAGTTGCGAAACAAATTCCCGACATTGGTTCTCCCTTGAACCATTCTCACTTAGCGACAGTTGATATACGAGTTGTGCGATAGAACCTGTACTCTCTTAATGTAAAAGAGTGAAAAAAACACTTTTTAAAGAGCTATATGGCGGACAAGTCTTTTTGGAGTGAAACCCACTCTGATTTGAGTGAAAAATACAGTAAAAGGCTACCAATTCACTCTTTATACACTACCAATTTTACTCTTTATCCACTCCAAAAAGACTTGTCCGCCATACAGCTCTTTGAAAAAGTTATAACTGAGATAAACACATGGTGTTACCGCATACTGAAACGATATCGATATTCCACCATAGAAAGCCTCAAATGTTATAGTACGAGAACATAGCAAAAAACATATCCATTGTAGGCCTATCCGTTGTGCGTTAATGCGTTTGAATCATGTACGAAACTTAACCTGCATACACGTACTCCCATGTATCCGTGTTGCGTATTGCGTTATCCATATTGCAATATCCGTATTGTGTATTTTACACTTCAGGTGGCGATTGAAACGGATGACGGACCCAAATACGGATAAGATAAATGATATTTTGTGTGCATGTTGAGAAAGGTAAGATTCCGAGGAATGTGCTCCCAGCGACGGTTCTAATAGATTTAGTTCAGCAAAATCAAACACTGTTGGATGTAAAAAAAAAAATAAAAAAAAAAATAATAAATGTTGTGAAAGTGGTGAATGATTTGGGAGAGAATTGCCGTCAAAATTAATCTTGATGGGCATTTTCACCCGTTGCTTCTTATTGTGCTATGTGACGTATGTCCGTAAAGAGGAAAAATACGTACACATGAAGTCTTTCTCATTTGTACACTCACTTCTGCCTCGCCAATAACATTTAGGACATTTCCTTTAACCCCAGTCAACTCCGTTGACTTCGTGACAAACATCCGGTCCCTCCTGCTACTCCACTCCGCGCATGCGCACCAGTGTTTCTTTAAGCTTCTTCCCAGTTAGTCGTGTATTTTTTCGTGCTTTCGTAAAAGAAAAATCACTTTTTGAAGATATTTTATTTTGGATTTTCATAATACGGGTATGCTTACTGTGACTCAAGATATACAAAAACCTGTAAATGTTGCAGCTTAATCTAAAGTTAATTCATGAGAAAAATGCAAAAAGCAATAACATTTTTAAACAGAAAACACTTGCCATCGAGGACCTTTTTGTAAATGTGCATATTGTTCGTGTTTTCTCTGAAACAGGAATCCATTCAGACAGAAGAAATGATTTCTGGAAAATTGGTACTTTGCCAACGTCAGGTATGAAGGCCCCCGGGCCACAGTTATTTAGTTAACTTTTTCATGCCCTGGCATGTTCCACTGGTAATGCTCCGTTTTGTATATTGTCTTATGTTTGTTGTGTTTTATGCCGAATAAATAATAATAACAACAACAGCAACAGCAACAGCAACAGCAACAGCAACAGCAACATCAACATCAACATCAACATCAACATCAACATCAACATCAACATCAACATCAACATCAACATCAACATCAACATCAATATCAATATCAATACCAATATCAATAATAATAATAATAATAACATTCGGATAATATTTTGGTAATTTTGTAATCAAGTAATTTCCTTAAAATCTTTTTGTGAGGGTAACCCAATACTTATCGTTCAGGTTTCCCTGTATTTAAAATACAGACACGAAATACAAATTTAAAACACTAGAATAATATAAAAAGGTCACAGACAGTAATCTATTGTAGATAGATTGAATAATGGTAAGAATAAAACTGGTTACGAATGCAATTATCAGAATATGAAAACGTGGCATTAATTATTGAAGATAAAAACGTTAAAAGTAAATAAATGAATTGGTAATTTCGAAATAACCAAATTGTAAAATAATTGAGCAATTACATCCAAGGTTAAAAGCTGATGATGCTATCTATCATTCTTAGAAATAATTGATTGAATATTAGGAAGAAGCACTCATTCCTAAACTCCACGTTGGAATTAGGAATTATAAAACCAACTACACTAGCTTTGTCATTAAGATAACAATTTATGTCAAATGAATGGTCAAACCATGAAATATAGAGAGTCAAATTAGCAGTTTTGATTTTTGTAAAAATATAAATACTATTAATAAAACAATTCATAGCATTTGAGTCTAGTATTTGTTCATGCTATATAAAAGTTGACTTTAAGCGCAAAAGACAAAAGTTTTGTAAACAATTTTATAGGCGAAAAAAGGCAAAGAGCAATATTACAAAATTGTGTGTGCTGGGCCAAAAAACGTACAAGATACGAGACAAAACTACATATTTATTGGTAAATAAAGTCGAATTTAGAAAAGTTTCAATAAAATTTATTTCATAAAAATTCTGAAAGTGGACTCATGATTAATTAAGTCAAAATACTTTTCAACATGCTATGAACAAAATCTGAATGCATTTTCACAATTTACTCGTGAAAGACACGACGTATTGAAGGGACAGCATCGTCACGATCAACAGGGCATGGAATCGGAGTGCTAGTTTTAGATTAACCCAGTGACTGAAATGATAAAGTTAGGCTATATTACCGTTGCTGCTGCAAAAATGAGCTAGTAATTTCAGTCACTATGTTCATCTTAATCTATTCTATGCCAACATTACCAGTGTTGTACCTTCCCTTTAATGTATATCTTGATTCAAAGAGAGTAAGCATACACATAGAAGCAGTTTTGCCAACATTACCAATGCTGTACCTTCCCTTTAATGTATATCTTGATTCAAAGAGAGTAAGCATACTCATAGAAGCAGTTTTGCCAACATTACCAATGTTGCACCTTCCCTTCAATGTATATCTTGATTCAAAGAGAGTAAGCATACTCATAGAAGCAGTTTTGCCAACATTACCAATGCTGTACCTTCCCTTTAATGTATATCTTGATTCAAAGAGAGTAAAGCACACTCATAGAAGCAGTTTGGCCAACATTACCAATGTTGCACCTTCCCTTCAATGTATATCTTGATTCAAAGAGAGTAAGCATACTCATAGAAGCAGTTTGGCCAACATTACCAATGTTGCACCTTCCCTTCAATGTATATCTTGATTCAAAGAGAGTAAGCATACTCATAGAAGCAGTTTTGCCAACATTACCAATGTTGCACCTTCCCTTCAATGTATATCTTGATTCAAAGAGAGTAAGCATACTCATAGAAGCAGTTTTGCCAACATTACCAATGTTGCACCTTCCCTTCAATGTATATCTTGATTCAAAGAGAGTAAGCATACTCATAGAAGCAGTTTTGCCAACATTACCAATGCTGTACCTTCCCTTCAATGTATATCTTGATTCAAAGAGAGTAAGCATACTCATAGAAGCAGTTTGCCAACATTACCAATGTTGCACCTTCCCTTCAATGTATATCTTGATTCAAAGAGAGTAAGCATACTCATAGAAGCAGTTTTGCCAACATTACCAATGTTGTACCTTCCCTTCAATGTATATCTTGATTCAAAGAAAGTAAGCATACTCATAGAAGCAGTTTGGCTAACATTACCAATGTTGTACCTTCCCTTTAATGTATATCTTGATTCAAAGCGAGTAAGCATACTCACAGTCTTAAAACTAAAGTGTTGAATCAACATTTTAAAGATTTCAGTCAGTGATAACTCTTTATAAAATTGGATTCAACTATTAAAAGTGCTGCGTTAACATTGATAAAGTTAGACTTGACTTGACTCCGCGTTAATTCAACACTTTCTTTGAGTTGAATTTAACTTTATAAAGTATTGTCACTCACTGAACTCTTAAAGGTTGATTCAACACTTTAGTTTTAAAAGAGTCAGTTTTATCAACATCACCGATGTTGTATCTTCCCTTTTTAAAACTGTAAAAAAAACGCCCCTAGCCTGGCCTATCAGCCCACAGGCTACAGACACACACTCAACCCCTCTTTGCACGGATCAATATTGTGTGAAATCACCTTTCCCAATTATCCCCAGTTGTATCTGCTCGCTGCCTCGCCGTGTAGATGGTATTATATTGCCATACTTTTTTAATGTGTCAGAATGGGTAAAAAGTACAATGACTCGGTTTTATTGCTATGTTTTGATGTTTTTTGCTTTTGATAAGCGTATGGCAATATTCACTCTCATTTGGTTCTGCCATAATAGCTTCTTAAGCCCCTTTCACACTAGTCGTATTTCCCGGGAAATTCTTGGGAAATTCCTGGTCGGTCTGTTCAGACTTCAAAAGCAACTCCCGGGAAGTAGCTTATTCCTGGGAAATAATTACCCCTGCTCGGGAGTACGGTTAAGAGTTAACCCTGGGGTTAAGTGTTTTTCAGGGGAAATAGCAACTAGTGTGAAAAGAAAGCGGGTTTAACTTACCCCTAGCTTTGCGTCGCGGATGTTGGGACGTCAACACAGGCATGATATTCTTCCCACATTTGTAGAAAATCCTGAAAATATGATGTGAAACTTACTTGGTGTAAAGTAAAGTAGGGATGTGCGTTTTCGGACATTTTTGGAACCGGATACCCGAAATCATGAAACTTCGGATACCCGTTTTCATTTTTGTTGAAAACATGCCTCTGGTGGTGTACAAATACATGTACTGTAAATGGTAACAAAATTGACCTTTATAATACAGAGGATACCATACTTAAATCGATCTTTTCTTTACTGTGTCGTTTTTATTAAAGTAAAACCTCTTGGTGAAATAAGTACCTGTATTGTATTTCATGAAAGTTATTTCTGAAATAAAAACTGATCGCTGCAAAGTCTTTGATATCCCGAGTTACAAATATACGATGTACAATGTACAAAAGAAAGCCCCATTGATCACACGCACGGACGCACGCAGCAGCCTATCTGAACATCACACGTGACTAAGTCAGGAGACTAGAAGACCATGTCACTGTGCACTATCGTCACTGGTGTGTGTGATCTGAGCGCTCTGGTTGGTTGTTCATGTTCACAAAACACGTGTTGAATTATGTCATTGGTCAAATGCGATGTGGGCGGAACCCTGCCTTCTAAATAAGGATATACTGTACGCCACGTTGGCTTTGGATTATGATTTTGGCCCTGATTTTGGCCATAATAATAAGAATAATGTGGACTTATATGGCGCACGTATCCACCAAACTGGTGCTCAAGGCGCATTACATTATTACCCCTGCTCATCAGGCGCATAATCATTCCTGAAACCAAATCAGCTCCATGGGGAGTATACAGCTCAATTGCTGCCATTTCAGCGCATATAGGGCTAATCAAACACAACAACCAACTCTGCCCTCACAGGTACCCATTTACCCCTGGGTGGAGAGAAGCAATTATGGTAAAGTGTCTTGCTCACGGACACAAGCACCCTGGTCGCGGCTGGGATTCGAACCCACATTCTGACGACTCAGCCATCAGAACACAAATCCGATGCACTAAACCGTTCGAACATGGCACTCTTGTGTTTGTTGTAAGTATTTACCGGTGTCTCGGGGTTCCCTGGCTCCGGATGTTACTCCCGGCGGCCTGGAAAAATCCCAAGTGTGTCTTGGCCGCCCTTAGAAATCCCTGGACGTCGTCGTTTCTGCACGAGAGGGGGAAAATGTCGTTACAGTATTCTTCCCAATCTTTTCTGCCATGCCGCGGCCGTAGTCCGCGCCGTTACATGACCCAAACCTGCGCCCGCTGCCTGTGCGTGTTTCCTCACGTGGCACCGTCTGGCGCATGTTTCATTTGCGGAATGCAACGCATCGTCCACTGCCTTATCTCCGACATCGAACAGCCGTTTACGTCAGGTCTATGTATTCTCATAACAAGCTATAAATTAGTAAGACTAATTGCGGTGACACCATGTGAATTGTGAATTGAGAATTTCATATGGTGTCACCGCAAATTAGTCTTACTTATCCTCCTCACCATTCAAAGCTACAAGTTTTACCAAGCTATAAATTACCCAATCACTATTGTAGGATTTAGCCAGCAACGTTGAATGTAAGAATCCATTTTCTATTCTGGATGATGAACTTGAATCTGACTCTGAACTGAAAGCTATAAATAGTACTCATCTAAATTGCTCTAATGATACAAATATTAATAATGTGCACGTAATTGTTAAGAGAAAGAGCGGCAAACGTCATAGGCGTGGGTGGAGAAAAACTAACCGTGTCAGAGCTAAGAAATATCATAGTATTAAAATTGCGTTTAACAATGTTAATAGGTTAAGGCCAAAGATCCGCGAATTAGCCAAGTTGTTGAATGATGAAAGTATTGATGTATTTGGGGTTGCAGAGACTTTCTTAAAAAGGGTATTGATAGTATTGATAAGTAAGACTAATTGCGGTGACACCATGTGGAATCTCAATTGAGTACCGGTAGTAATTAGTTCTGAAAAGAACTGGTGGTACAACTCGACGTTTCGATCAGTATGCTCTGATCGTCCTCAGGAGAATGCCGGACTCTGGAAAATGCTGCTGCTTAAGTAGACTGCTGGAGGATCATCCCATGAATGGATGCTGGAGGATTAGTTCGTTGAGGCGCGCAGGCGGGAACTGTTGAGACTAGGATCCTAGGGGTTGGGGGAGAGGAGTGTGTGCTCACTGAACTGAATCAGTTGTTAACAAGCACAGGGGGGTGGAGGGTGGTTGACTTAGGATATAGGAGATCCCTCAGTCTGGGGTGGGTTATGGACTTTGGATATAGAAGATCCTTCAGTCCGTAGTAGTGGTCGCCAAATATCGCTGATGTAGAAGCCGATGTCCTGTGGCACAGTGTCGTGTTTGACGATCTCGATGGCCTCTCTGATGCGTCTGTGGTGCCATGTGTCGATGGGTGTGATGAGTTGGGCTGCCTGCCAGTCGATTTGGTGGTCCTTGATGTGCGAGTGCTTGACGATGGCGGACTTCTCGAAATCTCCTCTGCGGCCGTGTGCTCGGTGTTCCTTCAATCTGATGGGGAGGTTGCGTCCTGTTTCGCCGATGTACACCTTACCGCACTCACAGGGGATCCGGTAGACTCCTGCTCTGTTGTTTGGGTCCGGTTTGTCCTTGTGGGTGTGTAGAAGTCCTTGGAGTTTGCTGGGGGCTGAGTGGAACACATCGATGCCTGCTCGTCGGAGGATGCGCTGTAGTTTGTGAGACGTCGAACCTAGATAGTATTGATGTTCATGGTATTGATGTTCATGGTTATAGATGGGTAGGCAAAAACAGGTCTAAAAAGGGTGGTGGCGGCATAGGTCTCCTTCTTTCAAATTCGGTTAATGTTGTCGATGATGATTTATTTAATTCAGGCGCTGATGATTATGAAAATTATGGGTTAAAGTTCGCATTGATAACGATCAACCATTACATATTGCTATTGCATATTTCCCGGTTGAGGGCTCTGATAATGACACTACTGAAGAAATGTACGGACAACTCTTGTCTGAAGTTATGCTTCTTGAGAACGAAGAGATTGACCCTCGTATCTTAATCATGGGTGACATGAATGCGCGAATTGGCCGGGAAATAAGCAATGGTGATCCTGTTTTGAATTCAAATGGTGTGCGGCTCTTTAATTTCTGTGATGACGCAAATTTATCAATCTTAAACCGCCACAGAAATTGCCACGGCAAAATTACTTGGTTTAGAGGTAGTCTGCAAAGTACTATCGATTACATGATATGTTCTAATAACCTTGTTAATTGTGTTCATGAATTGATTGTTGATGAAGACCGTAAATACGGCTTATGGAGTGATCACAATGTTTTGTCTCTGACAATGAGCTTGCAAAATAATTTCCCTGCCAAACAAAATGACAATGTTGTCAAAAGGATTTATTGAGATGTTAAGGAAGACCAAGACTTCACACTTTATTGTGATCGTTTGCGGATTAATCTCGATAATTGGGATATTGATTCGTTTGACAATCCTGATACTCTGTGGGACTCTTGGAAAAACAACATCCTGGCGGCAGCGACTGTAGGATTAGGGGTAAAAGAGCCGAGGGTTAAGTGCAATTCGTGGTTTGATGATAGTATTGATGAGGGTATCAAGGGTCGTAGAAGTGCCACTAGATTGCACAGACAATGGGCGCGGGGTGACAGATCTGACAAAGACTTAGGAGATTTACTTTGGCAAGATTATCAGGAAAAGCGTACTCGTGTAAAACAACTAAAATTAGGAATAACATCACTAAGATGCGGGTTAATAGATCCATTAATATCGCTAATAAGGGTGGACCATCGTGTAGGGATTTTTGGAAAGTTTTGAAGGGAAGCAATAATAATCGCGATAACCCCAGTATTAATTGCATAAAAACTCCTAACTCTAACGAAATAATTTCTGATAAGGCAAAAATGAACCAGACGGTTCTTCAATACTGGCGTACTCTGGGTAAAATGCATTTAAATCTAAATGATGATGATAATGAGCGCACTCGGAGTTGTAGAGCTAAGAATTTTGTTAACAATCTCAGAGGTAAGACAGACAGTGCTAATGAGGGTAGGGATAATAGTAATAGTAATTGTATTTATGACGTTGATATTAACATGGATATTCTAATCGAAGCCTTGAAGATAGCCAAAAACAACAAATCTGCAGGTATTGATGGCATTACGAATGAGCTCTTAAAAAACGGGGGTGAGTGTTTAAATCGGTCGCTTTTGGATATGTTTAGAAGGTTTATTTTGTTTGAAAAGATCCCCGAGGAATGGAATCGCGGTATCATTGTACCCATATTTAAGAAAGGTGACCGTAAGGATTTGAACAACTACAGGGGGATTTCCCTGACCTCATGTGTTGCAAAAATATTTAACAGAATTATTGCAATGAATATCTCCGATTTCCTTGAAAGTACAAATGCTCTTTCGGAAGTCCAGTGAGGATTCCGTTCGTCTTATCGATGTGACGATAATATTTTTACCCTTAAAAGCATAGCCGCGTGTCGTCTTGGAGAGATGGTCTTCTCATGGCAGCGTGGAATACAGGGTTAAGGGGTAGAATTTGGAGATTAATCGATGCACTCGGGTTAAATTTGGGAATATTAATACGGAATTTTTCGAAGTGACTGAAGGGGTAAAACAGGGCTGTGTCCAGTCTCCGGTTTTATTTTCTATTTTTATCAACGAATTCACTAAATTACTCAAGGCTCATGATTTAGGGGTAAGAATTCACGATGTTTGTGTGGGAAGCCTCTTTTGGGCAGACGATGTTGTCTTACTGGCTAATGACGAGAATGAACTTAACAGTATATGTTAAACCTAGCTGCCGATTTTGCAAATGAGTGGAGACTGAGTTTTAATCACGATAAGTCCAATGTCTTAATTACAGGTCAAAGGGTTAACAAAGACAAATTGTGGAAACTTGGTGATAGATTGATTTCGGAAGTCGATTCTGATAAGTACTTGGGTGTTAATATATCTCGCAATCTATCAGATCATGCACATATTGATGAAGTTGTTTAAAAAGGGAGTAGACTGATTGCTTACATAAGTCTATTATCGCCAACTTTGACGACTATAATCGCGTCTATTATGGGGATATACTATGGAGGACGATTGCGCTCCCGTCGATCAATTATGCATGTGCTGTATGGTCCTGTAGCCAGTCAGATCTTGACAGAATTGAAAACTTGCAGTCGCAAATGGCGCGACATATTCTGAAGGCTCCGCGCAATACGCCGCGTGTTGCACTCTACGGCGATCTCGGCTGGTCACCTCTTTCCACATTTCATAATATCGCGAGGGCGAAATACCTCTCTAAAGTTATTAATATGGAAATGCATCGCTGGCCCAAGCTCCTCTTACTTACTAGGCTTAGCCTTGGCTGCGAATTTAATCAGTTGCGCTTCAAATTTTTAAAATAGCGCTCAATATATTCTTACCAGCTGCGACTTGAATACAATTTTTGACTGCGAAAACTGGGGAGCCCCTTTTCGATCCGCACTTGGCTAAATCGATTAAGCGCGTGCTTATGGATATTTCAGATAATGATTGGTTGGAAGAAGCTTGCTCCAAATCTTCACTAACTGATTATGTAACCATCAAAGATCGCCCATGTTTAGAAATAAAAGTTATCTTTTGGATAAAACTGACTTCCATGGCGTCAGTCTCAAATTTAAACTCCGCTCCAACACTCTTCCACTCAATCGCAGAATTAGAAATTGGACGGCAGATAATGACGGTACGTGCAACCTATGTAACTCCGGTATTGAAGATGTGAGACACTTCTTGTTTATATGTCATGGTCTTAATAATATTAGATCCGAAGAATATACAAAGTTAGAAAACTATCTTATGTCAAATGAATATTATGATATATGGGAGCTTTGTAATGCATTTGTAATGCACTTGTATCTGTCAAAAGAGACGCTCATGGCGCAGTGACACACCAGTGTAAAACAAGAAAACAAAATACATGCTAAGAACAATGCAATATAAAATTACAAGGAACAATGGTTGTAAAAAAAGAAAAAGGCCGACTGGCCCTGGTCAGAATATGCTAGGCAAAGACGATATTCTGATAAGGAAAAACCCTGCATACACAACCATATAAAACAAGGATGATTTGCAAACAAAATGTAAACATCGAAGCGATGCTCTTCACATATAAAACAAAAACAAAAGGTATAAATACATCATCATAAAAGTCAATAGTTAAACATAAGTAAATTATACATTAATTTTCATCAAATGAGTTTTGAGAGCAGTTTTAAATGAAGCAAGAGATGGAGATTGTTTGACATGCTCAGGTAAATCATTCCACAAAGAAGGAGCAGCAGCAGCAAAAGAACGTTTTCCCCAGGATCTCTTTGTCAATTTCTTACTCAGAAGAAGTTTATGATGTGATCTCATGAAATCACGATTTGAGTGATACGGTTGAAGTAATTCTGATAAATATGATGGTGATAAATCAATGGAAGAGCGGTAAACATACATTAAGATTTTGAAAACAATCCTGTCCTTAATCGGGAGCCAATGAAGATCTCACATAATTGGTGTAATGTGTGTAAAATGGTGTAAAATGTCTCATATTATTTCCCTGTAAGCGTTTTTTTATATATATATATTTTGTGTGTGTATTTTTTTTGCCAACTGGGAAATACGTGATACAGTGTATATGCGGGGACCAAAATTATTGCCCACAGGCCTATACAAAGTATAGTGGTTAAGAGAAGCCTCACAAATCCGGCAAACGTTTATACCCCTATGTGAAAAAATCGTTTAAAGCACAGCACGGCAGATTTCCAATCGATCCAGCAATTTTGGCTGCAATTGGACATACTTTCATAGCCAAAAATAAATAATAATAATAATAATAATTAAATTAAAAATGCTGACGCGCGCCTAGACCAGAAACTGGAACCTTATTTGGGGGGGCCTTACTGAATACAAAATATTTATAGACCAAGTGACTTATTATTGTACAATTTGCGTGACCTTTAGAGTACCAGAGTGATTTGTACGCAGAGAATGAGAATGAGAATGAGAATGAGAATGAGAATAATAATAATAATAATGAGAATAATAATAATAATAATGAGAATAATAATAATAATAATGAGAATAATAATAATAATAATGAGAATAATAATATTAATTATAATAATAATAATAATGATAATAATAATAATAATAATGAGAATAATAATAATAATAATGAGAATAATAATAATAATAATGAGAATAATAATAATAATAATGAGAATAATAATAATAATAATGAGAATAATAATAATAATAATGAGAATAATAATAATAATAATGAGAATAATAATAATAATAATGAGAATAATAATGAGAATAATAATAATAATAATGAGAATAATAATAATAATAATGAGAATAATAATAATAATAATGAGAATAATAATAATAATAATGAGAATAATAATGAGAATAATAATGAGAAGAATAATAATGAGAATAATAATGAGAAGAATAATAATGAGAATAATAATGAGAAGAATAATAATGAGAATAATAATGAGAAGAATAATAATGAGAATAATAATGAGAATAATAATAATGAGAATAATAATGAGAATAATAATGAGAATAATAATGAGAATAATAATGAGAATAATAATGAGAATAATAATAATAATGAGAATAATAATAATAATAATGAGAATAATAATAATGAGAATAATAATAATGAGAATAATAATAATGAGAATAATAATAATGAGAATAATAATAATGAGAATAATAATAATGAGAATAATAATAATGAGAATAATAATAATGAGAATAATAATGAGAATAATAATGAGAATAATAATAATAATGAGAATAATAATAATAATGAGAATAATAATAATAATAATAATAATAATAATAATAATAATAATAATAATGTGTGTACTTATATAGCGCACGTATCCACCAACTGAGTGGTGCTCAAGGCGCATTATATTATTACCCCTGCTCATAAGGCTCATAAATCATTCCTGAAACCATCTCAGCTCCCTGGGGAGTATACAGCTCAATTGCTGCCATTACAGCGCATATAGGGCTAATCAACCAACTCTGCCCTCACAGGTACCCATTTAATCCCTGGGTGGAGAGAAGCAATTATGGTTAAGTGTCTTACTCAAGGACACAAGTGTCACGACCGGGAGTTTGTACATACTTGTACCGTACTTCACTGCAACACATCAAAATATATTTTTGTTAATTTTCAGATGAATAAGATGCAATGTTAGTGCCTTATTAAAATCAAATTAAGATTTCTTTTGTTTGGCTCAAATATAAAAATATCAGATTTGATGGTTTCTTGTCATAGAACAGTGTACATTTTGTGCCCGGTGCAGTTTGACCTTTGAGGCTCTTTTGTAAACATGACTGTGATGTCATTGGTCACATCGTTTATAGGGAATATTGATACCATCATCAGTTTTACACAGAGTAAGTTTAACATTAAATTTCGACCATTTGGTAACTTAAATATATACCAATGCTATAGATTCCCAATAAATGGTGTGGCATTGCCAAGCGGTCTAGCGCATCAGACTTGTATTCTGATGGCTGAGTCGTCAGAATGTGGGTTCAAATCCTGGCCAGGATCATGGTGCTTGTGTATGGAGTACCATGGCTGAGTGGTCTAGTGCAGTAGACTTGTGTTCTGATGGCAGAGTCATCAGAATGTGGGTTCAAATCCTGGCCAGGATCACGGTGCTTGTGTATGGAGTACCATGGCTGAGTGGTCTAGTGCAGTAGACTTGTGTTCTGATGGCAGAGTCATCAGAATGTGGGTTCGAATCCTGGCCAGGATCATGGTGCTTGTGTATGGAGTACCATGGCTGAGTGGTCTAGTGCATCAGACTTGTGTTCTGATGGCTGAGTCATCAGAATATGGGTTCAAATCCTGGCCAGGATCATGGTGCTTGTGTATGGAGTACCATGGCTGAATGGTTTAGTGCATCAGACTTGTGTTCTGATGGCTGAGTCATCAGAATGTGGGTTCAAATCCTGGCCAGGATCATGGTGCTTGTGTATGGAGTACCATGGCTGAGCAGTCTAGCGCATCAGACTTGTGTTCTGATGGCTGAGTCATCAGAATGTGGATTCAAATCCTGGCCAGGATCATGGTGCTTGTGTATGGAGTATACTATGGCTGAGTGGTTTAGTGCATCAGACTTGTGTTCTGATGGCTGAGTCATCAGAATGTGGGTTCGAATCCTGGCTGCGACCATGGTACTTGTCTCCTTGACTAAGACACTGCACAGTGCTCCTCTTCACCCAGTAGTGTATAAATGGGTACCTGTGAGGGTAGAGGTTGATAATGTGGTTGAAAAATGCATGGGATCGCCTCGTGAAATGGATAAGTTCCGGTGTTACCTCGTGATATCAATCGTCTTGTTGACTATATTAATGAACATGATGTAGATATTATGGTTGTAACAGAAACTTGGCTTACTAATGATGATTCTGTTGTCATAGGCGAATGTACTCCTCCGGGGTATAGTTTCTTAAATGTATCTCGTCCATCAAATAATCGTGGAGGTGGCATTGCCTGTGTGTTTAAATCGCCACTCAAGTTACTCATTAAGCAAAATGATATTATGTATTCCACTTTTGAGCATGCTCACATTACCAATTGTTCTCAATCTATTAATTTTGTTGTCGTGTACAGACCTCCACCATCATCTGCTAATGGATTTACTGTCGCGAACTATCTTCATGAATTTGACAATTTTGTTACAGAAATCGCCGTTCTCCCAGGAAAGCTAATATTGCTGGGGGATTTCAATATCCACTGGGATAACCCCTGTAAAAGTGATGTTAACCATTTATCTACAACCTTATATTCAGCTGGGTTTTCTCAACATGTCAGTGGACCAACTCACATCTTGGACATACGCTAGATCTAGTATTTACCAGACAGGAGGATTATTTATTTATCAAAGAATGCACAACCCATGAATCACTTATGTCTGACCATTACATCATATGTTTTACCTTGGATTTACCAAAACCAAGACCTATGGAAGTTACATCAACACTACGCGACTACCGTAAAATCAATCAAAACGACTTTGTTAGGTCTCTGAATGAGTTTGTGTCCAAACCTCCACTTCATAGTGATTGTAATTCTGTGTTTGAATGGTATGACTCTGGAATGAGAAATTTACTTGAAATATATGCTCCTGCAAAGACAAAAACTCGTCGCATTAAAAGTCGTATGCCATGGTACAACGAATTGATTCATCTTGCCCGCCGTAACCGCCGTCAAGCTGAACGCAAGTGGTGAAGTCTCGATCACACCAAGACCGAGAATTGTTTACGACAGCAAAAAGAAATGTAACCGATCTTACTGTTATTGCTAAAGAAGCATTTTTTTAAGATACATTATCGTCATGTAACAGCAAAGACGTGTATCGGATCATTAACTCACTGTTGAACAAAAATGTACATCACCTGCCTTACTATGATTCTGCACGTCTTCTCAGCAACAGATTTGCAACATAATTTGTTACTAAAATTGTTAATATTAGACAGGATCTTGATATTCAACCAACCAGCTTCTACAACTACTCGATTTTGCGACACTTCTGATACTATTGTACCTAAGCTTTCTGTTTTTCGACCGGCCAGTGAGGAAGAAGTTTTGAAAGTTAGCCTATATCTATTTCACCAAGCAAATCTAGTCGTCTTGATCCCATTCCTACATGGTACTTGAAAGAAAACATCTCACAACTCTTACCAGTTCTCACAAATATTGTTAATTCCTCATTATCTACAGGTATTTTCCCAAGTGGTGCTCACTCTGCTATTATTAAACCTTTACTGAAAAAGCCATCGGTTGACAAGAACACTTTGAAAAATTACAGGCCTGTAGCAAACCTCACGTTTGTTGGAAAACTTGTGGAGAAAATTGCTTGCTCAAGACTCGTTGAACACATGGACTTAAATAACATGGCTAACCCACATCAATCTGCCTATAGGTCAAAACATAGCACAGAATCTGCTCTGATCAAAGTAAAGCATGATATTATGACTTCACTCAATCATAACAATGTTGTACTCCTCGTATTATTGGATCTATCAACAGCCTTTGACACAATTGACCATCAGATTTTAATTTCTCGTTTATCCAAGCGTATTGGTGCCAAAGGAACAGTGTTAAATTGGTTTCGTTCATATCTAGATGGCTGGACAAACCAAGTGGATATAGCTGGTGAACTTTCGGACCCTACTGTCAACTTTGGTCTACCTCAGGGCTCTGTGGTTGGCCCAGTGGGGTATAATATATATTATACTCTACCAGTTGGTGACATTGCACGTCATCATCAAGTAAACCATCATGTGTATGCTGATGATACGCAACTCTATGTATCCTTTAATCCAAAAAAACCTGGTGATCTGAAAAATACAATTTCTAAGCTACAGACTTGTATCGGTGATATCAAAAACTGGATGAATGAAAATAAGCTGAAACTCAATGACAGTAAAACTTAATTTTTTATCGCAGCTTCTCCACACAATCTCAAACGTCTACCAGATATCACTTTATCCATTGGCAATGCCTGCATTAAGCCGTCACAAACCATAAAAAATCTTGGTGCATTCTTTGATACAAATATGACAATGTCTTCTCATATTGCAAATGTTAGTCGAACTGTCACTTTTCACCTAAGGAATATAACTCGGATTCGCAAATTCATTGATCAAGAAACTTGCCATCACGCTGTACGCTCTTTGATTTTATCTCGTTTAGATTACTGCAATGGACTTTTATCCTCACTTCCAAAGTCATACATCATCCGTTTGCAACGTCTACAGAAATGGGCAGCTAGACTTGTTTTCACTGTAAATAGAAGACACGATCCTGCACCACTGTTAAAATCACTTCATTGGCTACCAGTTCAACAAAGAATATCATTTAAATTGCTTCTATATGTGTACAAATCACTAAATGGCTTAGCACCAATATATTTATCAAATTGTTTGAAATTGTATGTTCCAAATAGGCATTTAAGATCAACAGATGACTATCTCCGCCTTGAATATCCTATCACAAGAGTCCAAGCTGTTGATAGATCTTTCACTGTTTGTGCATCCAAGCTATGGAACAATCTTCCTGTTTATATCAGACAATCTGTTTCTGTTAATGCCTTCAATAAGGCTCTTAAAACTCACTTGTTTCCTCATTAATTTTGCATCAATTTATGTCTTATTCTATCCTGATTTGTATTTATTATGTCATAAATTATTAACTTTTGTAAGCGCCATGAGCCTCTCGGGAATGGCGCATGATAAATACTTGTTGTAATGTAATGTAAGGTAATGTAATGTCCTGTATTTCACTTTGAGGCACTCAATATTTGTCTGCCTTGCTCGATGCGGGCATACATGTCAAAGTGTGATAATTATATGCATATCAACAGCTCACTTATCACCTGACCAGCTCTAATCGTTACCATCGACCAGCTGGTACTAATATTGATTGCGTTGCTCCTCGTAAATGGAAGGTACATCATTGGTTATGTTGACAAAACTATGAGTACTTATGCTTACTCGCTTTGAATTAAGGTACATCATTGGTAATGTTGGCCACACTGCTTCTATGAGTATTCTTACTCTCTTTGAATCAAGATATAGGCCTACATTGAAGGGAAGGTACAACATTGGTAATGTTGGCCAAACTGCTTCTATGAGTATGCTTATTCTCTTTGAATCAAGATATACATTAAAGGGAAGGTACAGCATTGGTAATGTTGGCCAAACTGCTTCTGTGAGTATGCTTACTCTCTTTGAATCAGAATGTAAATTGAAGGGAAGGTACAACATTGGTAATGTTGGCCAAATTGCTTCTGTGAGTATGCTTACTCTCTTTGGAAAAAAAAATTAAATAATAAACTGTGAACGGTTAAGCATATTACAAATCAACGTTATTCGGTGCTCTTGGGTGCCATGGCAACCATTTATTTTAAACAGGTCCAATTAGCTTTTCATACTTTATATGATGATTTTATATACTGTAGTACATTGAATATGCGTGTTTGGGTTTGTTTTAACTTTTAAAAACTGATCTGAGTCAATAAACTGTCATATGCCCACTTCCAATGCATTCCTGGAATCCAATATGTCGTTACGTAAAAATGCCATATCACTATTTGAATTTTTTCCTGGTTTTTAAAACATTTTGTTTTTTATATGTTGGGCCAAAATAATCAATAATCATGTTTTTGGTACAACATTATACACATTTTTATCAAAGCACCCTTTTGCGACGATCTTAGTGACGGCACAGTATTGTTTGTACCAAAGAAAACATCTGTGCCAAGTTTGATGGCCATCGGATAAATTAATGGGGAAAATTGGAAAATGGAAAAAAATACTGTTTTTGACAAACAATTGAAAAAGTAAACATTTATATGGCGCCCCTGACGGTGACATATGGACATTTTTCTGACCTCCGATAGATTAAGTTAAACTCAACATCACAGCAAAGTTTCATGAAAATTATAGAAAATTTTAAGAAAATACTGAGGCGGCACAATATTTTCGTGCGAACAAAACAGGAGGAATTCAGTGTCACAGCAGCCTGAAAGTCAAAATCAAAACCCAAACATTGCCCAAGAAAATAGCGTTTCTTTTCAAAAAGTGTACTGATTGGTAAACCTATTAGTTATCAAGAAAACACACCGTCAAGATAATTTACTTTCGAAAAGATGAATAATTCAGGCAATCTTTATGCAGAAATCACCCATGACGTTGCACCTGATCCCGCTGTAAACATAATTAATTTGCTTATGAATATACAAAAGGGAATGATTACACCCACACATTGACATGAAAAAAGGTACAGAAAGTGAATAGCAACTTGTGCATATTTTTTTTATGCAAATCGCCCCACACAAGGCCAATGGCCACTCCGATCCAAGGTGGGGGCTACCAAGTCATTGAGTTGTTACTTCGACTCCACACTGAAGAAACCCTCGCACCGAAACAAGTCAAGTCAATACCCAGCCTCTTCACGGTGCGAATAGGACTGGGCGGTGTAACTAGTCCAGAACAAGGCAGTTGTTAAACTGCCTCTGCCCCTATAAGCAATTATGGTTAAGTGTCTTGCTCAAGGACACCAAGTGTCACGACCGGGATTCGAACCTACATTCTGCTGCTAACACCAGAACTTGAATCCGGTAAGCTAGACCGCTCGGCCACGACACTCCATAAAATGTATTCCAGTTTAACAAAATCCTATTTCATGGTCCATTTATAACGGTAATATGAGATGTGGAATTTCAGAAGTGACATTCTGACTTCATAAGTCTATTTACCTAGTATTGGGAATAGATATTTCATTTCATTTAATTTCATATTTCACAGGGTACGAAAAAAGCAGTTACCAAACGAAACAAACATTAAAAATGATACAATGATTACACAATACACAGTTATACAAAATAAAACCAGTTGACAGTACCCCTCCTGTAGGATTACCAAATGCGAACTGAATCACAATCAAGTGGATCTCCTTAAAGTACTACCAGCAAACCAAACAAACAATAACAATAAAAATTATGCAAATTAAACATTAAAGCTAAGTCTATAAAAAATTGTTTGAAAGTGTTTAACATATAAATTTGTCATTATTTTAGCAAAGCAGTACTTCCTCAGTAGTGATGCCCGTCTGTATAGGTAGTAGCTCCGCCCCTTTTAACCCCGATTGACCAATCAGAAGCCAGCATTTTAGCCTAATTAGCATAATTTGAGGAGCCGCCCATACCATTTTTAGTAGGGGTGTTCCATAATTACTGAGGGACGGTGTCTGTTTAAGTAATATTTTTTAAACAATTTTTTTGTTTTAATGTTTGTATAATATAAATTTTATAATTTTTGTTTTTGTATAAGTATTGTAATAAGTAAAACGTGAGAATTACTACTGTATAAGATGTTGGGATATACCAATTATTTTTTATAACATCTGTTCAACTATTTCCCCTAGTTCAATAATGTACGAGTTGTTACGTATGGACTGGCTAAACAGCCAGTCACACACGGCAGAAGGAAAATGAACAATATAACGGCTAGTAATTCAAAAGAACCATGGAACGAGAAGAACAAAACCAGCAATTATCACACAAAGAACCATGGATTAATATTCAAATAAACTTAACATCATAATTTATTTATAAACAAACTCTACATTCAAAGAATACGTTATAACTACTAGAAACATCTTTACATAAATAAAGAGAACTTACATAAATGGCAAACGAAGTTATAACCGGTTATAAAGTAAAAGGTGCTCTGCCGGCTGAACACGGGTGACGGCTGGGCTATGTCTAACGGTGACCAACAACGATATTGACAACATCAACAGCAGGGTAGCAGGGACGACGACATCCCTCAGCCAAGCGATAGAACTAAAAAACACTACCCGGCCGCACCCATGATCCAGTCCACAGAGAGCTCAGCACTGGATTTACGTACCCATTTATACAGGGCCGATTTGGTTAAATGAGCAAACATAATACTTCGTACAGCTTGTCCACAACATACTAAAGAACACACAAACATAAAGAAACATATGGGGAATACAATCACCAGGATCATTAAAATTCCCAAGCTCTGGGCCAGGAGGAAATAAAATTGTTAAAAATCCTCGACTGTAACAATCCTCCCCTGTAAAGAAAAGTTTTGAACTAGGAGAAAAACGTCGTCCTTTAATTATTTGTGTGTGTGTGAACAAGTTGTATTTGCCCATTCTACAACTTATATTTTAATAATACCAACATTCATAATTAAATAAGCGTAAGGTTACACTTCTTTAAAAGCGTGTTACACTTCTTTAAATACTTATTGGATGATCTGTTTCCAATTTGTTAAATCTCAAATTGTACAATAAACATTATTAACTATACAATCAATAATTCCATGGTTGTTTGAGGCTATTAGTATTCCATTTTCAAAACATAATGATGATGAATGAGGTCTACATGCAATTATTAAGTTGACGTAATTTAAAAACATCTAGACAATGTATCAGCAATCAAGTTATCTCTACCTTTGATATGCTGGATAACTAAATCAAACTCTTGAAGAGTTAGACTCCATCTTAATAACCTTTGGTTTTTATTCTTCATTTTATGAACAAAAGTCAAAGGATTATGATCTGAAAATATCACGATGGGTCGGGCTGCTGCATAAAGATATACCTCGAAGTGCTGCACTGCAAGAATGACAGCCAAAGCTTCCTTTTCGATAGTGGCATAATTTCTTTGATGAGAATTCAGTTTTTTTGAAAAATAACAAACTGGATGGCACACTCCGAAATCGTCTTCTTGCAATAGCACTGACCCGACCCCAACATCACTGGCATCAACCGCCAGCATAAATGGTTTGGTGAAGTCGGGTGCTGAAAGAATTGGTCCCGAGAGGTCCCAATAAGGTAGAGATTCGTTTAGCTCGAGGTGTGAGTGGTACCTGCCAGTAACCCTTGAGTAGATCATAAGTACTGACAAACTTAGCTTTCCCAACCTTATCTATACAGTCATCAATTCTGGGTAATGGGTAAGTATCGGACTTCGACACTAAATTTACTTTTCTGAAGTCCGTACAAAATCGAAATGATAAGTCTGGTTTGGGAATTAATATACAAGGTGAACTCCATGAACTATCACTATCTTCAATGATGTCATTTTCTTTCATGTATTTAATTTCTTCATTGAACTGAGCTTGCTTTAATGGACCACACCTATACGGATGTTGTTTAATAGGTTGTGCATTGCCAACATCAACATCATGAGCCACTACATCTGTTTTACCTGGCACATCGGGAAATAAACATTTGTAATCCAGTATCAGATTTATCATTTGGGATTGTTGCTCCTTAGTTAAATGATCTAACTTATCCGGAAGATTAGCAATAATCACAGAATTACTCAATTTAAGATTACATCCCGGTATGTAGGCGTGATCTAGTGCGTCCGTAATAGGTTCTGATTCAGTTACAGAAGCTACAGGTTCAGTTTTAATTTCTACATCCATCTTCCTAACATAATACGGCTTAATCATGTTAACATGGCAAAGTTGTTTGGCCTTACGCCGGTCAGGAGTACGAATAATATAATCTAAATCACCTACTTTACGATCTATAACATAAGGTCCACAGTACCGTGCCTGAAGTGGTTGACCTAAGACAGGTAATAATACAAGAACTTGGTCCCCCACATTGAAACAGCGGTCCCTGGCTTTACGATCATACCAAGTTTTCATGTCACTTTGAACACTTTTTAGGTTAGCCTGAGCAAATTCGCAAGTTGTTTTTAAACGTTCTTTTAGAAGTAAAACATAGTTCAGAATACTTTCCTTAGCAGGCTTATCTGCTAAGCATTTCTCCTTAATTAATGCTAAGGGTCCCCTAGCACTACGCCCAAACACAAGTTCAAAGGGACTGTAGCCGAGGGACTCATTTACTACTTCACGAATAGCAAAGAGCAAAAAAGGAAGTCCCTCATCCCAATCCTTTGAGTGATCAAAACAATATGTCCTCATCATTGATTTTAAAGTTTGATGAAATCTTTCCAGAGCCCCCTGGCTCTGTGGATGATATGCACTCGAAGTGACTTGAGTAATTCCTAACACACCAAGTTGTTCACGGAACAATTTTGAAGTAAAATTGGTACCCTGATCGCTCTGAACAATTTTAGGAAGGCCAAAACGAGTAAAAAACAGTATAAGAGCCTCCCCTACTGGTTTAGCCTTAATGGAACGCAAAGGAATTGCCTCGGCATATCTAGTGGAAGAACACATAATTGTGAGTATGTATTCGTGACCCAATCTACTTTTTGGCAAAGGGCCAACACAATCAATAATAACCTTGCTAAAGGGTTCATCAAAAACCGGTATTGGTTTTAAAGGTGCCTTAGGTGGATTTTGGTTGGGTTTCCCAACTATTTGACAAACATGACAGGTTTTACAGTGTTCGGCTACAGACTGCTTAAGGTTTGGCCAGTAAAAATGATGCAATATACGATCAAATGTCTTGCCTACACCCAAATGTCCTGACATTGGTTCATCATGAGCTACACTCATAATAAGTGAGCGATAGCATTTAGGCACTACCACCTGATGTACAACCTCCCAAACGTGATCGGCTGGAACATCAGATGGACGCCATTTACGCATAAGTAGACCATTTTTCATAAAATAGCACACAGGTACCTTACATGAGTCTTCCTCACTTAGTGCTTTTTTACTTATGCTAATTAACTCGGGGTCCCTTCCTTGCTCTAGAATTACATCCTCCTTACTAAGAAAGGTATCACTAGAAATATCAAAATATAAAGGAAAGGGCTCTACCCGTTCAGAAACAGAGGTTTCTACCTCTGTAGATTCATCAGGCAAACTAGGAAAAAAAGTATCGGCTAAGTCGATATCAGGTTGACTTTCAGTCAACTCTCTAGAAGCCTGATTCTGCAGACTCATTGCCCTGGTAGTCACACACGAAGGAAATATATCCGGAAATTCTTCCTCTAATTCTATTGTGTGATTTATACTACTTGGCTTTTGAGTCATATAAGGCTCAACTACAACTCTTTCACCGGCAACATCGTTGCCTAAAAGAAGGGTTATTCCCTCCAATCCCTGAGGCAAAGTAGGAGTTACTCCTACAGTCATAGGTCCAGAAATCAACTCTGATTTAAGTATAACTTGATGAAGGGGTACATGAAAACTATCATTACCTACACCAGTAATAAGCAAACCTGTTCCTAAGGAGGACTTCTCACTTAATGGCACTGCATCTTTGAGAATCAATGATTGTGAGGCCCCCGTGTCCCTTAATATAACAATTGGGTACTGGGGCGAACCTTCACCATCATCGAGGGAAATGAAACCTTCACTAACGAACGGTATAAATTCCTCCCTAACTTTACAAATGGAACCTTTGACTATATCCTCATTGAGTTGTGAGCCTAAGGAACTAGTAAAAGCTACAGGCTTAAAGGCACTAACCTGCTTCTTCTGCAAAGCAAAACAGTTAGCTATAGAGTGGCCCGACTTTTTACAGTATGAGCAAGTCACTCTAGATTTAGCCGAAGTATAAGCCTTATTACTGGTTCCTGGTTCAGAGTCGGTTTTAAAGGTGATAGTATCTGCAGACTTTACGTTTGGCGAGATACTGCGACCAAACCTTCTCTTACTGAAAAAATTATCACCCACTGGGGTCTTATGTATCAACACATAATCATCAGCCATAACAGCTGCATTATAAAGTTCCTTAACCTGTTGCTCTTCTAAATGAGCCCTTACATTGTCGGAAACACAACTTTTGAACTCCTCCAAAAGAATAATCTGCCTAAGTTTAGCATGGTCTTTACCGACATTACAGGAACTACACCATTTATCAAAAGAATTTCCTTGTCATGGGAAAATTCAATATACGAGTGTCTATCTTGCTTCTTTTTATTTCTAAATTTTTGACGATAAGCCTCTGGTACTTGTTCGTAAACTTTAAGTATTGTAGCTTTAACAATCTCATAGTCTGAACTTTGTTCAACTGGTATAGCAGAATAAGCTTCTTGAGCCTTTCCAGTCAAAACACTTTGTAATAACAAGGTTCGCATATCAGAGGGCCAATTGAGTCTTTCGGCGACTTTCTCAAAATGAGCAAAATATTTGTCGATCTCCTTATCTTGAAATAAAGGAACTAATTTGATGTGTTTGCTGGGATCGAAACTGCTAAACTGACTACCCTGAGATTGTTTAAACTTGACTAATTCAAGTTCAACTTCAACCTTATGTCGCTGTTCTCGATGAATTTCTAACTCAAGTTGTTTAAGTTTAATTGTTTCAGACTGACTAGGTTCTTTAGATTCAGATTTTAAAAGTCCTTCGTCTACAAAAAATTCAACAAGTACAGCCTTAAGATCAGCCTTTTTCATGCTAGACATTACAGAGACTTCATAATATTTAGCAAGATCAAAAAACTGCGATCTCTTTAAAGCATTCAGTTTCGATTCCACAGGGGATTTTTCAAAATCAGTAACAAAATCAGTAATGTTAAATGTAGCCATATTGTCAACTGCTGGTTTCGTAACTTTATAAAATATTGAATACCAATGTTTTGTTCAATTCCCGGACAAGCCCCCAATTCTGTTACGTATGGACTGGCTAAACAGCCAGTCACACACGGCAGAAGGAAAATGAACAATATAACGGCTAGTAATTCAAAAGAACCATGGAACGAGAAGAACAAAACCAGCAATTATCACACAAAGAACCATGGATTAATATTCAAATAAACTTAACATCATAATTTATTTATAAACAAACTCTACATTCAAAGAATACGTTATAACTACTAGAAACATCTTTACATAAATAAAGAGAACTTACATAAATGGCAAACGAAGTTATAACCGGTTATAAAGTAAAAGGTGCTCTGCCGGCTGAACACGGGTGACGGCTGGGCTATGTCTAACGGTGACCAACAACGATATTGACAACATCAACAGCAGGGTAGCAGGGACGACGACATCCCTCAGCCAAGCGATAGAACTAAAAAACACTACCCGGCCGCACCCATGATCCAGTCCACAGAGAGCTCAGCACTGGGTTTACGTACCCATTTATACAGGGCCGATTTGGTTAAATGAGCAAACATAATACTTCGTACAGCTTGTCCACAACATACTAAAGAACACACAAACATAAAGAAACATATGGGGAATACAATCACCAGGATCATTAAAATTCCCAAGCTCTGGGCCAGGAGGAAATAAAATTGTTAAAAATCCTCGACTGTAACAGAGTCCATAGACCGAACAGTGTAGCATGCATGGTTCGTTGTCGTCTGCTGTCTAGCTGGAGGAACGTGTTCGAACAGGCCCGCGTTTATGACCGAACGAACCATTGGTCAACAATGGTCGTGGCCTTTGTACGTTCACACAAACAACACGTAGTGATTGACTGTGGTCAAGATGGTATTAGCACAACGTATGCAATGAAGGTATGAAGTCGTGCACCACCACGTCTAAACATGGAGGAAGGATGGTCTAACATAATTGTGTGTTTACAAAAATACCCGTCTAAACAACCGAAACAGGATGACAACCGAAAGTTTAACATTCACTCTTGCGAATAGTGCGGCAAATTTGTCATTCATTAAAATTAAAAATCTATATAGCTACACAAGTTACACCCATTAACTCATATAACTCAACCTGTATAAAATGTTGTGTATGGTTTGAAAATACTAACTACACTGTTCTTATTTAAAAAGGTCCTTCATAAAATACAATTTAAAAACCTAATGTATGTACGGTTAAATGGCCCTTTACAGTATTTATTGAACAAAATCCTGGATGATTCACAAGCAGCACCGCGAAATTTAAAGTGGACAATCCCAAACACGCTCGGGCAAGCCCGGGTCGCAACCAGGTGATTAAAGACCAAACACTCACGTACACGTACCCCTACTGCAATGCATGGAGCGCATGACAAAACAAGTTCCAGTGTTTACGTATGTGACGTTCACATAAAGCGCCCATACAAAAAAGCAGAAATTCATATCGTGACGTCATTTCCCCATGAGTCATCGCAACCCCTTGTTGACCGGATGGACTTGTGGGCCTGTTGGGACGTGCCAAGCGCTGGCGAAGTGGCGGTGTTTTTAAACAAACTATTACAGTACTAGGTTGGTTGTGAGACCAGTCCGGGCGTGGAATTACACGGAGATTGAGCTTGAAGTTTTACTTCATAGCCATATTCTTATTGTTTTCCTTTAATGCGGTCATTAGACAAATCAAAGAAAATAAACAGATCATTCAGGGAAGTCGTTCGCTTAAACATCGCCAAAGATCATAGCATGTATGCATTACGACGAAACATGTTATTATTCAAGTGAAGAGGAAAGCTAGGGATCCAATGTGTTTGATGAAAAAAAAATAGGGCGGTTTCACTTTTTCATTATTTTTGTTTTAAAGTCGTGTTGTTACACGATGATTTGTTTTAACTATAGCCCGCAGCTAGCGCCATTCGAGTTGCAGCAACTCAATCATAGTCTGGCACTTTGTAAACAGCGAAAACGGCTCGTATAAAGCAATTTTGTGGAAGGGTACCAGATTTGCGATAAAACTCGGTTCGGCAAACTACCGAAACGGCAAAACCGGGTTGTTCCGAATGACCTTAAATTAATTAAAGAGACCAGATTAAGGAAAATGAATGAATTTCCATTACCACGTAAGGTCCGTTTTGGGGATTTTCATATTACCCCGATGTAACAACGGTTGTTTCCTTGTGTTTATTTATTTTAACAATCGACTGTTTGCGTAATGGTTATACCTCGGACGCATGAAAACGACTTCAAGTGTTTCACACAAAGCGCACAAATCCCTTTTGCGACGTAATTTGCCGGATAAGTCATCGTTACCTCCTTGTTGATCGGATGGGCTAGGGGGCCTATTGGGACGTGCGCTGGCGAAAACTGTTTTAAAAACAAAATTCACCAACCTAAACAAAATACATTTATTACAACTTCAGTTTACTGTGACTGGGAGTCAGGACTTGGAATTACGCGGCGTTTGAGCTTGAGGTTTACAATTCTGTATGAAATATTTGCATTCTACTGCGGTTTATTTAAATATAAAAAGTAACAACTTAAATCTGAAAAGTAAAACACTCAACTTCTTAAATCGACAAAACTAAAAACTAAAAATTAAAGGAAAAAATAATAATACAATTGCAATATTGCTACAAGTATAATACAGAAACTAAAAACTAAAATGTAAAAACCTACACAACTACACAACTAAAAACAAAAACTAAAAACTCAACTAAAAAAGTATATATAAAATTTAAAAATAAACAAAAAAAATTAAAATAAAAACTAAACTAAACAACTAAAAAAAAACCTAAAAAAATATTTAAAAAAACCTAAAAAATAAAAAAATAAAAAAACCTAAAAACTAAAAAAACCTAAAAACTAAAAAACCTAAAAAAATAAACCTCTAAAAACAAAAACAAAAAACAATTAACATCTAAAAAGAGCACGAAAAGTACAAAAAGAAAGTAAAAATAATATAAACTAAATAAATAAAACAGATAACTAAAAACCGAAAAAACTAGAAACTAAAACAACTAGAAAAAAAAGGAAAAACTTTAAAAAAAAATCCTAATTAAAACTTTTCACTAAAAAATAATAAAAAATAAATAAATAAAAAGTATGTTTGAGTAAAAATAAACACTAAAAACTAGTAACTTCCTATCTTTGATGACTAATATTTAGTTAAAGGAACATAGTGTCCTGAAAATTCGCCTGTTATCTCTCTAATATCTCCGAAGGTTAATTAATTAATTTAATTGCCAATGAGTCATTGAGTTCCCTGAACCGCTCATGCCACACAATCCTCTCGCATAAAATCTCACTGAGTGACTTGCTCCATACGACACGAATGACGAAATGTGGTTGTCAGAATCAATTTCATTGGTGAGCTCACCCAAATAATCCCAATGTCGTGCTCTCATTAACAATCCGGAAAAGTCCGCGGTGTAACATTAAAGGTTCGATGAAATGAAAATGGTTCTCAAAAATATTTTGCACAAATATCAATGCTTATAAACCATGCAAGCATGAAAGTATTCCATTTTGGGAATTGCAATAAAGATAAAGTGTTCTAATCACAAATATTTAAGCTATTTCCTGACATGTGGGGCACTGTCGCTATGATGTCACTGAAGACACTCACTACACTTCAAGTCCTTACAGTAGACTATTAAGTTAAAAAAACACACTGATTGCAGCAGTTACACTGTAAAACCATGTGTTTAACTTCTAAACACATAGTTAAACGCAAATCTGTCACACTTTTAAACACTTGAACGCGTTTATGTTCTGAAATATGTTGTCAGCATTATGTTTACGGTGGTCATTAGTGGGGAGAAAAAATAAAACAAAACCCCAAAACTCAATAAAATTGGCCAGTACGTGTTTTAAATGCACTAACACACCCATGGTATAAACATGTTTCCTGTACAGCCTGGAATTCGGCAACTAAATGTAGACCAATAATGATTACCAGTTGAACACGTGTTTATCATAGTGATCATCAATACATAATGTTTAAGTTATAAACTCTTTATGTGTTTATGCGTTCAACAATATGTAATTATAAACACGTCATGCTTTCACTGGTTTTACAGTGTAGCCTAAATTAATAATTGTTCTCTGAATGGCTACAAATTCATAAATCAACTATGACACCGAAGATTTTCCCCTTGTATGATATCACCGTGTTTACGGATGTGTAAAATCACTTGAGCATGAATTCCAAAAGATTTTGCTAAGATGGACATAATGGAAAGCCAAAGGCTGAGGATGCTGGTAAATTGCATGTACAGTTCTATGGTGTGACTTTAATTATTTAAAATTCCACTCCGAGGGATGTTTAAGTGAGAGACCTGGTAAAAATCAATGGCGCTTTGGTCCAATTTGAAGGGGCCGTGCAATGTTTGTTTTTTTGGGAACATTTAAGACAGAAGGTATAATATTCCCAACGATAATATACTACTCAAAACAATTTAGGGAACAAAACAATTTAGGGAACACCACATTTACTGCAAGAGGTGGTCACACCCGTTATTGAAATGTTCCATGAACCGGGATTTTCATTTGCAACCCCTCTCTCTTTCAGTAGTCATGTCATGAAATGTGTAATCACTACATGCATCCTTAATCATCCGTTTCATTGTGCAGTTGTTTCTCATCAATTCTGTGAAACATTGTGTTTATCTGAAATAAATGATCTTGCTTTAACTGAGATTATTCCGGTGTTCCCTAAATTGTTTTGTTCCCTAAATTGTTTTGAGTAGTATACATGTATTATAAACACATGTATAGCTTTATTTGATCTATTCCAGACAAATAAAATGCTTATATTACAGTATAAAAGACATGGAAATGAGTGGTTATCACCTATAGAGTAAATTTACAGGGACAGTATTTAGAAGGATTAGGTTCCTACGTTGCCAATACCGAATGGTATGGTGTTAATAATTTTGCAGTGATGAAGTCCACACTTCAAAAGTGCAACCGGTTGACAGGTTTTCCTGACAAAATAAATAGCAGCAAATAAATTAATAAACTAATGTGGAAACAGTAATTTCTAATAATTTGCTCAGTGTTTAGAATTCAATACAATACAGATTTGCGTACCTTCATGATCAAGACTAATTGAATCCACGAATTTATTCATAATTAGGCCTATCTCAGAATTCCACGTTTTGTCATTTCTAGTCTCGTGCGTGTGTACGTGTGCGCGCTGATGTTGGTACACAATGTACCGTGGTTGTCGTTAAAGGGACACATTGCCAAGGAGGCCGCCCTATTGGACTACAAAAATATGTTCTTCCTAAAATTGCTACGGTAGGAAAGATCATTCAAATATCTAATATAATAATGTACACGACCAATGAAAATACGCCGTTTGTCTGTCGGACTGTTAGTGTTAGAATTCAGCGTGGTACCCTTGGAGTTTTTTGTTGCGTACAGGCTGCACTGTGTGCGGGTCCAGTTGCGTACAGGCTGCACTGTGTGCGGGTCCAGTCTGAATGTCCGGATGTCAATGCTTCGGTTTTTCCTCAGTTCTGCGTAAATACACTGTATTTGCACATTATAGAATTTGTACACACCGACCTTGGAAATAGGTTAGGTAACTAACCAAAGAGATTAATTTTTTGTGGGGATTTCAGGGCATTGTGTGCCTTTAACTGTTTGTTTTCGCTTAGTATGCATAAGTTCCTCATTCTGTACTTCTTCTAAACCCTTAGCAATGCAAAACAAAGGTTTACAATGATGAAATATTCACAAATAAGAATCACAAATAACAAATCTAAGTACAGTGTTTGCTGAGTACTGTTTGTTTTGTGTTTTCCGTGTTGTGGTGTTTTCACTATTGTTTGAAAGTCATGTGTGCTTAGGCAAAATTTCAAACAAAATGTTTAGCCTCGTGTCGTTTAAAAAACAAAGGAATGAAGCCATTTTTGTTATCTTTTATTTTTAGATCACGGATATGGCGGCCATTTTGAATTCCCACAATGCATTTAACACTATCACGTGACACATCACTACCACTTGTTTGCTTTTTTGTTGTTGTTTTTTTCCGAAAAAAAAGTGGTAGTGATGTGTCACGTTATAGTGTTAAATGCATTGTGGGAATTCAAAATGGCCGCCATATCCGGCGGCCATCTTTGATTTTGTGTTTTCAGCCTGTATTTAGGGGTCAAATTATGACAAGTTTTTTTTTTATCAATGGAATAATTTTAACAAGCTAATTTCTAACTTTTCAGACCAAGAAATAGTACAGAATTGTCAACCAGGGCTCATCATTGCACACTGGGCCCCAAACGCTGGCGACCGTAGGCCCTATTGATTTTTAGGAGGAAAAACGTAAAATACATTTTTTCCCAAAAATGGGATAAATTAACCATTATAGTCCCCCAACGGTGACCCCAGTAATAAAATATAATGTCATGTTATTGATTATGTCAAAATAAACAAGTTTGCCAAGTTTTATGGCATTTGGGGAAAACAATACGGAAATTATGGGGAAAATACGATTTTTTACCAAAATGGGCAAAAAACAAACAAACAAAAACCACCCTCTAGTGGCAAATGGTATAAATTAACCATTATAGTCCCCCAACGGTGACCCCCAGTAATAAAATATAATGTCATGTTATTGATTATGTAAAAATAAACAAGTTTGCCAAGTTTTATGGCATTTGGAAAAAGAATACGGAAATTATGGGGAAAATACTATTTTATTTACCAAAATGGGCAAAAAACAACCAAAACCACCCTCTAGTGGTGAGATCTTGGTGAAATAAATATTTGTGGCAAGTTTCATCGCAATCGGTTGAGAACTTTGGAAAATACGGTCCCCGTAAGTCCAAAAAAGCTCGGTTCTTATAGGGTTAAGACATCTGCTCTAGAACGCGGGGGTCGTGGTGAATTTTTTCCCCCGCAGAACTCAGGAAAGCACCGAGTATACAGTGCTAATCACACATCGGTGTAAGGGTAAAAAGTAAAATCTAATAAAATGTTTATTGACGGAAACTTTGGGGTTTCAGCCGAACTATTGTATGTTTTGAATGGAATTGAGACCTGCAATGTCAGCGAAATTCATCTTAGAAAAAACTAAAAACATCTTGAAAACATTTCCTGACGTGATCTAAAAATAAAAGATAACAAAAATGGCTTCATTCCTTTGTTTTTTAAACGACACGAGGCTAAACATTTTGTTTGAAATTTTGCCTAAACACACATGACTTTCAAACAATAGTGAAAACACCACAACACGGTGTTTATTTTTACATAATCAATAACATGACATTATATTTTATTACTGGGGGTCACCGTTGGGGGACTATAATGGTTAATTTATACCATTTGCCACTAGAGGGTGGTTTTGGTGTTTTTTTTGTGTGCCCATTTTGGTAAAAAATCGTATTTTCCCCATAATTTCCGTATTTTTCCCCCAAATGCCATAAAACTTGGCAAACTTGTTTATTTTGACATAATCAATAACATGACATTATATTTTATTACTGGGGTCACCGTTGGGGGACTATAATGGTTAATTTATCCCATTTTGGGGAAAAAATGTATTTTACGTTTTTCCTCCTAAAAATCAATAGGGCCTACGGTCGCCAGCGTTTGGGGCCCAGGGTGCAATGATGAGCCCTGGTTGACAATTCTGTACTATTTCTTGGTCTGAAAAGTTAGAAATTAGCTTGTTAAAATTATTCCATTGATAAAAAAAAAAACTTGTCATAATTTGACCCCTAAATACAGGCTGAAAACACAAAATCAAAGATGGCCGCCGGATATGGCGGCCATTTTGAATTCCCACAATGCATTTAACACTATCACGTGACACATCACTACCACTTTTTTTGTGGAAAAAACAACAACAAAAAAACAAACAAGTGGTAGTGATGTGTCACGTGATAGTGTTAAATGCATTGTGGGAATTCAAAATGGCCGCCATATCCGTGATCTAAAAATAAAAGATAACAAAAATGGCTTCATTCCTTTGTTTTTTAAACGACACGAGGCTAAACATTTTGTTTGAAATTTTGCCTAAACACACATGACTTTCAAACAATAGTGAAAACACCACAACACGGTAAACACAAAACAAACAGTAATCAGCAAACACTGTACTTAGATTTGTTATTTGTGATTCTTATTTGTGAATATTTCATCATTGTAAACCTTTGTTTTGCATTGCTAAGGGTTTAGAAGAAGTACAGAATGAGGAACTTATGCATACTAAGCGAAAACAAACAGTTAAAGGCACACAATGCCCTGAAATCCCCACAAAAAATTAATCTCTTTGGTTAGTTACCTAACCTATTTCCAAGGTCGGTGTGTACAAATTCTATAATGTGCAAATACAGTGTATTTACGCAGAACTGAGGAAAAACCGAAGCATTGACATCCGGACATTCAGACTGGACCCGCACACAGTGCAGCCTGTGCGCAACAAAAAACTCCAAGGGTACCACGCTGAATTCTAACAGTCTGACAGACCATGACAGACAAACGGCGTATTTTCATTGGTCGTGTACATTATTATATTAGATATTTGAATGATCTTTCCTACCGTAGCAATTTTAGGAAGAACATATTTTTGTAGTCCAATAGGGCGGCCTCCTTGGCAATGTGTCCCTTTAACGACAACCGCAGTACATTGTGTACCAACATCATCAGCGCGCACACGTACACACGCACGAGACTAGAAATGACAAAACGTGGAATTCTGACATAGGCCTAATTATGAATAAATTCGTGGATTCAATTAGTCTTGATCATGAAGGTACGCAAATCTGTATTGTATTGAATTCTAAACACTGAGCAAATTATTAGAAATTAGTGTTTCCACATTAGTTTATTAATTTATTTGCTGCTATTTATTTTGTCAGGAAAACCTGTCAACCGGTTGCACTTTTGAAGTGTGGACTTCATCACTGCAAAATTATTAACACCGTACCATTCGGTATTGGCAACGTAGGAAACTAATCCTTCTAAATACTGTCCCTGTAAATTTACTCTATAGGTGATAACCACTCATTTCCATGTCTTTTATACTGTAATACAGGGTGTCCCCATAAAAAGTATACCGAGATAAAAATTACTGTAATGGCAAAACTACTTTATATATGGGAAAGAGAAATATATCTCTAGAAAGGGCAGAATGTCCTCTGTGCAATGGTATACAGCTTGTGATGTTATTGACACAGATGAGTGAACAAACTAGACAGATGTTAAGGGTACTGAAAGCAGGACTGTGACAAGTTTGCATATTTGAATAACATAGCTCAACCATGCAAGTGTGCAGAATACCAAATGCCTTTGCTTTTTCAACACATTCTTGAAAACAAGGAATGTACCTAAAACAATGTAATCTGCTTTGTTTTCGCTACTTACCTCAAAAGTTTAATGTGCAGGTTTTTAAAAATGTTTTTTGGACCTTTGTTATTCAAATATGCAAACTTGTCACAGTCCTGCTTTCAGTACCCTTAACATCTGTCTAATTTGTTCACTCATCTGTGTCAATAACATCACAAGCTGTATACCATTGCAAAGAGGACATTCTGCCCTTTCTAGAGATATATTTCTCTTTCCCATATATAAAGTAGTTTTGCCATTACAGTAATTTTTATCTCGGTATACTTTTTATGGGGACACCCTGTATAAGCATTTTATTTTTCTGGAATAGATCAAATAAAGCTATACATGTGTTTAACCAATGCTTTTGCAGTATAATGTCGAGTTTGCATAAATTAGTCTTTTAGCTAAAGAAAACATTCGCTGTAATATGTCGGAGACAGTTTCGCCGATAATATTTTTCAAAGAATTTCAGCCTATTATAATACATGTATACTACTCAAAACAATTTAGGGAACAAAACAATTTAGGGAACACCGGAATAATCTCAGTTAAAGCAAGATCATTTATTTCAGATAAACACAATGTTTCACAGAATTGATGAGAAACAACTGCACAATGAAACGGATGATTAAGGATGCATGTAGTGATTACACATTTCGTGACATGACTACTGAAAGAGAGAGGGTGTTGCAAATGAAAATCCCGGTTCATGGAACATTTCAATAACGGGTGTGACCACCTCTTGCAGTAAATGTGGTGTTCCCTAAATTGTTTTGTTCCCTAAATTGTTTTGAGTAGTATATTATCGTTGGGAATATTATACCTTCTGTCTTAAATGTTTCCAAAAAAACAAACATTGCACGGCCCCTTCAAATTGGACCAAAGCGCCATTGATTTTTACCAGGTCTCTCACTTAAACATCCCTCGGAGTGGAATTTTAAATAATTAAAGTCACACCATAGAACTGTACATGCAATTTACAAGCATCCTCAGCCTTTGGCTTTCCATTATGTCCATCTTAGCAAAATCTTTTGGAATTCATGCTCAAGTGATTTTACACATCCGTAAACACGGTGATATCATACAAGGGGAGAATATTCGGTGTCATAGTTGATTTATGAATTTGTAGCCATTCAGAGAACAATTATTAATTTAGGCTACACTGTAAAACCAGTGAAAGCATGACGTGTTTATAATTACATATTGTTGAACGCATAAACACATAAAGAGTTTATAACTTAAACATTATGTATTGATGATCACTATGATAAACACGTGTTCAACTGGTAATCATTATTGGTCTACATTTAGTTGCCGAATTCCAGGCTGTACAGGAAACATGTTTATACCATGGGTGTGTTAGTGCATTTAAAACACGTACTGGCCAATTTTAATGAGTTTTGGGGTTTTGTTTTATTTTTTCTCCCCACTAATGACCACCGTAAACATAATGCTGACAACAGATTTCAGAACATAAACGCGTTCAAGTGTTTAAAAGTGTGACATATTTGCGTGTAACTATGTGTTTAGAAGTTAAACACATGGTTTTACAGTGTAACTGCTGCAATCAGTGTTTTTTTTTAAACTTAATAGTCTACTGTAAGGACTTGAACTGTAGTGAGTGTCTTCAGTGACATCATAGCGACAGTGCCCCACATGTCAGGAAATAGCTTAAATATTTGTGATTAGAACACTTTATCTTTATTGCAATTCCCAAAATGGAATACTTTCATGCTTGCATGGTTTATAAGCATTGATATTTGTGCAAAATATTTTTGAGAACCATTTTCATTTCATCGGACCTTTAATGTTACACCGCGGACTTTTCCGGATTGTTAATGAGAGCACGACATTGGGATTATTTGGGTGAGCTCACCAATGAAATTGATTCTGACAACCACATTTCGTCATTCGTGTCGTGTGGACCAAGTCACTCAGTGAGATTTTATGCGAGAGGATTGTGTGGCATGAGCGGTTCAGGGAACTCAATGACTCATTGGCAATTACATTAATTAATTAACCTTCGGAGATATTAGAGAGATAACAGGCGAATTTTCAGGACACTATGTTCCTTTAACTAAATATTAGTCATCAAAGATAGGAAGTTACTAGTTTTTAGTGTTTAATTTTACTCAAACATACTTATTTATTTATTTATTTTTTATTATTTTTTAGTGAAAAGTTTTAATTAGGATTTTTTAAAAAAGTTTTTACTTTTTTTTTGTCTTTCTTTTTTTTCTAGTTGTTTTAGTTTCTAGTTTTTTCGGTTTTTAGTTATCTGTTTTATTTATTTAGTTTATATTACTTTTTACTTTCTTTTTGTACTTTTCGTGCTCTTTTTAGATGTTAATTGTTTTTTTAAATAGTTTTTAGAGGTTAATTTTTTTAGGTTTTTTTAGTTTTTAGTTAATTTTTTTTTTTTTTTAGTTTTTAGCTTTTTTAAAATATTTTTTTAGTTTTTTTTTTAGTTGTTTAGTTTAGTTTTTAGTTTTTATTTTTTTATTTTTTTTTAAATTTTATATATACTTTTTTAGTTTAGTTTTTAGTTTTAGTTTTTAGTTGTGTAGTTGTGTAGGTTTTTACATTTTAGTTTTTAGTTTCTGTATTATACTTGTAGCAATATTGCAATTGTATTATTATTTTTTCCTTTAATTTTTAGTTTTTAGTTTTTTCGATTTAAGAAGTTGAGTGTTTCACTTTTCAGATTTAAGTTGTTACTTTTTATATTTAAATAAACCGCAGTAGAATGCAAATATTTCATACAGAATTGTAAACCTCAAGCTCAAACGCCGCGTAATTCCAAGTCCTGACTCCCAGTCACAGTAAACTGAAGTTGTAATAAATGTATTTTGTTTAGGTTGGTGAATTTTGTTTTTAAAACAGTTTTCGCCAGCGCACGTCCCAATAGGCCCCCTAGCCCATCCGATCAACAAGGAGGTAACGATGACTTATCCGGCAAATTACGTCGCAAAAGGGATTTGTGCGCTTTGTGTGAAACACTGGAAGTCGTTTTCATGCGTCCGAGGTATAACCATTACTCAAACAGTCGATTGTTAAAATAAATAAACACAAGGAAACAACCGTTGTTACATCGGGGTAATATGAAAATCCCCAAAACGGACCTTACGTGGTAATGGAAATTCATTCATTTTCCTTAATCTGGTCTCTTTAATTTAAGGTCATTCGGAACAACCCGGTTTTGCCGTTTCGGTAGTTTGCCGAACCGAGTTTTATCGCAAATCTGGTACCCTTTCACAAAATTGCTTTATACGAGCCGTTTTCGCTGTTTACAAAGTGCCAGACTATGCTTGAGTTGCTGCAACTCGAATGGCGCTAGCTGCGGGCTATAGTTAAAACAAATCATCGTGTAACAACACGACTTTAAAACAAAAATAATGAAAAAGTGAAACCGCCCTATTTTTTTTTCATCAAACACATTGGATCCCTAGCTTTCCTCTTCACTTGAATAATAACATGTTTCGTCGTAATGCATATATGCATATCTTTGGCGATATATGCATATCTTTGGCGATGTTTAAGCGAACGACTTCCCTGAATGATCTGTTTATTTTCTTTGATTTGTCTAATGACCGCATTAAAGGAAAACAATAAGAATATGGCTATGAAGTAAAACTTCAAGCTCAATCTCCGTGTAATTCCACGTCCAGACTGGTCACAACCAACCTAGTACTGTAATAGTTTGTTTAAAAACACCGCCACTTCGCCAGCGCTTGGCACGTCCCAACAGGCCCACAAGTCCATCCGGTCAACAAGGGGTTGCGATGACTCATGGGGAAATGACGTCACGATATGAATTTCTGCTTTTTTGTATGGGCGTTTTATGTGAACGTCACATACGTAAACACTGGAACTTGTTTTGTGATGCGCTCCATGCATTGCACTAGGGGTACTGCTTCCTCCATGGTCAGTGTTTGGTCTTTAATCACCTGGTTGCGACCCGGGCTTGGCCGAGCGTGTTTGGGATTGTCCACTTTAAATTTCGCGGTGCTGCTTGTGAATCATCCAGGATTTTTTTCAATAAATACTGTAAAGGGCCATTTAACCGTACATACATTAGGTTTTTAAATTGTATTTTATGAAGGACCTTTTTAAATAAGAACAGTGTAGTTAGTATTTTCAAACCATACACAACATTTTATACAGGTTGAGTTATATGAGTTAATGGGTGTAACTTGTGTAGCTATATAGATTTTTAATTTTAATGAATGACAAATTTGCCGCACTATTCGAAAGAGTGAATGTTAAACTTTCGGTTGTCATCCTGTTTCGGTTGTTTAGACGGGTATTTTTGTAAACACACAATTATGTTAGACCATCCTTCCTCCATGTTTAGACGTGGTGGTGCACGACTTCATACCTTCATTGCATACGTTGTGCTAATACCATCTTGACCACAGTCAATCACTACGTGTTGTTTGTGTGAACGTACATGTACAAAGGCCACGACCATTGTTGACCAATGGTTCGTTCGGTCATAAACGCGGGCCTGTTCGAACACGTTCCTCCAGCTAGACAGCAGACGACAACGAACCAGGCATGCTACACTGTTCGGTCTATGGACTCGTACATTATTGAACTAGGGGAAATAGTTGAACGGATGTTATAAAAAATAATTGGTATATCCCAACATCTTATACAGTAGTAATTCTCACGTTTTACTTATTACAATACTTATACAAAAACAAAAATTATAAAATGTATATTATACAAACATTAAAACAAAAAAATTGTTTAAAAAATATTACTTAAACAGACACCGTCCCTCAGTAATTATGGAACACCCCTACTAAAAATGGTATGGGCGGCTCCTCAAATTATGCTAATTAGGCTAAAATGCTGGCTTCTGATTGGTCAATCGGGGTTAAAAGGGGCGGAGCTACTACCTATACAGACGGGCAAACAATAAGAATATGGCTATGAAGTAAAACTTCAAGCTCAATCTCTGTGTAATTCCACGTCCAGACTGGTCACAACCAACCTAGTACTGTAATAGTTTGTTTAAAAACACCGCCACTTCGCCAGCGCTTGGCACGTCCCAACAGGCCCACAAGTCCATCCGGTCAACAAGGGGTAGCGATGACTCATGGGGAAATGACGTCACGATATGAATTTCTGCTTTTTTGTATGGGCGTTTTATGTGAACGTCACATACGTAAACACTGGAACTTGTTTTGTGATGCGCTCCATGCATTGCACTAGGGGTACTGCTTCCTCCATGGTCAGTGTTTGGTCTTTAATCACCTGGTTGCGACCCGGGCTTGCCCGAGCGTGTTTGGGATTGTCCACTTTAAATTTCGCGGTGCTGCTTGTGAATCATCCAGGATTTTTTTCAATAAATACTGTAAAGGGCCATTTAACCGTACATACATTAGGTTTTTAAATTGTATTTTATGAAGGACCTTTTAAATAAGAACAGTGTAGTTAGTATTTTCAAACCATACACAACATTTTATACAGGTTGAGTTATATGAGTTAATGGGTGTAACTTGTGTAGCTATATAGATTTTTAATTTTAATGAATGACAAATTTGCCGCACTATTCGCAAGAGTGAATGTTAAACTTTCGGTTGTCATCCTGTTTCGGTTGTTTAGACGGGTATTTTTGTAAACACACAATTATGTTAGACCATCCTTCCTCCATGTTTAGACGTGGTGGTGCACGACTTCATACCTTCATTGCATACGTTTTGCTAATACCATCTTGACCACAGTCAATCACTACGTGTTGTTTGTGTGAACGTACAAAGGCCACGACCATTGTTGACCAATGGTTCGTTCGGTAATAAACGCGGGCCTGTTCGAACACGTTCCTCCAGCTAGACAGCAGACGACAACGAACCATGCATGCTACACTGTTCGGTCTATGGACTCGTACATTATTGAACTAGGGGAAATAGTTGAACAGATGTTATAAAAAATAATTGGTATATCCCAACATCTTATACAGTAGTAATTCTCACGTTTTACTTATTACAATACTTATACAAAAACAAAAATTATAAAATTTATATTATACAAACATTAAAACAAAAAAATTGTTTAAAAAATATTACTTAAACAGACACCGTCCCTCAGTAATTATGGAACACCCCTACTAAAAATGGTATGGGCGGCTCCTCAAATTATGCTAATTAGGCTAAAATGCTGGCTTCTGATTGGTCAATCGGGGTTAAAAGGGGCGGAGCTACTACCTATACAGACGGGCATCACTACTACTCACATATTAAACCTGAATCCTCCAAAATCCTTCAGTAGTAAAGCAAGCACACATGTGTTTCTAATCTGTGTTACATGTACATGGCCAGGGACCCTGCATGCATGGAGCAATAAACAGTGTCCACTGACCAAAGCACTGACCTTGCAATCACTACAACAAACATGGATGTACATGTACCATTAAAGGCAAGTATGCCTAATAACCTCAATCCTTCAAAATCCTTCACTTTAGCAAAGAGTATGTAGCATGTAACCTCAATCCTCCAAAATCCTTCACTTTAGCAAAGAGGATTTTGGAGGATTTGGGAAGGTTAGGGTTAAAGCATTTATGAAAGGTATATAACTAAAAATAATCTGATCCTTAACATATACAGGTAAACTATCCCATATTCTAGGAAACCTAATAAAAAGCGAATGATCAAAAGCATTTGTTCTGGAACTCTGATGATGAAATTTGACAGTGTCAGTATGTATAACATTAATTTAAATGTAATTGCTTATGTTCACGTCAAAACTATTATACAAACATTTTTATATGCTTACATGTATAGGGAACAGGTATTCTTACATGTACCCATAGAGTGTTTCTCCTTCTCGTATATGTCACACATCTCAACAAATTTATCGCACTATTAATGAATGTTTTGTTTGTTTTATCATTAGGAAACGTCAACACTACGACCGGCTATATGTGCCTCCAGAACAGTAGCTTGATCACCGATGACCGAGTATGCGATGGTGTACTAGACTGTAGCATGGGGGACGACGAGTCATTTTGCAGTAAGTGTAGTCGGGCGCTTCCTGAATTACTGATCTCTATACTAACTGGATCAGAAGTAATTGGCTGAAGCTAGTCTGTCAGCCATCTTTGTTGCCCCCAAAGAAGCTATAGTTAAGTTAAACACAATGACCAACTAATTCCAGTGATATGAGCGGTATTCGTGCGGCTTTGTTTCAAACGATGACATTATGCTACGTAAATTATTAGCATTTTGCATGCATAATCAGGAAACCATTGCAATGAACAATGAACTGGCTCGGTACTCAGCATTGACTCGTATAAAATATTGGGGATAAATTTATAGGCCAGTCAGTTTTGAGAAACCAATCCAGTTAGTAGAGATCTGCAATCAGAATTAAGTGTTTTTGCTACGGCTGTTGCTATCCACTCCGTGCACGACCTGTTGAGGTCGCAATTTACATAACCAGCTTCCATCTTCAGGGCATTAAAAATGTCGCTGGTTAGCGTGCGCCATTGATTCTATTTATGTTCAAGTTTAAACGGTTACCATGGAAGAGCTTTCGCTGAATAAAAAGTACTTCTAGTGTATAGCTCTCTCTTCGGACAACGGGTTTTGTACACACGCGATGCCATAAAATGGCGCCACGAAGTGCCCTGAACTGCTCGAGGGATACTTTATATGCACACAGTGGATTGGCCGCACCCAGATGCACAAAATAGCCATAGCCGTAGACAAAATCACTCAATTTGTACACGGTCCTATTTAAAATTAACGTGTCCCAGTAGTATAGCTCGTCCCCGTCACTAACATCCGGTGAGCAAAGCAGTTCACGCAACGGTGATTGGTTATTGCAGTTGGTCTGGTCCCCAAACACCAGTCACTGCAGCACACACTAAACTGCGCGGTATAAATGTATATTGTAGTAAAGGGACCAGACTATAATGCACAGTACGCACGGCAAATCAGACTAGTTGTCCAGTATTTTTTCATGAGTACGAGTACACAAAATTCTACTCGAGTACGAAGCTAATAGACTTGAGATCAAGTCGTAGATTGACCGTACTTGTCTGTGGGGATACGTGCCATTGGCATTGAATCACAACGTGTACGAAGGTGAGTCTAAATCTGAGACTTGAATAAGTTGTTCGACGTTTGTACATGGCCTATGGCAAGTTCTCCAGATCAGAATACAGGAGAAACAATCTGTTTGGTCGAATTCCCCAAACATGAATATTCGTGAATCTACTGACTGCTACACACATATGTTCAGCGGATTGGTAACATATGTACGTGTATAAAGAAGCTCCCCTCTAAGGCCTGTTTTTTGTTATTATGTGGGACAAATTTTTTTCAGTTTCTTTCGTAATTCATACATTCATATCAGGAGATGTTGCAGTGTATTCTAACGCAATTTTAGTGTTCATATGTATGATTAATTTATTAATGTTGCATTTCGTCATCGATAAGCTAGTAATAATGGAAGGCTTCCATTGGAAACTTCTACCAATGTTTTTGGGGCTCTCATTTGCCATCCCTACGGCAACTCAAACGCAGGCGGGCTGCGTTCTTGAATAATCGATACCTTACCAGTTGTTCAAGTCTGTACGTTAAGCCGAACCTATGCGATCAATGTCGCACGTTGCGGGCGCTATAAATAGCGCTATGACAGATTGCGCGCAGTACACAGACACATTATACGACTAATATACAGACTTGATCTCAGGTCTAGATGCTAATACATATATCCGTTTTGGTCTCAGACAATGCGCCTTGAACCATCTTTACATCCGAGTGGTTTCTGAGATGGTTCCTCAAGAAATTTCTGCGTGGATATTTAAGATAACCGTTGGCGAATTAACATCCTCTTACGGCGCGTTGTATCTTCAAGTCTCCTCCTCCCGCCTTGATCATAGAAAAACACTTTTATATTGATTAACATGCACGTGATTCAATTAAACTTGTTTGATATGAATCAAATCAAAATTAATTCTTACTGCATGACATTTAATCTGGATATTGCTAAAATGTATAGGCAATATATAAAAACCATACTAATTAATAATAATAATAATAATAATAATAATAATAATAATAATAATAATAATAATGTGGACTGATATAGCGCACGTATCCACCAAACTGGTGCTCAAGGCGCTTTATATTATTAGCCCTGCTCATCAGGCTCATAAATCATTCCTGAAACCATCTCAGCTCCCTGGGGAGTATACAGCTCAATTGCTGCCATTACAGCGCATATAGGGCCAATCAAACACAACAACCAACTCTGCCCTCACAGGTACCCATTTACCCCTGGGTGGAGAGAAGCAATTATGGTAAAGTGTCTTGCTCAAGGACACATGCACCATGGTCGCGGTTGGGATTCGAACCCACACTCAGCCATCAGAACACAAATCCGATGCACTAAACCGCTCGACCATTTACTGCAAAACAACCATTAAGTCACGATTTAATAAATGGCCTAAAACACTATATTTGACCTTTGACTCCGAATACTGACCCATGTATATGACCCATATAGTTTGTAAATCACTCAAATTTTCCTCAACAATGCTGCTTTTCATATACACTAAGCTAAAATGTCTGCAGCAGGTACTTTAGATGCAGTTAGGCCTACATACTGGTACAAATTAATGTTTAAACCATTTTTGACCTTTGACCGCAAATTAAGACCTGTGATTTTCAAATGGCTTATATTTTATTCAGCAGCGATGCTTGGTATGAAATCACCCATCAGCCTTTTTAACAAAAAAAAACAAAACAAAAAACCCACACTAATTCCCCCATTATTAAATCACATGATTTCAGGGCTCTTGAGGGACCATACCCCCCATTGTCTGAGACCAAAACGGATATGATTATTGACATTTTTACGCCTGCAAAACCATGGCAAACCAAGCAGAAGGGTAAACAAAATTGAACAAAACGTGAAATCTGAACCAGCAAAGAGTAGGCCCTGCCATGATAATTACATCATGCTCGATATGCAGCAGAGTGCCTTCCCTCCCAATGTCCCTATACACTAACACACTGTTGTTCTATTGTTAACAGACCTTCCCCCTGAAATCCTCTAAAGAATTCCTATAAGATTCCTGGAACACAATGAAGACACAATGGGAGGGGTGCACTCTGCCGCATATCAATCAATCAATCAATTTATTGGAGTTACACTTTCAAATCAGTGGCACACGTCAAAGACGGTGCATCCTTAAACATAGTACAAAACATAAACAATAAATATAAACTAAGACTTAAAATACAAAACACTAGTACAAAGTACACAAGAATAAAAAAAGGAAAGGAAAAAAAAACAAAAAAAAAAACATGCAGCGTGACATATAGATAGAACAGAAAACTTGTCAAGCATCATATGATGGTAACAGCACTACGACAACAGCCTTGGTCAAGGCTACGGCAAATCACCCAATTTGAGATCTAGGGCTTACCGTCTTTAATGATGACACAAACATCTGTTTTTGTATAGACGTAACTGTCTGTCTCTCGGTTCTTTGTCCACAAAAAAAGAGTGGCAAGCAAACAAAACCAAAAACTGTTTACACCCCCCCCCCCAGAATCCACTCATGCCGAGAGGATTGATTTATTGATTTGCAGATTTGTTATGACTGAATGGCGTCTTCAATTATTTATACGCTGTCCTTGGGGGGCCTTGCGAAAATGCAACCGCAGCTCAATTTTGTAAAGACAGTACAATAAAGGACGTTGAAATCCTCTCTAATAAAATTTTCAGATTGGAATTCACTGTAACCGATCGAAACTAGTGACAAATTACTAAATTTCCAGACCAAATTTCCCATATGCAAAGTAGGGGGTCTAAAAGAGGCCTCACAAATCGGGCAAACGTTTATACCCCTTTGTGAAAAAGTCGGTTAAAGCACAACACGGCAGAATTCCAATCGATCCAGCAATTTTGGCTGCAATTGGACATCGTTTCATAGCACACACAAAAAATAAAAATAAATAAATTAATTAATAAATTAAAAATGCCAACGCGCCGGTCTGAAGCGACCAGAAACCGGAGACTTTTTTGGCTTAAGGTATGGGACCATAATTTTAAATGTGACCAAATTAAGAATATTATGTATACATCACTGGGACAAACGAGGAATAGATATGATTTGGAAGGTTCCATAGTCATTGTTCTATTTCAGTGACGTAGCTACGGGTGAGGGGGGTGGGCTGAGGTGACATGCCACCCCCACATAAAAACAGTGTCCCTGGTTCTCCACTGAACATCACACTGGGATTCGTACCGTATGGGTGTCGATTCCATCGAATAATAAGCACTGACACTGACAGTAACAGTACCGTACAGTCATATAAGTCAAAGCGACCAACTTGAACCGGCTGACCGAGCGAAAGGGACAACAATGCAAGCAGCGACAAATTAGACTGGGGATTCTTTGTGGTTAAATCTCATAGGGGTGTCGATTCCGTCGAATAATAAGCACTTTGCATCTAGTACTGATACTGATAGTAACAGTACGGTACAGTCATAAGTCAATGCGAACAACTCGCAGTTTTGAACCGGCTGACCGGGCGAAAGGGACAATGCAAGCAGCGACAAATTAGACTGGGAATTCTTTGTGGTTAATTTCCTTCCTCCATGGTTAAATCTACAGAGAAATTGTTCTGATGTAAACAGATAGTACGTTTTTAAACAGAGAGTACGTTATTTGTTTTATATGCATATCACAATACTGGATCCATGCCAGGTGAAGATTGTACATAATACAATATGGTGGGGATTGTTATGTTAATGAGTATACGAATAATGCGATATGTTAACCACACCAAGGGCCAAACCGGCCAAGTGGAAGGTATACTCATAGAGAGGTCCTTGCTCTATGGTGTACTGTACAGGAAAAATTGATGTGGCTCCCTTCAAAATGTCGGTTCCCCCATGTGCCCCCACCCCCACTGGAACAATTATGGCTACGCCATTGGATACGGTCTAATCAGCTGAACCATTCTACAGCTGGTTGCACTGTCATGGCCATAAAGCGTGAAAGTAATTGAACTTAATTTACTAAAACCAGAAACCTTCAGTGAGTTGAAAGACATTACATTGATAATTACCATTATCATCAGACTAATTAAGTATTATCGAAAAGCTCACTTAGGCCGCAGTTAGTAAATGGATCTGTCTTGATGAGTAATATTTTTATCTGAAGTGCTTTCATCAGTAGAGAAAGAGGAAACATTTATGTCGAATTTAAAGGGACAGTATCGTCATGACCAACAGGGCATGGAATCGGAGTGCTAGTTTCATATTAACTCGGTGACTGAATATAATACCCCCACATGATAAGGTCATATTACCATTGCTGCTGCGTAAATGAGCCAGTAATTTTCAATCACTGTGTTCATCTTAAACTCGGACACCGATTCCATGCCCTGTTGAAAGTCTGCTCTGATCGTGACGATAGTGTCCCTTTAATTTCGTCGTTGTCTCACATAAGCATTTTAATTTTGTTTGTATTATATTTCTTGAAAACTACAGAATTGAAAAGAACGTACGTTTCAGAATACCAATGTTGTACTTTCCACGAATAATAACATACGGATTTTGTTTCCAAAAAAGAGAGGTTTTTTGACTGAATAAGAACCTGACTGCAGAAGGGAATTCTGTAAGTATTTGCCAATATATTCACAAAATATAACCACATTTTCACTCGGGATGTGTGTTTTCGAATAATTTGGTAACCGGATATTTGGATTTTGATTTCCATCGAATATTCGATATACGAAGGCTGCCGATTTTAATTGTGCTACGTGATATAACGAGCGAGCACGATAGATAAGGCTTGACATAGCCTGGTCTACACCACGCAAATAACATTGCAAATAGGATGGGCTTGCAAATGTAGTTAAGAGGATGATGGGGGGGGGGGGGGGGAGATAATGATGGAAACTCCAATAAGAAAAAACAAAAAACAAATTTCACGTAAATTTTATTTTCTGCGGAACCATCAATCGAATATTCGAATATTCTGTTATTCGGCCAGCCCTCATTTTCACTTATTCCTTTATTATATTTCATGTAGAGATACAGAGTGACGATGATGTCACCAATGACATCACATGTTTACAAAAGGTCAAATTGCGCCGGGCACAAAATGTACACTGGTCTATGACAAGAAACCGTAAAATCTGATCGGAAGCTGCATTTTTTTCTTCGAATATTCGAACTGGAAAAAACAACAGGATGTTCGAACCATCGATCGAATATTCGAATATTCGGTTATTCGGCCAGCCCTCATTTTCACTTGTTCCTTTATTATATTTCATGTACAGATATAGAGTGACGATGATGTCACCAATGACATCACATGTTTACAAAAGGTCAAATTGCGCCGGGCACAAAATGTACACTGGTCTATGACAAGAAACCGTAAAATCTGATTCAGCAGAAAAAAAATGATTTATTTTTTAATACATTACATCTTTAATACGTATTCATCTGAAAATTAAACAAATTCTTGATGTTATGTGGATAAGTACAAAATGTACAAACTCTGCATACAAATACACACACTTTTGTCCAGCGGGAAATCACCCTGGTACTCTGAAGGTCATGTAAAGTTTAAACAAGTCCTATGGTCTATGTATTGAAACAGATCTGTAATGAACGATGCAGCGTATTATATTGTGTAGTTATTTATAAAAATATAACGTTCATCTTTATATGAAGTACGATCAAGCAACGCAGCAGAATTCTAGTGATAAAGCCAGGTTGTCATTAATCCATAATTCATGAATGCGTGCGCTGTGCTAGATAACAGGGGCGCGATAAGATTTCCGTTGCTGATACATTAATTAGCCAGTAGTTGCATAATAATGACGTTTTTAAAATTGTCATTCACTAAGTTTATCTTAAACTAGGACACCGATTACGTGCCCTGTCGAAAGTCTGCCACAATTACGCTGCACCGAATATCCAATGTATAACAACAGGCCAACAATGAATCGCGTGATGAACTGTACAGGAAAGTATTATTGTACCCGCTTTGAATAGGAAAGCATATGCATGATGCCTGTAGTATTTAAAAAAAAAACATATCATTAGTCAGTCTTGGTAATAATAATAATAATATTTTATTTTATTTTATTTTATTTTATTTTACTTTACTTTATTTTATTTTATTTTATTTTATTTTATTTTATTTTATTTTATTTTATTTAAACCATCTTTAACGAGGGTAACGCATCCAGCATAGCTGATCATTTGGGACCCTCACATTATATAAAACTACATCAAGGATAAAACACAAACATCGATAAAACTTTGGCAGAAAGAGGCACAAATAAATTAATTCAAAAAACGGACAATTACATACGAAATAAAAACTTGAAGGACTAGATTGTGTTCCAGGAATCTTAGGAATTCTTTAGAGGATTTCAGGGGGAGAGGTCCGTTAACAATAAAACAACAGTGTGTTAGTGTATAGGGCCATTTTTTTTTTGGGGGGGGAGGGGGTGGCACTCTGCCGCATATCGAGCATGGTATCTGGGGGTGAGGTGTTGAAATTTGTTAGCTCCAGTTATTAAGCAAAACGCGCCCTTACCATTTATGTGTAGAAATGCGTACATGGTTTGTTTGGAAATATAATACAGTCTTGTCTCGATTTAAATTGTCCCTTGATGCTTACGGTTTGTGAACCTTGTACTCGTTTTACTCATCAAAATGCTCCTTTAAAAAAGTTTCACGACTTTTCCTGGCCTAGCAAACGCATTCTTCAGTCATCGCCCACAACACTATACTCTCTAAAAATGTGACTGCATGCACTACATTAAAGGCACAATATCGTCACGATCAACAGGGCATGGAATCGGAGTGTTAGTTTTAGATTAACTCAGTGACTGAAAATAATACCCCAAAATGACAACTGCATAATCTGTTGCTGCTGCATAAATGAGTCAGTAATTTTCAGTCACCGTGTTCATCTTGAACTAGGACACCAATTCCATGCCCTGTTGAAAGTCTACTCTGATTGTGACGATATTGCCCTCTTTAAGCACTGTCTGTTGATTTGATTTATTTCGGGTACGTGCTTGTCAAGTAGGATTGTCAGTTTGGAGTCCACCAGTGAATTAAATATTATAGCTGAGGTTCACTATTGTGTTCGAATTCCACCTCTGCAGTGGTGGGATTCGAACACAATAGCGCGCCGTCACCAGCTTCCTAATTTAGGCATTGCTTATGATTCACTCAAGAAAACAGAAGGAATATATATATATATATATATATATATATATATATATATATATATATATATATACAAGGGAAGCAGTCAAATGAGCATAGCATTGGTTATGATGGCAAAACTACTTCTCTGAGTATGCTTACTCCCTTTGAAACAAGACAACATCTAAAGAGAAGGTATACATCATTGGTAATGTTGGTAAAACTGCTTATATGAGTATGCTTACTCTCTTTGAATCAAGATATACAAAAAAGGGAAGGTACCGGTACAACATTGGTAATGTTGGCAAAACTGCTTCTATGAGTATGCTTACTCCCTTTGAAACAAGACAACATCTAAAGAGAAGGTATACATCATTGGTAATGTTGGTAAAACTGCTTATATGAGTATGCTTACTCTCTTTGAATCAAGATGTACATTGAAGGGAAGGTACAGCATTGGTAATGTTGGCAAAACTGCTTCTATGAGTACGGTATGTTTACTCTCTTTGAATCAAGGTATACGTTGAAGGGAAGGTACAACATTGGTAATGTTGGCAAAACTGCTTAAAACCTTGTGTCGGTCATGAAAACAGTGAAAATTCAGCTATATTTAAAAAAAATACTTATGCTAACATGGAATTTAGGGAAACCTTTACTTTTAGAAACCGTTGATTCTTCTCTTGGTTGTTTAAACAAATACAAATTGTGGGTAACATAAAAAAACAGAGACGGTACATCTAAAATACAATCATCGGTTTTAAGAAAGAACAAAATACATTAACACATTTGACCTTTTGCTTATTTTTAAATCACCTGTCACCTTGCCTTTTAATACAATTTGTTGAAATTTATCCAAAACCTCTGACATTTTAGTGATAATGAAAAGTTATACAGTTATTCAGAAAGTACTGAAAATCTCAAAATAGAAACAAGGTCTTTAATAATTAGGAAATCGTTGGAAAATACACGCCGTTAGAACCATATGACATTATAATAGGCTGAATGTGGAATGCCAGTGCGCGCTTTCTCTGTTCGCTGACGTGACTTAAACCGGCAAAATTATGCAATTGTTAAGAAGTCAAGGTTGCATCGGAACACATTTTCATTTCTGCCTCAGTGCATGTTTAAATTGCCATTGTGTAATTAGTCCATTGTTATAATGGACAGCAGGTTTAAATTGCGAAATTCTGTCTTTTGTGGTCAAGGCGAAATGGCAGCCATGAGTAAATCCAATTAGAGAATGGTAAACAGTTACATAGAGTGCTTTTTTAATATACAGGTGGAAATATCGCGTTGAAGATTACTGGCTTTGATCGACCGGGAAGGGAGCTACCAAATCAAATTACAGCTCCGAGCTCTTGAATAATGGCCATTATGTTCTTCAGACATAACCATGAGAAAACCATATTGGGTGTAAACATCTATTCAGTACATTTCTAAAAGCCCAAATACACCTTTGGTTAGTTATTTTTGTATTCATATTCTAAGAGCATAATGGATTATCGTTGATTCAATCTGTTAATCTCATTGTACGGTTTATATACATATATATATATATATATATATATATATATATATATATATATATATATATATATATATATATATATATATATATATATATATATATATATATATATATTATATATAGGCTTAGGCCTATGTTTATTGGAAAATGCACAAATCCGTATTAAATTTTGTCCCACACTGGTCAATAAGGGGCCGATCTTCCGCATTCGTGTCCAATTAACTGGCGAGCCCCAAAACACCCACTGGCTGGAGATGGCAAATCATGGGCGGATCCAGAACATTTTTTAGGGGGGTGGGGGCTGAGAATCAAAAACAATTATTTTTCAGTACTACAAAAATTACAATGAAATAATCAAAGGGAGAGAAAAACAAAGCACACTGTGGGAATGGGAGTGCGTTCTCCCCTCCCCTCCCCCCCTCTCTCTCTCTCTTTTTCTCTCCCTTTTTTTAAAATTAATTTAATTTTTTTTTTTAAACGATTTTCGGGGGGCTGCAGCCCCCTTAGCCGCCCCCCTCGATCCGCCAATGCAAATAAACATTTGGCACAACAACATTTGTCAAAAGAAATTACAACAACTGTCATAATCTAGAACCAATATCCACAAAAATACTAATTTTCCCTTGCTACATTCGTCATTAGAATGTACTACAGGGTTTTCCCTTAACTTTTTTTTTCATTCGCCGGCCGGGCTAGTAAACCAAACTTTTCACTAGCCCGCAAGCCTTTTCACTCGCCCGTATGTTTTTTTAAATACTTTTAATCAAATCACTGTTTTTAGTAATTTAGGCATTTTACATCAGAACGTGCATTATAAACAACAGTTGTCAGTTACCTTATTATTATGTGCATATTTGTTTCTGAGGCAATACTAATGTTTCTTTAATTAATAACGGATTCTATTCTAATAACAGAGGAAAAGATCAGGCACATTAGTGTACAGTAATGCTTTTGCTTTAATTCTGAAATGAAGAAGGCTCATTTCATATTTTATTTCTAACCAACTGAACACAACAATAATGAAAACATTAAAAAAAATCAGGGCACCAAGGCAATTTTTAAGATTTTCAAAGGGCATCACGGCAATGATAAAAAAACGTAAAGGGCACCAAGGCAATTTCTTTTTTAAATTAAAAAATTAAACAATGAAAAATTAACACACTCCAATTCAGCACATGCCAATAAGACTAAAGTTTCATTTATCTGTCTCCGTTTGGGTTTTATTAGGCCAAGTAAAAAAAAAAAACAGTTGATCGTCCTGGTTTTTTAAATTCAAAATGGCCACAAATTTTTCAGTTTGAAATCACCGCCAACTTGTTTTATAGCTATCGAACAAGTAGTGCAGTAAAAATATTCATGTTAAACAATGTTTGATGTATTTTGTTAAACCCATGTAAAAATACATGAAAATTTTACTTTAAGTATAAAAAATAAAAATAAAATAAAAAAAATTAAAAAAGGATGCGGCCTCAAAAAAGGATGCGGGCGGGGACGATCAACTGGTATTTTTTTTACTTGGCCTTACATGTAGGCCTACATGAAAACAGTATTGCAACAAGTTATGTTATGTCACTTATGTTATGTCACCAATTAAAAATAAATAAAAAACACAATGTTAACCCGAAAAAAAACATCAAGTTTTATGCATTTGGATTTTTATTTGCTAGTCGACCCTTTGACAGCATGTTGACGACCACCAAAAGCCCTGGCCACGTAATGTACATACGGGTACAGCGACACGACGATCGATGCGTCGATGCTATATCCGATGCACACGCGCGCACACGCTGCATGCATGTCTAGGTACAGACTCGGCATGTATTATTTACGTTGCATGCGCCCCAACGCCGCGCCATGCTATTTTTAGCTGGTACCCGCGAATGCCTGGCGTAGTGTTTATGTTGTGGGTGCTGTTGACACCAACCAAAGTATTAGCAACAGCCAAGTTCGTACAATGACCAAGCGGCCGATATTGCCTGGTAACCGCTATATCATTTTGGTCATGAGTACCAGGTAATTTTGACTATTTTGTTCCCAAATGGTCGTTGCGTGAACTTGGTCTAAGCAGCGCAGCCACCGGTCGCGCAATCGAGCGCGCGTGGCGGCGATATATTTTTTCCCGTGAGAATGTAAATACTATGTGTAAACAAGTGGGCACAACGGCATTGCAGGGAAAAAGCACAGCAACTCGTTGCCGTGAAAAGTGGAATTTTTAAAGGGCATCACGGCATAGGGTGAGGGCATTGACGGCAATTGCCGTCGATGCCGTCGTGTAATTTCAGGGTTGAATAGGCCAATCGGTGACAATATTTTGACTCGCCCAGCGGGCTATTGAAGGAAGGGTTTTGACTCGCCCGCCGCCGTTTTCACTCGCATTTGGCGAGCGGGCGACCGCTAATGTCGAACCCTGATGTACTATACATTGAGCTTGTGCGATAACATGATAATATCGAATATCGCGATACCTTTTTTTTATTCAATTACGATATCGAGAACCTTTTTAAGTTATCGAGATATCGGCAAATCGCGATTAAAAAAAAAAAACATTGTGAGTCAAGTCAGAAATTCCATGGAAACAAAATTAGAACAGTCTTTTTAGCTTTTGTGTGAAAGTGAGAAACAAAAGCAAAAACTTCAGAAGTGCATACACGCCCAGCAAACGAATTTGCGATTTATTGTGACGCTTGTAGAGGGGTACATACCTGTGGTTATCGGCTCTAAAGCAATCATGCATGAATGAAAAAATAATCGTGATGTTATCGAAAATCGCGATAGGCCTATATGTTTGCCGATATATCGTGGATGAAAAAATATCGATATCGCCAAAGCTTACTACACAGGTGGTTTCCTCAACCTAGCCCTATGCGGTTGTTTATGCAGCCCTTGGGCTCATGGGAGGACCGTACTAATATGAATGCCTCATACACTGTAAAAAAAAACATGTAAATTTACAGCAAAATGCAGGCAACTCTATTTCCAACAATTTGCTGTATTACAATTTGACATAACAAGTGTGTTAAACTGATTTACACAATTTCTGTTTTTTGTAGCCCATGTAGTTTTACCCACCTGTTATTAGGGTTTCGGTCTGGTCGCCAAAACCCTATTGTTTTCGTTCGATTATTTTTCTTCTTGTTTCCGCCAAAACCCCATAGGTTTAACACGTGAAAGTTGTCGATGGATGATGTCATACTGAGCATCGTCACATCAATACAAAACATGCACCATATGAAAGCCCGTAATGTGAATTAGTGTCTAAAACAAAGTACGTCATCATAACGTCAGTAAATATCATGTTATTCACATTTTAGTGTGATGCTGCGGGGGGTAAGACGTCTCGACACTTGTGACGACTCGACACGAACAACTAGGATCCACGACAGCGCTCGACCTACACAATACTCGACCTACGAGTCATACTTCGCATTTTCACATAAATACAAAACATGCAGCATGAAAGCTCGTAATGTGACTCACTTTGTAGAACCAATTACCTCATCATTACGTCAGTAAATATTATTTTATTAACATTTTAGTCTAATCTGCGGGACGTATAGATTGGCAAGAACGGACAAGTCGACCTAAACAAATAGTGTGACCCTGCGGAGGATTAAGACATCTCGACCTTTGTGAAAACTGGACCTAAACAAAACTCGACCTACGAGCTGTCATATGAGCACTTGGCATTTTCGCATACAAACAAAACATGCACCATATAAAAGCCCATAATGTGACGTAGTTTCTAAAACCAAATACGTCATCATTGCGTCATTAAATATTATTTCATTAACATTTTAGTCTAATCTGCGAAGATTATGATGTAGTCAATATAAACTTCGAAATGTTATTGCTCGAATTTACCAACTATGGGTAGAATGTGGTACCATCCTTTCTCACCCTTTATCACGATAGCAATTAAAATAGTGCACGTTCTGTTGTCATTCAACTCTTGTCAGTGATGGTTTTGTAGAAAGTGAATTTTCCATATAGGGACTGTACACGTTGGTATGATTACGTGACGACGTAGTATTTGTACATTAGCGGAAGCTACAGGGTTTGTACACATATGGGTTGATTGTACCATGATTCTACAATACGATGTTCTTTGTTTTCGTATGTTTGAATCGTTTGAGAATCTTTGCACACATTTAATGGAAGGGTATTAACTTGATTCATGACATCCTTTGTATTTATCCACATACAAATTGTCTCAAACGTCTAGGGGACAAATAATGAAATTTGTGTGTACAATGATTACAGTTCATGCGTTTTAAGTTTATTTCAATATATCGTAAATACTAAACAAAGAACTCAGTGTCCCAATAATTATCAATATACATGTAACCGAAACCCCTGTGTTCGTTTTCATCGAACACTTCGTTGCCATTTTGTACTATTGTAGTAATATCTGTACAGATAATACTGCAAACAATAATGTCAATTTCGAACAATAACAAACACCTCATCAGTCTCCTGCCACCTACTGTCCCGAAAAAAAATCCCACCCACAGTCTCATCTACCCACCCGTCCTGTCGATCGGGTCTTGCCTGAAATTACGTTTGGACGAGTTAGTACTACTTGGACGTCTAAGGAACACACAGTGCAACTTTTGTATACAATGACTACAATGACTACAATTAATGCACATTTTCAGCTTATTTCAATATATCATAACTTTCTTAACACTAAACAAAGAACTTGGGACATCAGTTCCCAATATTATCAATAAATCCACAACCCATGTCAGCGTTTTCATCAAAAGCTTAACCTCTAGTTTATGTTTATTTTTTAATCAATCAATGTCTATATGTTTTCTTTTTTAAATAATCTTTTTATAATTCTGTATACACTGACTTTTATCTTTAGATTTTAGCAAATTTCTATTTTTCAGATGTATATCTCATCTCTTGATGACGGCTAGAGTAGACTAGTCGAAACGTTGAGAACAAACCAACCGGCTCTTCTCAGAGCCATCACTTCTTCCAAGAAGAGATCATTACATGGTGTCACCCGAAAGAACTCAATTATATCTATCTCCACCATGCAAAGCCTCACATCCTGCAATAATAATACTAATAATAATAATAATTCCTGAGATGTACCGAAGAAGTGGCGAGTAGCAAGACTTGGGAATGGTTGAGGAGAGGAGAACTAAAGAAAGAAATCGAGGGTCTGATTACTACAGCGCAAGACCAGTTCTCTGCCGACGAATGTGATGAAGGCAAGGATCGAGAAGTCAGATGTCTCTTCTATGTGCAGAATGTGCAATGCGGCGGAGGAGACTGTATTTCACATTGTCAGCGAATGCAGAGTGCATGCTCAGACAGAGTACAAAGGCAGACACGACAAGTTGGCCAAGGTTATCCATTGGGATTTGTGTAAGAAGTACGGTGTCAAGGTGGAATCAAAGTGGTACAACCATGTGCCAAAAAATGTAGAAGAAACGGACCATGTCAAGATTCTCTGGGACTTCAACATCCAGATAGATCATGTTATAGAACATAGACGGCCGGATGTTGTTGTCTTGGATAAGCATGAGAAGATGTGTCATCTTATCGATACAGCTGTGCCGGGTGATAGTAGAGTAGCTTCGAAGGAGAAGGAGAAGGTACAGAAATATCAGTATTTAGCGAGAGAACTCCGCAAGCTGTGGCAAGTCAAGGTGAAGGTTATTCCCGTGGTAGTGGGAGCACTGGATACAATCCCAAAGGCGTTGGAGAAACATCTCAAGGAGATAGGAACATCTGTTACAGTAGAATTACTACAGAAGGCGGCACTCTTAGGGACAGCAAGGATTCTGCGAAAGACACTCGAGATCTAAGGCTACGGGACGTAGCTTGACTCGAGGTGTAACCGGCAGAAAGGAAAACAAGATCTTTCTTTTCATGCTGTGCTAACGCGGAATAATAATAATAATAATAATAATAATAATAATAATAATAATAATAATAATAATAATAATAATAATAATAATAATAATAATAATAATAATAATAATAATAATAATAATAATAATAATAATAATAATAATAATAATAATAATAATAATAATAATAATAATAATAATTCCAGAACTATCAATTCGGTCCCATTACAATGAACGAGCATAGCTTGGAAAACAACGTGTCAGTCAGGGAAATTGCCAGCTTGAAACAATGGAAATGGACGGGATTTCAAGGAACACGTATTTTAGATGACACTAGCCATTAGTCTTGAAAGGGATCTCACGTTTTTTCTCCCCGCCACAACACCGCGTTCTCTTGGGATAATGGACCGCCGATTAGGTTGTAAAATGCATCCCGTATAGGAGAAGGGAATGTTTCAATAAAACATCAGTCTTGCAACTCATCGAGTGCCACATTAAACTAAGTCGTATGTCAGATTCATGAATGCTTTACTGTATGAATGGAGTCCCCGATTAATGAAATGTCAGTATAAATTGGCGAAGATGGCCACAAACGCTAGCAATCATGTCTTGCTGTATAAATATTCAGTATGGATGGAAGAACACCGGGATTGAAGCCGAGTGCATGTCGCTGATGGTATTAGGATTGTGTACAGTCTCCGACCCGCATGACCATCGGGATTTGTGTTTGAAGCCACTGAAATACATTATCGCAGTTTTATGAAATATTTACTGGATGTAAAGTTGGTGACAGTATCAAACATTCTTTGAAGTATTTCTGTCTCAGGTGCACCGTTTTCACAAAGTGACGAATCTGTACAGAAACATTATTTTTGTCAAATTCAGATTTGCTAGATATTTGAGGTGTATTCAATGACGTCGACAACATTTCTGCTAAGTTTCAATAGTTGAAACGTCATAGTTGTGTAATTACGCTAATTAATACCCGGAAAATCACTTAGCTAAGCTGTTTTCCGTTTTCACGAATTGACAAATCGCCATTCGTCGCTTTATACATTGGAATACATAGCGATTGGCAAAATGCCAATTCGGGAATTGCTGATTTTGCGTTTTCACAAAGTGACCAATCGTGTGACCTATATATGAATCATATTACTCAATATAGCGCTCTGCACGCGCGGTATTGTACCTTATCACACAACTCGTATCTCAACTGTCTCTCAGTGAGAATGGTTCAAAGGAGAACCAATATCGGGCAATTCGTATTTCTCTACTGTCGCTAAGTGAGAAATATGGTTCAGGGAGAACCATGGGGACTTTGCGGGTAAATTTGCGGGCAAATCGTTTTCTTTACTGTCGCTAACTGAGAAAGATGGTTCGGGGAGAACCATGGGGACTTCACGTTTTATTATCTACGTTTCGTTTCGATTAGCCTGCTCTGATCTTCGTCAGGAGACGAAGATCAGAGCAGGCTAATCGAAACGTAGAGAATAACTCGTGAATTCCCCATGGTTCTCCATGGACCATAATTATTTCTCATTTAGCGATAGTTGAGAAACGAATTGCTCGGAGAGTAACCCGCAAAGTCCCCATGGTTCTCCCTGAACCATATTTCTCACTTAGCGACAGTGGAGAAAACGAGTTGCCCGATATTGGTTCTCCCTTGAACCATAATCTCACTTAGCGATAGTTGAGAAACGAATTGCCCGGAGAGTAACCCGCAAAGCCCCCATGGTTCTCCCTGAACCATATTTCTCACTTAGCGACAGTAGAGAAAACGAGTTGCCCGACATTGGTTCTCCCTTGAACCATAATCTCACTTAGCGACAGTTGAGATACGAGTTGTGTGATAAGGTTCTTTTCAGAAACCGTACTTCAGCTTCGCGATAGTTGAGATAACCCATGGTGTTACCGCAAACTGAAACGATATCGATATTCCACCATGCAAAGCCTCAAATCATATAACGTCAATGAAAATAAACTTTCCACAGGTCGGTTATCTGCTCTGGGTACATTGTAGCCCTTTTAGAGATGAAAATGCACCCATTGTCTAGATGATTAGACTGGTTTCCTGTCTTTATCCTATCAAGGATAGCCTCGAAGCGTGACGTCAGATCATCATGCTACTGTTGATAGCACTTTGGCGGCAAGTGAGCGTTGTGTGTACACTTTTACTGATCCCCTGTCTTTATCCTATATCAAGGATATAGACAGGCTCCAGGTGTACCATTCAAGGGGTTTCATTGGATACGTTGTGTTGAAGATCTGACGTCACGCTTCGATGCTCGCGGGCTAGCTACCAACCAAGGTCAAAGTTGAGCATCTGGGAAAACATGGCGGCCGTACGGCCAGGATCTGGCGTAATTCCCGCGCCTCTAGCTCAAAGCATGATGTCAGATCTTCAGGATACTGATGACAGCACTTTGGCGGTAAGTGAGCGTACGTTATGGTACTACACGCGCGTGTTAGCCAATGATCGCTAGATTCCGCACATACGCACATCAACTGCTAAATATGCCAAACGCAACGCACTATCGTTGCCCTAAATAATGATCAACAGAAAAATAAAACGTGCCTTCAATAGCTCATGCACGGTGCATATCTTAATTCCTATAAAGTGTGGATGCAGATCTATGTAATTAAAGCAATTTTAAACAATTAAATTAAAATGTACTGATACGGGTTATTCCTTGTTATTGGGGAGGGAGTAAGGCTTTGCCGGGTATCCGGATACCCGGATACCCGACCGAAACTGTCATTACCTGGTTCCAGTTTTCGTTTCCAGTTACCCGTAAACGACTTCTTAAAATTCTGACTGAACATTAAGCCACCCAAATGGAAGTCTCTGATTTTGGTTTGTGTGTGGGGAATGGGGATGCTACGAGTCGTTTTTAATATAGAGGCAGGAAATTATTACAGTAAGTCCACATTTATTATGACTCTAATAAAACAAGAGAAACTTGTGTTCATATTAGTTATTTTATACATTCGGGTGTATGTATGTGTTTTTACAAAATTGTTCACGAGTACCCAGGTATCCGAAAATTTCCAATTTCGGATATCCGGTTCCCGAAATAAGCGAAAATACACAGCCTCAAGAGGGAGTTAACAGTGGAGGACGAAAGTGGAGGACACTTCTTTTTTTACTTTCTAAATAGGCAAAGTGGTCAAACGTGGGCAAAAGTGGGCAAAATGCAATTTCAAATGTAAATGGACAACCTCAACTAACCGCACCGCTTTTTCCTCTGGACCGAGTAAGTTTTTGGAAGTGTCTGTCAATGTTTGAAGTGTTGTTGTTCGTTGCTGGCACGGGTGCAGTTGAAAATACACATATTATTATGTGGTTCACTGTTTTTTGTCGAAGGCGAGTCAGCGGCGTAGCCAGAACTTTTTCAGTGTGTGGGGCACAGGGGGGTACTTTCTTTTCAGTGGGGGTGGGGGGGGGGAGGTATGGGATTTTTCTCTTTTTTTCTTTTCTGTTCTTTGGGGCACTATGAGGATTTTTCGTGGGGGAACCTGGGGGCACTGGAAATTTGTGGGGGGCACGTGCCCCCCCCCCCAGGTCCCCCATGGCTACGCCGCTGAGGCGCGAGGGTAATCTTGGCTACGTGTCTTGACCAATTGTAAGAGGGTTCGTTGTTCTGATGAGAACGCAAGCTCAATGATCGTTGAAGGAGCTGGGGGTATATTAAAGATGCACGCAGCAACTCAAATAGTACACACCACACACGAAAGCATAGCAAGACTATCAAGGGGCGAAGCAACGTGCAAGCCGTTTGCAATACATGTTTCTGTGGTCAGGAATTGTCATCTTATATAGGCCTAACGCCAAAAAATGAGTCTCCGGTTTCTGGTCTCCGCGCAAGTCGCCTCAGACCCGCGTGTCGGCATTTTTAATATTTTTATTTATTTATTTATTTGTTTTGCTATGAAACGATGTCCAATTGCAGCTAAACGATGTCAACATGCATGTTAGTGAGCGCCTAGCAAGCAGCCACTCATAACAGCTCTCCAGTTTTTGTGCTAAGTAGGCCTAAGTGTTTTGTAGCTACAAGTTTGTCTTCATTTTTATACTAGTGGATTTCTTATTACATCTGGAATCTACTGGACGTTTTATGTGAGTATTTGTATATTTGTTTTCTTATAATAAGTGAAAACCTGTTTTTTTTTTTTTTTTTTTTTGTCTGTCTCTGCAGTAAGTTTTTACTGTTGAGTGTATATACATTTTGGATCTTCATTTTATTTGTGCAGTCAACTCTGATTTAGATTATAACCTGTAGCTAGAGATTATAACCCATAGCTTGACCACAAGCCTTTTGTTTGGATCAACAACTTTGTGATCAGACAATGGAGGTCTACATCCTGTTTATTCTACTCCTGCTATCCAGACCATTGTGTCTCAATGACTCATCAGAAGATGGCTACAAGATGCAATCTACAGATTGTTCACCCAAGATCCGCCATCTTAAATCCTTTCACCTGGAACTCTTAATTTCTGGTGACATAAACCCAAACCCTGGACCTGAATCACTGATCAACACACCCACAAACACCACTCAGCTCCATAAAATTTCCTACAGCCGCAATGGACTACTCAATCTTCGCAATGCTCCATGTACTGATGTAGCTTTATCTTATTCAGCATTGAGTCAATTGAACTGTCTTGGAATACTTGCTAATCAACCCCAAACATACCGCCGCACACATAGAGGTAAAAAAGCTGGTCGCCGTAGAATGGACAAACTTACACAACTAGCACTCCAGCCTTACCAAAACCCAGCAGTGAACTTAACCACATCAACAAGCGACATTGGCATAACTTCAACTCCAACTACATGTATTCATGATGAGTCTAAACTTCAGCTCTGTGTACTAAACACTCAATCCATATGTAACAAATCGGATGAATTTGTTGACTTTGTACTTCAAAACAATTTGGATCTTGTTGCCATATCCGAGACATGGTTTAAACCTGAAGATGACTTGCTACCCCGTGAGTGTACTCCTGCTGGCTACTCTCCATCATATCCCCAGACCAACAAAGACCGGTGGAGGGGTTGCACTTCTCTTTAGGTCCAGTTTATCTGTCAGTATGAAAAGTGTTAACATTGACTACCTAACATTTGAATCTCTGCATGCTGAGGTAACGTGCAACTCTAGATCTGTTCGCCTTGTTAATATTTATCGACCAGAAAGGGATGTTGATGGTAAACATGTAAACTTCTCCAGTTTTCTGCAGGAATTTGAGAAATTAATTGTGGATTATCTCTTGCACCCATCTGACATTATTTTAACCGGCGATTTTAACATTCATATGGACATCTCTTCAAACAATTATGCGAATCAGTTTAAAGATCTGCTCTCTGCTCATGGACTTATCCAGCATATCACAGCACCCACTCATCGATATGGTCACTGTCTTGACCTCATGATAACGCGTGAAAATACTTCACCTCTCATCTCGAATATAACTATCCATCCCGGCTTATCTGATCATTATGCAATCATGGCAGATATGAACCTTAAAAAACCTCCCATACCTACCATTTCTGTAACTACTCGCCACTGGAAAAATGTAAATATTAGAGATTTATGTCATGATATTGAATCTCAACTGGAAAATGTAAACCTTGAAGATGGTGAGCTGGATTCTTGTGTCAATCTATTTGAATCTACTGTCCGTAACATCTTGGATGATCATGCTCCGCAAAAACTAGAACTGTAAAACTACAATCTGAATACCCCTGGTTCAATGATAATATTCGTGCTGCAAGGAAACTCCGTCGTCAACTTGAACGAAAATGGCGTGACAATGGGAAACTTGGAGTACATCGGCAAGAATACTGTAACCAACGAGATATTGTGAAGAACATGATTAACCAGGCAAAAATAACTCACTACTCATCTCTTGTGGAAGAGAACTCCGGCGATCAGAAAAAACTCTTTAACATTGTTGAAAAGCTGCTTCATAAACCCAAAGTTCCAGTGCTTCCATCTACACACTCCAATCAGGACCTCGCTAATGAATTTTCAAAATTTTTTGTCACAAAAATTGAGAATATCCGTCGTTCTTTTCCCCCAGTACCTGTCATTCTATCACAAACACCGTCACGCAAGGATCCACAATGTAGACTGTCTATGTTTGAGCCTACTAGTACTAGTGTTACGGAGATCAAGAAACTCATCATGAAATCGCCATCAAAATCGTGTGAACTTGATCCAGTGCCAACTTCGCTAATAAAACAAAATATTGATGTGTTTGCTAAGTATATCACAATTATTGTAAACAGATCTCTTTCTTCCGGTTGTTTCCCTGATAGCCAGAAGATTGCTCATGTTAAACCACTCCTGAAGAAACCCAATTTGGACAAGGAAGTTTTCAAAAATTACCCACCGGTAGCAAATTTAAAGTACCTTGGAAAAACAATCGAGCGAGTTGTTTCATCACGGATCTCTGACCATGTTCGTGCGAATAACCTGTCGGACACATTTCAGTCAGCCTATAAACCATTTCATGGAACGGAAACTGCTCTTCTCCGCGTCAACAATGACATTTTATCTGCCATGGATGATGGAAAAATCACTGCATTAAGTTTTGTTAGACTTAACCGCCGCTTTTGACACGGTCGATCACAAAATCCTTCTCTCCCACCTTCAATATCATCTTGGAATACATGACACAGCCCTGGATTGGTGTAAGTCCTACCTTTTAAATAGGCCTCAGCATGTTTGTATTGGTAATGCCACCTCCGAGCCTGTTATTCTTGACTATTCTGTACCCCAAGGCTCCGTGCTCGGCCCACAGTGGTTTACTGCTTATACGTTTCCAGTTCGTGATATCATTTTGAAGTATAATTTAAATTACCATGTCTACGCTGATGACACGCAGCTCTACATTACTTTTAAATCTTCTCAAGAACCTGCCGATTCCTGCATTACAACACTGGAGAAATGTATTCAAGAGATTCGAAGTTGGATGAGACAAAACTTCCTGAAATTGAACGACGAAAAAACAGAATTTGTTCTATTTGGATCACGTCAGCAATTGTCTAAAATGTCTCTTCCATTTATTGCAATTGGTGACTCGCAGATAACCCCCTCATCACAAGCACGTAATTTGGGTGTTATATTTGACTCGACAATGACTTTAAAACCTCATATCTCCAACATTGTTCGCATATCATCATTTCATATCAAATTGTTCATGCGTTTGTCACATCACGTCTCGATAACGGGAATGCTCTACTCTACGGTCTCCCGCAGAATCAAATATCTCGTCTTCAGCACATACAAAACACAGCAGCTCGTGTTGTGACTTTGTCCAGAAAGTCATGCCATATCACGCCAATCTTGAAAGAACTGCACTGGCTTCCTGTTTCACAGAGAATTGTTTTTAAACTTATGCTAATTGTTCACAAATCTTTTAATAACATTGCTCCAATTTATATTTCTGAACGCTCCAGCAACATGTCACTCCTAAAGGAACCAACTTCAAAACGGAACTGGGGTGATAGGTCTTTTTCTGTCGCGGCTCCGAGACTCTGGAATCATCTTCCAACTAAACTCAAATCTTGTCATAGTATAACTAGATTTAAGTCGATGCTTAAAACTCATCTTATGTCACAATTCTTCAAAGATGATGTATATTTGTAATTGCACTGTAGGTACATGTATCTCAGTACATAATTTTTTCCCCTATGTTATCATTGTATATTGTTTGTATTCATGTTTTTATCTTTGTTTCCGCGCCTTGAGCGCCCAGCAGGGTGGATATGTGCGCGCTACAAATCTTTATTATTATTATTAAAATTGCTGGATCGATTGCAATTCTGCCGTTCTGTGTTTTAAAAACGACTTTTTTGCCCAATCTGTGAGGCATCTCTTAGACATAAAAGTGTATGGGAAATTTAGTCTGGTTCCAATAGCCGCGTAGTACATGTATCATGTTTTTCACTGGATGGGAAAAAGGATTACCAAAAAAAAGAAAAAAAAAGAAAAGTGCATCACCGCACCGAATTTGAAGCCAACCTATTGACCAGAATCCGTGACTTTTTTTTGCCTACGCAGTTTTCAAAAGGTACCGGCTACTTGTATACATAATTCACCCTCGTATTAAAGTTAGGTTTTTAATTAGAAATTATCAGAAATCTATGTAGGTAATACACTTCTGTTATTATTATTTTATGAAGAAGCAAAACCATTCCATATATTATTCACAGCTTTAGAGCTTTTTTCTTTTTTTAATTTTTAAAATCTGAAGAAAAATGAGTCAGAGATTAATTCTTTAAATACAGTGGGTTCGTGTACAATTCTGGACTGCTGAACAAGATTCGCAAGCCGCTTCGCTGAATCATTTTCGCGTGTAGGTGCATAGACAAGCATAGTCATCAATACATTCTTTATATAAACATCAGTACATGCTTTATGTTCAAGCTAGAGTAGTCAGACTGGTACTTTCCAACATTGTTCCATTTCGAAATGTCTCATTCGAACGAATGCATATTTTCCCATTTCTAAATTAGAAATTAGCAATTTTACTGATTGAATTAAAAAAAAAAAAAAATGTCAGTCAAATACAGATTTACACTGGAAATATGAGACGAATACCCATTTCAAAATATCGGTGTAACTGAGCAAATCCGAAGCTGAAGGGGACACAAAAATGATTAAAGATTGACATTTAAGTATGTACCCTACACCAGGCACTTGGACCAGGGGATGGGGGACAGTCGGGGTAAATGCATATTTGAAATCTAACCTGTAAAGACATTAACCCAGTTGTATTTGAATTTCACGTGAATACGAACCATATAAATAACATCTGAATTCAGAGCCATCTCTCGTGAGAAACAACTCCTCGAGGTGATACTGAAAATCCAATTCTATTATTTTGCCAAGTTATGGCGTAGATTTACGTCAGGAGACTTCGATCATGGATTAACTAGGGAAAATGATCTTTTTGAAAAATAGGGCACTTGCTCCTAGACTGAAATCCATCCAATCCGTATTCGTTGATCACCTACGGTTAGATATGCTCTTATACGAATCACCTGCGAGGGTTCTGATCCAGCTGCCCGGCAATTTAAAAGTCTCAATTGTGGGTTATATTTTGCATGGAATCGGAGTGCTAGTTTTAGATTAGGCCTAACTCCGTGACTGAAAATAATACCCCGCACAATCAAGTCACATTACCGTAGAACATTAAAATTATGTATATACACTCACTGGCCAAAAGTATTGCAACATGAATTTGTACGAGACATTGCCTAGACGGATGGCTGCAATTATCAGGTCACGTGGTTACCCGACAAAGTATTGAAGGACTTTGTTTCCGAGCAAGAACAGTAAAAAAGAACATTGACTTCAAAACACAGGCACTTTCAAGAAGTCTTAAGTAGTGTAAATAAAATAAAATAAACTAGAAATTCAGAGTTTGTGAACAAACTCAAGGTGTTCGGAAGTGACGGTAATTGATGTCCTCATCAATTGGGATCATTGTTAAAATGTGACTTAAGATTCGTCAAATGAGTACTTGCACGCATTAAGTAACACTTAAAACATATCGCTAGAAGGCGCTGTAACGTGTGATGAGTTCCAGCATGAGATAGTTAATTGCAACTTGTCATGACTTGTATCATTGAAATTGTGTTAATTGATACCACCTTCCTCTATTTGTAAGGTGCCTGGTACTTTGTAGGATTCGCCTTGTCTTCATACTAAAATTGTAGACAGTTTATCCAAGTTTGTATGGTCATGTTTGAATGGAATGATTGTCAGTGATTTTTTGTTAACTTTAGGGAATTACATCCTCTGTGTAGTCGTAGTCATCTGGGCAAAGATAAACTAGTTGCATTGCTGCTGTACAGTTTTCAACTCGTTCAGGCAGAAATGATGCATGTTTCATATAATTTAGGAATATCTTATGTTCATGTTGCCAATATTGAACCATCTGTGTTAGTTCTGCAGTATTTATAAGCAAATTTTCTACAACTAATTCACGCAAGTTGAAATGCTTACAACATTTGAACAGCAATTAAACATAGTTCTACATTGTGATGTCGGAATTCACTTATATCTTTCATTTGGGCAAGCTGTAATCTTGGTTCCAAGACCTTGGTGTTTTCACGTCCATAAAACCATCATACACTTATGTCATGAATCAAACATAGAGGGCGCTGTTTCAAGTTTAAGTTTGATTCGTCTAGGCAGGATCCAAAACTTGAACTTGAAACAAGAAGGTCTTGGAACCAAGACTAGGCAAGCTGCTGCACAATAGCTGTAATAAATACCATTACCAATATCCGTCCCTTCATCGTCCAGGCGGCCGTCCACATTCAGAATAATGTGAAATTATTTTAATAATTGACCTTCCAAATGTATGTTTTCAGATGATGTTGTGATTCACAACAACCTTTACAAAGAAACTACTTAGTTTTGTAAATAAGGCATGTAATACCTCTCTGCATTTTATACGGCTGCTCTCCTATCTTAGTGAACACTAACAATTTACTTCAAACAAATGTTTGAAATTACACATTAATTGTGAACAAATTTTATATTGTGCTCACCTGTATAATTTATATGTAAATTCTGTAATTTTATGCATTCATTAATTCTGTAATTTTATGCATTCATTATATTCCTTAAAAAAAACCACAAGGTCTACAAATTCTAGTTTCATTTGTTATTTAATAAATAAATAAATAAAACGAAACATCATATAAATGTACAGTTATAATGGATTTATTTATTTGTTTATTTCTTTTCATTTGTCTCGTCTGTTTTCAAAAGTAAGTTGCCTTACTCATTTCAAAGAAATAGCTTTTCGGTATTGGCTTTTTCAACAGCCCTTTCCATTCGTACAAAAATGACACTGCAGTATTAAGTTAATACGATCTATGGTTTTAGAAATATTGTAGCGCATCCGTTATTGGCTTAAACGCCCAACCACACATCTATAAAATATATTTTATCCTGCAAGAGCTTTAGCCTGTGAAACCGCAAACGTCCCCGTGAAGACCGCCAGCTGTTTTCCAGTAGATAACGATCTCAGTCTCTGCGGTTTGTAAACAATGTGCCCCAGAACCACGAGTGTCTGGTGTGTGTTAAGTCAATGGGATTTTGGCCCAGAAAAGGAATTTTGAAGAAAAAAAACAAATCAAAACTTTGACCTTCCGGTACGACCGGAAGCAAATGTCAGACGATTTTGACGTTAACTTTTCAAATGTTGCCTAAGCCTTGATCTATCAGATCCCAGATTATGAACATCATAGCTTTAGTATATTTTGATATACAGTCGATAGCAAATGGTCATTTTTAAAACTTAAATGGCTTGTAATTTGATACCTGATGACGTGATCATGACGTAACTAGATTCATCTACATGATAAGGTCTTTATATGTGTGAAGTTTCAAGGTTGTGTGATATTGTTAACTTGCACTTTCGATGTAGAGAAGAGTTAAGGAGAAGAAGAAGGAGAAGTAAAAAAAAAAAAACGGAACAATAACAATACTTGTTCGGCTGAAAAGCCGAACACCTAATTATTGTAACACAGTTCTCCAAACTGAACTTTGGTGTGAATTTCAATGTTGCAATACTTATGGCCAGTGAGTGTATGTTGTTTTGGACTGTATGACGTTTTTACTTATTGAGCAATTATCTACTGAAAACAATATAATGTTTGTGTTCGTTCGTGAAAACGAAAAATGTACAAAAAAAAACTGTTTTTGCGTTTTCACGAAGTGACACGCGGTTACGTATTTACTATGTAACGTTCGTGTAACGTCGTGAAAACGCAAAACTACGGCGTGCTGTGCTTTTTGCGCACTAAGGTTTGTGTGACTTTGTGAAAACGTTTTATTCTGTCAGCTGCTGCGTTCACATTGTATTGTCTACGGTGAATTGACTTAGTGTCAGTTCGTGAAAACGCAAATCTTCACTTTCACACAAATTTTGTTTTTGAAAATAGTTAACATAAGAAAGTAGCACACTTCCAGCATCATAACTTCGTGACATGGTATAGCTTCTGTTGAATATCGTCAAAATATGTTTTTAAAAAAATTAAAAAGCGGGGGTGGGGGGGGGGTGGGGGTGTCAATAATTTTTCTCAGTCGGCATTTAGAGCCTCAGTCGGCAAATGAAGCATCAAAGGTACTAGAACAAGGGTTGGTCCAGAGTATATTTACAGTTTGCCAACCTAGTTGTTTGTTTGTTATGGTCGTTAATGAGCTGTGTTTTCGGGTGTCATAAGCTTGTCCATAGAGATGCTTAAATATAATCTCCTTACTCTGACAGTAATTTCAGTATTTTAATAGTTTGAAAAACTTTATTGGAAGTTTAAAACTTTTAATTTAATCATTTAAATGTTGAATGAAAGAGCACATTAAACATTATTTTTTATTACATCCGTGTATTAAAAAGGGGGTCTATTTACGAATGGTATAGACATGGCTTATCAAATTCAGAGCAGCGCGTATGTGCCAGCTCTTCGTGCGACGGGCGATACGGATTTGAACCAAAAAAGTGGAGTGTCGTGGCCGAGCGGTCTAGCTTACCGGATTCAAGTTCTGGTGTTAGCAGCAAAATGTGGGTTCGAATCCCGGCCGTGACACTTGTGTCCTTGAGCAAGACACTTAACCACAATTGCTTCTCTCCACCCAGTGGTTAAATGGGTACATGTGAGGGCAGAGTTGGTTGATTAGCCCTATATGCGCTGTAATGGCAGCAATTGAGCTGTATACTCCCCAGGGAGCTGAGATGGATTCAGGAATGATTTATGAGCCTTATGAGCCTTATGAGCAGGGGTAATAATATAATGCGCCTTGAGCACCACTTAGTTGGTGGATACGTGTGCTATATAAGTCCGCACATTATTATTATTATTATTATTAATCAGATTAGCATCACGCGCCTCGCTCATGTACTTTGGAAGTGTTTCGTGTGTCGTGTATTTCTATTTGGCTTTATTCAACCAAAAATACATTTTTTTTTTACATTTTGAAAACGAAATCGATCCTGGCGTTTATGAATGGGAACAGCAGTTCGACGCTTGGTCTTTATCTCGCCTTACCTTGGTCGTTACCTCGATTTACCCTCACGATAAGGACCTCGCCTTCAGCTCCGTCCTTATCGCTTATCGAAGGCTCTATCCTCATCTCCCGTGACCACGCCTAAAATCGATCATTAACCCGTGATAAAGACCGCACGACAAATTGTTAAGTAAGACCACGTGAAATTCTCTATTGAGAAGTAATTAGTTCTGAAAAGAACTGGAGGTTATAACTCGACGTTTCGATCAGTATGCTCTGATGTTATTCCCTTTGTATTCTCTCCCTTCTCGTTTTATTCGAAAACCATTAAACATATCATTACTTGTCAGTGGTTGCGCTCGGGGGGGGGGGGGAGGTGGAGGGGAAACTCCTCTCTGTGACTGTTTTGACCAAATTGCGCAGAGAAAGGAATTATTCCTCGAGCAATACACCACGGTCATTAATCTGTTTCCTTTCGCAGCGAACAGATCAATATTTTGTTCTATTATTACCTTCCAATTAGCACGTTGATCTGTCTTTCACTACCTGATGATGAACACCCTCAAACTGTCAATTTGATGTCAGAAATAATATTTGCAAATTGGTCACTGATCCCGCTCGTCGTAAGCCGGTTATAGGAAATTGTTCTGGATACGGTATCTGTGTCTTAGGGGCTCTTGTGAATAAGATTACTGAATACCTTCTGCAGACTCTGCTATGAACGTTCAGTTCTTGTCTGCGCCACTATCGGCGCTAAATGCGCTCAAGCGAGCAACCCTCTAGCCAGTAACATTGTTCTATTGACGAGATTATTTTAATGGTATTTTAATGTATAGGTGTTTAAATGGTACAGCCACTAATTATATGTCTGATTTTATATCAACGGCTTCTGATTTTAATTTTTTATGATACCCGTAATGTTCAAGCTAATATGTTATATGTTCCAAAACCTAGAGTGGAACTTTTTAGACAGTCTTTTCAGCATGTAGGACAGTAGCGTAGCCAGCGGGGGGGCAGGGGGGGGCAGACTGCCCCCCCGGAAAAAAAATAGAAGTAAAATCGGGACGGTAAAAATAAAGAAAAGAGAAAAGGAAAGGAAGAGAGAAAAGGAGGGAAAATTGAGGGAGGGACTCCGAGGGAGAAAAAACGAAAGAGGTAAAGAAAGAAATTAGAAGAGTAGGGATTATTGACGAAATGAGGGAGGACGGAGGAGGGAGGGAGGGGGAGGAGAGAGGGAGGGGGAGGAGAGAAGGAAATGTGGGCCTTGGTAATGGAAGAAAGGATGGATAGGACCGTTGGGACGAGTACCAAGGCAGCCTAACTTAAGGCAGGCAAGGTTAGGGCGGGTGGAAACGGCGGTAGGGCAGGGGTAAGGGAAGGAAGGGAGCCGAGGGAGCCGGAGAGGGTAAGGGACCGGAAAGGGCGGGAAGGACGGACCTGGGACGAAGGATGCAGAGGCAGGCAGATTTAGGGAGGGAGGAAAGGATGATTTAGGGAATGGTAAAGGGAGTGAATAATTGATAAAGGGAGACGGGAGAGGGAGGATTGAGGAAGGGAAGTTAGATCTGAAGTTTTTATACCCGGTTTTTGTCCCGGAAATCACTTTATCAAATACTGTAAAACAAGTTAATTTCGCTAGCAATTTAATTTCGCTAGGAGGCCCAATTCGCTAAATTAAATTGCTGCCAAATATAATATTTTTATGGTTTTATATAGCAAGAGGATGTAAATTAGTGAAATTAAATTGCCTAATGAGAGATATATAATGAGAGATATATAAATTGCTCATAAAATATGGACCTTACAGATGGATCTTTCAACTTTTTTGTTAATTAGAGACGAATTTATATAGAAACAAACATTAAAACATTAAAAACTTGAAATTTGAATCAATACAATGAACCAGTATGTACCGGTTACGTGCAGAACGTATTTACAACTTGTCTTACAACATTTTATTAAAGGTTTTTATACGACATGTACACGAATAACTTTCAGTGTAATGTGTGTTGTAAACGGTGTGTATATATTACGAATACGATTAATTATGAATGTTTAAGTTCATCACAGTCATGACAGTGTAGAAATTAATAGCAACAGTTCAGACAGTATAGATCCAAGGAAAGAACAATAAATCACAGATGATCATGTTTGTACAATATATCGATTGTTTTGATTCAATATTATTCAGTATTTCGCAATTAAATTTAAACCATGAAATCGGGACGATCATCTTAATTTTGCCCCCCCGGACCGACAGGGCTGGCTACGCGCCTGATGTAGGACCTTCGTATTATAACGAATTACCAAATGTAATAAAAGGGGCTGGTGATATATTAAGCTTTAAACGTTCATTAAAAGATTATGTTTTAAATGTATAAAGACATCTGTATCTACATTAAGTATTTAGTTATCTGTATCTATATTAATTTGTTTTTCTATTTTTCATATAGTATTGCATTACTTTATAGTGGAGTGTCGTGGCCGAGCGGTCTAGCTTACCGTACTCAAGTTCTGGTGTTAGTAGCAGAATGTGGGTTCGAATCCCGGCCGTGACACTTGTGTCCTTGAGCAAGACACTTAACCATAATTGCTTCTCTCCACCCAGGGGTTAAATGGGTACCTGTGAGGGCAGAGTTGGTTGATTAGCCCTATATGCGCTGTAATGGCAGCAATTGAGCTGTATACTCCCCAGGGAGCTGAGATGGTTTCAGGAATGATTTATGAGCCTTATGAGCCTTATGAGCCGGGGTAATGATATAATGCGCCTTGAGCACCACTTAGTTGGTGGATACGTGCGCTATATAAGTCCACACATTATTATTATTATTATTATTATTATTATTATTATTATTATTATATCTCCTGGGCGCCTAGGAAGAATACCGGAAGGTAAATGGCCTACCCAGGTTAAATATTTTGAAATAAATAATAAATAAATAAATAAATTGTTATATTGGTAATGATAGTTTCCTGCAGACTTTGCGGATACTTTCTTGACAGGAAGCCTAAACCACTATTAGTTTGATCACTCAAAACCCTTTGAAAGGTTTTGGTAAGGTAAAGTATTTACCAGCGATGTGTAGTAGTTTTTTGTGGGAATGCGCATCTGCACTGTACATGGTAATCGTGTTCTACAGATGTTCCACCTTTCAAAAAAGCTAACAAACAGTAATTGGAATTAACGGGTTCCCAGATCATAGATTTGTAATTATGATCCTCAATTCCAGTGACAAACCAGATGGTGAGAAGAGAGTACATTTACCTATATTAATAGCTCGTTAATTCCTAACGAGGCCATGTTGAGAAGCCATTGGGGTTTCTAAATAGTCACAGTGCTGTGCGCACCTCGAAGACAAGAGCTGCTTAACTCCCTCGGCCCATTTGCTTACACATAACCTGAATCCTCCAAAATCCTTCAGTAGTAAAGCAAGCACATGACATGTATGCACACACGTGTTTCTAATCTGTGATACATGTACATGGCCAGGGACCCTCCCTGCATGCATGGAGCAATAAACAGTGTCCACTGACCCAAGCACTGACCTTGCAATCACTACAACAAACATGGATGTACATGTCCCATAGAAAGGCAAGTATGCCTAATAACCTCAATCCTCCAAAATCCTTCACTTTAGCAAAGAGCATGTAGCATGTAACCTCAATCCTTCAAAATCCTTCACTTTAGCAAAGAGGTTTTTGGAGGATTTGGGAAGGTTAGGGTTGATGATATCAGTGTTCGCTAACAAAAATTACCAGGACACGAACCTAGCTGTGACATGAGAGAAATCGTAACTGTCTCTCTTCTTACCTGATTTGCGCGACTGGAATATAATGGCCGTTTTGGACATCTTGAAAACCGATTTCCTACTTGTTTGTCTTTTTGGGTTGTTGTAAGTATTACTTTTCAGATGGCATCAATCAGAGATCTAATTTTAATGCATGTTGCGTTTATTGACGCACCAGCGTAATGTATAATCTTAAACGCACTTCAAACGATGTGTGTGCGTGCGTTTGTGATACGATTTTCATGCTGTCGCTTTAAAAATAAAAATTGATTTTATTCTGTATCTAATTTCTTCTATATCTGTGACAGATATAGGTCCAAAATACGAGATACCCTTGATATACCTGCATACGGAGGCGTCGCCAATACCGTAAACCAATTATCGTGCTCCTAAATCTGATAACGAATAATTGTTTGTGAAACAAAATGTCAAACGACGATATAAATCGGATTACACTTATTTGCCGTTTGTATCGGATACCTTGAAATGAGAGAAAGTAGGTCTCAGCACCCAATTGACTTCAGAGTAATAAAAAATTACAAGATGTTGAACAGCACTGAAAGGAAAACGTTGTAAATTGGCTTGATGCAAACTGCACTTTTCTAAAGTGATGTTATGAAGCCAAGGGTTATTCAAAAGCGCGTATTAGCATTGCAGCTCGTGTACATCAAGGAACTTGTGAAGAGCAGACAATTAAGTATTATCATTATTATACATTTCTGGTAATGAAACCAAGGATGCCTCAAAAGTAAGCACTGTAGCTCAGAAGCCTGAGGAAACCTGTAAATAAGGGCGCTTGCTATGTGAACCAGAAACACCGGGGTAAACCCCTACTCTCCACGATAAGTGTTCTGGGTTCTTTTACGTGCATTACTTTAATAATCTAGTACACGGGACCTACGGCTTAACGTCCCATCCGAAGGACGAAGCAATTATGGTTAACTGTCTTGCTTAGGGACACAAGAGTCGATACCAGCCAGGCCGGGATTCGAACCCACATTCTGTCAACACCAGAACTTGAGTCTAATGTACTATACCGCTCGGCCACGACACTCCACTAAAGTAATGTTCAGTTTTAGATGTGGAAGGAAAAACAAAGATAAAATATACTTGGGAAAACCCACGTAATCTTCAGGTAGGAACTGAAAAACCAATCCACATGTCGGCTCGGGTCCGAGTGAGATTTGAACCCTGGTCCACAGAGATGAACGGAAAGTATACCACAAAGCCAACCCAATTGGTGCGCCGGTTCCTGACTTCAACAATGTGTCACAATTCTTTGACTATTTATACACAATCCATTCCAGTATTGAGGAGGGGCAGGGAAACGCTGATCTCAGAGAAGAGGGGGGGGGGGCGCCTCACCAGCAAAAATGTATGCTAAATTTACATGCATGTCGATAACAAAAGAGCACATGTCCACTTGCCTTACCGATGGCATTCATTTCCAAAGAGACTAAGTATATAAATTACTATATTACTGGATTTAATTACAATACCGGTAGGTTTGATTACAATTTTGGTCAACGAAATTTATTTAAAGGTTTATTAAAACACCCTAGGTATTCTGGCTAGGAACCTTCCCGAATCCTTCAAAATCCATCAGTGCACTTTTAGAAACATGCCCTTACCTTCAAAATACACCATACATTTTCGTGGATCTTTCATATTCAGCACTTATGGCCTTTACTTCTTGCCAGGTAGTAATTTTCCCCATTTGAAGAGGTGAAAGTACCATTTTCCAACAGCGCTGAATTTTTCCAAAAAAGTGCCACTTGAAGGATTTTGATGGATTTGGGGGTGGTTATGATTAAAGGTTAAATTTCTCAATAAGTACATGGTTATATTTATAGCTGATGGCAATGACACCTGTAAGCATTCAGCAAATGAAGAAAGTCATATGGTGTTTTGAAGTTGGTAATCCTAATCGTCTTCAAAGACGACTGGGTCTTCGTGAGCAACGGACCGATAATTCCCTCTCATTTAAATATAATTTATTCAAGAGCTTTGCTTTACTGAAGCAATAAGTTATTGTCTCTGAAGACTATAGGTCACTCAAATCTGGGGTGATATTGTCTGCCGTTTATACGGTGTATTTTTCTGTGGCATTTCAATGGTAAAACCGCATGTTTTAATTTCAATAAATAAAAATAACAAATATATATTTTTTCGAATTGTAATGTACTATAAAGCTGGGGATATCAAACTTCCCTTGCAATATTTCTGTAACCAGGTGCTGTCACATAAAAGACATTTAAATAATTTCTGTTTTGAATTTTGGAAAGATAATTTTTCCCTAATTCTGCATTAGAATGAACACAATGAATCTGAATGCATCTTCTCTATTATTTTCCTCGTCAAGGACACAGTGAATTAAGCTACAACTTTCTCTCAGATTTCCTGTCTGTTTATCGTGTGGTTCAAAGAAAGTATTAAGCATACTTGTAGGAACAGTTTTTCCAACATAAAAAAAGTTGTGTATCTTGTCTTTAAACTACTAATGTGAAACGTCAAGCCCAGTATAACTATTTGGAAACATTTCTGTGAGTGAATCCATATTTGTTATAATAAAACCATCCAGTTGATAAAGTGTCAGTCAGTTTTTTTCCATTGTATCGTTAAGGCCCAAAAAAAGGTCTCCGGTATCTGGTCATCGGTCGGCTTCAAATTCGATGCGGTGACGCGATTTATTTATTTTTTATTTTTTTTGGGGGTGAAATTTCATAGAGCCGCTAAGCAGCTGATTTTTTGCTTACTGTATGTTTTTCATTTCATAGCACTGCTAACCATTAAAGCATAGAGAAAGGCATGCTAACTTGCCGGCCGTTATTGCTAGCAAATGAGTGACGTAACAATACAAATCCACGGTGAACGCGCAAGCGCCGCTCTGAATTTTCTTGCTAACCTGTGAAATACGCTTAATGCTTAAGCAAATGTTTCTACTGTAGTTAGCACGAAAATTTGCTTACCGGTATTACTATTAAGCAGCGCTATGAAATTGCGCCCATACAGTCTTAAAACTAAAGTGTTGAATCAACATTTTAAAGTGTTCGGTCAGTGACAACTCTTTATAAAGTTGGATTAAACTTTTGAAAGTGTTGAATGAACATTAATAAAATTAGACTTAACTTGACTTTGTGTTAATTCAATAATTTCTTTGAGTTGAATTTAACTTTATAAAGTGTTGTCACTCACCGAACTCTTATATGGTTGATTCAACACTTTAGTTTTAAGAGTGTAAATGTTTGTCGAGGTTACCAACAGCGTATGGTGGCTTTGAAAGAACTCATTTATTTATTTCCTCTCTGCTTTAGTCGAATCACCTCAACCGTTTCACTGCCGCGATGCAGCTTTCAACGCCCCAGTGTATACCTGTCTTAACAGCTTCGACTGTTTGCCGCATCACTACTTCTGTGATGATATCATAGACTGTATAGAAACAGAGGAGGATGAGCTTTACTGTGGTAAGAATATCCCTATATGTCCATCCTAAAATATTTGTTTTACAATGACAATATATTCATATAAATAGAAGGCTAATTGGTCAGTCTTTTGTTGATAACCAGTGTCAAACGTCTAAGCTAATGGTAGATTTTTTTTTAACGATTTGGCAGCTAGTTTGTTTAGGAGAAAATAGCTGAAACCATTAAAAATCTGCATAATTATATGTTTTTTATCTCATATCTTATAGGAGTACAATAGAAAAGTTTGCAAGGAAATGCCTCATTGTTCACTGTAATTTTTAACCATGCTAACAGAAAAATAGTTAAAAATTCCCTTAAGAGTTATGACTGTTACAGCCATGGCATTTGTGACAGTGTAAAGTCTTGCATCTGTCTGAAAACGTGTATTCAGCCAAATAATCTTGATTTTATCATTAAGTTAACCAAACCATTTTAAATCATTATTTTCTATCGTAATGTATGCAAGCCAGTACTTTTTCAGTGTTTTATTTTGTTTCCAATGGTTATTATGTATGTCAATTTATAAGTGTTATATTTGTGTATTGTATATATTGCTTCCCCATCTCGGGGGTTTTATTTTGAATATAAATGAATGAATGAATATCAGAGAAATCTGAAATAATTATATTGATTTATGCAAGCAATGGCACAGGAGGGTGCTGAAATATGTGGCCGCTTGCGGCAGCTGTGATCTCTAAAGGGGGTGGGGCTCCAAAATAAAATATTTAATAGGCTATTACGTTTAATATCAAGTTTACAGAGATGATACATAAAGGAAGAGAAGAAGACAAAAAAAAAAAAAAAAAAAAAAAAACCTCGTAAAAAAGGACAATATGCGTGTTATCTGGCAATTTCCGTTTTCACAAATAGACAATTTGACCACACAGCATGCATCGATGTGTATGGAAAGGGGCTTTATAAATTTTTAAAAAGAAACACATTTATTATTGACGAGGAAGTGTTTCCAGAATACCGGTAAAGGAATTAATTCCGAGGGGAGGCATTGCGAGAGAAGACCCTGGAAAAGTACATCACAATATTCGTGATTGGGACGACAACGGTATAGACATGTGAACGAACAGCAAAAGGTGCAACGCACTCAAAAGTATACTTTGCTTGAATAACCACAGAGATAAGACCTGTGGAACAACTTTCATGATTGATCAGACTAATTGAATAAACAGAAAAACGATCCCTAGTTCAAGCAAGCACATCCGTTTGCGGTCAACAAAGATAATATGAAATCTAATGAGGCATTAAATGAAATAACGACCCACTTTTGTATTGGGAGTAGCTCCCCTTACCTGGCTGACCTACCGTACTTTCCTTTCATGAATCAGGAATCCTATTATATGCGTCATGCGCGCGCTTCCTTATAGAACGACGGGCATCTACAGGCGGACTAAAAGGACATCCCGGATGTGCGGGCTACGGCTCATTTGCGTACTAAATAAGGGCGTATCTATGGCCACAAACCCGCTAAGAAGTAATCTTTCCCAATAAAAGTCATTTTTAAATGAGCATGTTCAGGATGAATCATAAAAGAGCACAATATACACTTCCATGAATACATTTATACAATTTAATATCTAAAACAACGACAAAAAGTGGGTAAAATATTCTATTTCACAATGGATTATTTTGTGTGGTCCAAAAAGTAATATAAATATAAATGTGGTCCAAAAGTATAATAATAATAAAATTACAATGCTGTAAATGAGCTTCAGATAAAAATGTCGCCCACATTTTCAGCCCTAAACTACTCACATGTGAAGGACGGACAGACAGTTGGAAATATGGGAAAACGGAAAGACGGAAATCCTGAAAACAGGGACAACTTTCAATGAATTTAGCAGAAATATAACACTAAATCAAGTAAAAGTCCTGGCGCTGGCAGGTAAAAACCAGCCTGTTAAATGACCCATTAACAATCAAGAAAACCTTAACCCTCCTACTATAGCTGAACTTTCGTGGCAAGTAGCTATAGAGGTCAAAATCAGTTAACTGCCTGTTTTTGACTGTTGACCCAAATGTGCACACAGGGGCATTTGTGACTGGTTTTTACTGTCATTTTGACTTCCCTCAACAAGACAATGCTTTTACCAGTCAAAAAACGGTCGACTCATTTTGACCTGTAAATGACTGATACTGCACGTGAGGTTTGACAGTGTTAGACTTTTAAGTGCACTACCTTGGTAAGTATATCAACATTTTCACTGATTTTGACCCTTAGGATTCATAGAAGTTAAATATCTTTACTGACATGCAGTAACAGACTCAGTAGAAAGGTTTATATACACTTTCAGATTCGCCTCCTGGCTGTGTCGCATTCATGAATCGGTTAACCCATGGAGGAAGAAAATAGATTAACCACAGTACATTAGGCAGCGTGTACGCAGACAGCTGAAAAGTCCCGGATATAACATTGATATAAAACCAGCAGGTGTACATTAAATGCTGATCAATGTATATTGCGTCAATTACCCCCCCCCCCCCCCCCCCCAGAAGTCTGCTTACACTGTTGATGGTTGACCGTTTCTCCACCAATTATGTTGGGCCACCAGCATAATTATATTATTGTTATTATTTATTCGACCTCAACAAAACAACATACAACAAAAATACAGAGCAAACAGCTAGAAATACCTGAGATAACGAATTACCAAATGTAATAAAAGGGGCTGTGATATATTAAGCTTTAAAGGGGGACTGACATCCTTTACTACGCCTTAAGTTAAGGCGTTTTGTAATAAAATATTGTTTTTGAGACCCACCTGTGTCTATTTAATCATTGATTTCTGAGTACAAGTATTTTAAAACAATGTTTGAAGTGTTTGGGGGAAGCTTCATTTGCATAAGATATGTGACGTAAGGTCGGGAAGATCCGATGTGTACATGATGTACATATACATACAAACGTTTCACACACATAGCGTCGATTTCATTTCTTCCGTGATTTTTGTTTCCGGAACTAATAAAATGCCGGGAAGATGTGTTTCTGCAGGATGCAGCAACACCACCAAAGACGGTGTTAGCCTTCATCTGTTCCCAAGTGACCCAAAATATCGCCGTATTTGGACGAGCAAAGTTCGACTGACAAGAGTAAAGTGGTCAGGTCCAGCGGCTCACATAGTTTTGTGCAGCGATCATTTTGAGCCGAGCTTTGAGCCGAATTTCTCTTCCCAACATGACGTCACGAACAGCTCCTCCGTGCAGGGCGGGAACAACTAGTAAAAGTGGGGGGAATTTTTACAATGGTAAAATAACACTCTCAAAAACAATAAAAACACAAAACAACAATTTTATTGATCTTTTTTACTGATATAAAAGAATAAAACATCACATATTTAACTGTTTGATTTAAATCCATGTCAGTCCCCCTTTAAACGTTCATTAAAAGATTATGTTTTAAATGTATAAAGACATCTGTATCTACATTAACCCTAACTCCCTAAGCATTGTTACTGAACAATAAAAATCCTTTAAAATCCTCCAACTGCCTTTGTTGTCTAGGGAGTTAGGGTTAAGTAATTAGTTAATCTGTAGTATCTATATTAAGTTCTTTTTTCTTATTTTCATATAGTATTGTATTACTTTGTATCTGCTGGGCGCCTAGGAAGAATACCGGAAGGTAATTGGCCTACCCAGCTTAAATATTTTGAAATAAAATAAATAAAAATAAAATAATAAATAAATGACACGAAAACACAAAATACACAACAACATTATTAACAATATAATGATAGAAGTGCAACAAGATGAGCAAAATGGACATGATGAAAATGACTACGAGTCATGTCAGAACTGTAATGAATGAATAATTATTTCCAAATATAATTTAAAACAAATGGAAGGTAGTTGGGGTTTTAGCACCCCGCGGGCCCCCCTTGAGTACGTCACTCTCTCTCTCTTTTGTATACACTATCATCCAGTGATTCACCATTTAGTCATCATCAGGTAGTCTATGAGGCTAGGATTGTCTGTTTCCGTGATGTTGCAAGGAGGGCCATGTGACTGGCAGCTGGTCAAGATGTGGTCTGCTGTCTGCACAGCACCACACTCACACATGTTTGTGTCCTTCACACCCATTTTCTTCATCGTATGGGCAAAACAGCCTGCAACGGTACGAAGTCTGTTAAGCTGGACCCAGGCCTTTCTCGGAAGCTCACAACCCGGTGGTCGAGCAGAATAGACTGGCAGATAGGACTGTAGATGAACTGGGACTGTGATAGTAGTCCTTTGTAGGTTTTGGTTCAGTTCTGACACAGGAGTGGGCGACGAGATTTCAACCTTGTCGGTACTTGTGAGTCATACAACACTTCGTGTAGCAGGTCGTTTTCAGCTGAAGCATGGCGGTAGAGTCGGAGTGTGTTTTTTGCGACGGAGTACGTCACTGATAAACTGTTAAAATTTATTAAACAAACCATGATGCTCGATATGCGGCAGAGTGCACCTCCTCCCATTGTCTTCATTGTGTTCCAGGAATCTTAGGAATTTTTAAGAGGATTTCGGGGGGGGGGGGGTGGGGGAGAGGTCTGTTAACAATAGACTAACAGTGTGTTAATAATAATAATAATAATGTGGACTTATATAGCGCACGTATCCACCAAACTAGTGCTCAAGGCGCATTATATTATTACCCCTGTCTTCGTCCACTGGTGGCTGGACATCATGCCGTGGGCCTGCTTGGGGTTGGTGTGCCACCCTGTTGTGGCGCTCAGGGTTGAAGGACTTGTTGTGGGGCTTGCGGGGGCTGGGGTGGTGGCTGTTGGGGCTGGGTGGTGGCTGTTGGTGTTGGATATCTGGCTGGGGTGGCTGAGGTGCTGGCCTGTTGTGGCGCTAAGGGTTGAAGGGCTTGTTGTGGGGCTTGCGGGGGCTGGGGTGGTGGCTGTTGGGGCTGGGGTGGTGGCTGTTGGTGTTGGATATCTGGCTGGGGTGGCTGAGGTGCTGGCTGTTGTGGCGCTAAGGGTTGAATGGCTTGTGGGGCTTGCGGGGGCTGGGGTGGTGGCTGTTGGTGTTGGATATCTGGCTGTTGTGGCGCTAGGTGTTGATGGGCTGGCTGGGGGTGCTGGAAGGCTGGGTGGAAGATTTAGCTGTCCTGGCTGTGGGGCTGCTGGTAGCTGGAAGGGGGAAAATTGTATCCTTGCTCTGCGCTGTGCAGGGTTTCCCCTTGCTGCATAACGCATTTCCCCAAATCGTTGGTCTTGCAGCCTAGAAAAAAAGGAAGCATAACAGACTGTTTACCTTGCATTATTACATTAACTTTTTAAGAATGATCTGTGGATAGTCTATTGTTGCCTTATGATCAAATATGTAGCTGTGTATTTATTTTTAAGGGGGCTGTAGGGCCAACCAATGTTATGCAACCATTAATGTGAAAATGCACATAATCTTAATTTATTACTGCCTTTTTTATACTTAGCAACTTTTGACATGCTTCTTGTAAAAGGCTTCGGGACTTTTCCGTCTGCTACTTGTGTAAAAAATAATTGTCTCTTAGTTCTCACCTCGCAACGTCTCGTGCCATCGCTTCCCTCACCCTCCTTCTTAACTGTACGTTATTCCTTTGTAGATACAGCCGAGAAATTGGCCCTCGTGGTTCAGCATGTTGCATCACACGGTTAACAACTAGTCCCCATTGAGGGCCATGAATGTATCCTGCAAGGATGAGATGTCGTTCTTCTCTACTGATTTGAGCACGAGGAGCTTGATCCATTTTTTTATTCCAAGGAAAGGACAGAAATTAATTTGATTGATGATGAAGTGATTGTGATGTGTGATCTTATTAGAATGCGTCGTAGGCCCATATTTAATGATCATCCTTCTGGGTGTGGCTAGCTCATATTCCGAAATCATCCAATTGTATTTAAGCATGGAGGAGTAATTGCTCAATTATTGGAGGACCCAGGGCAGCTAGTCTGCTGTTCACATTCAAATGACATTTGGTCGGCTCATAGAAAGCACCTGATGAGATTCAGGTCTGCTGTTCACATTCAAATTACATTTGGTCGGCTCATAGAAAGCACCTGATGAGATTCAGGTCTGCTGTTCATATTCAAATGACATTTGGTCGGCTCATAGAAAGCACCTGATGAGATTCAGGTCTGCTGTTCATATTCAAATGACATTTGGTCGGCTCATAGAAAGCACCTGATGAGATTCAGGTCTGTTGTTCACATTCAAATTACATTTGGTCGGCTCATAGAAAGCACCTGATGAGATTCAGGTCTGCTGTTCATATTCAAATGACATTTGGTCGGCTCATAGAAAGCACCTGATGAGATTCAGGTCTGCTGTTCACATTCAAATTACATTTGGTCGGCTCATAGAAAGCACCTGATGAGATTCAGGTCTGCTGTTCATATTCAAATGACATTTGGTCGGCTCATAGAAAGCACCTGATGAGATTCAGGTCTGCTGTTCATATTCAAATGACATTTGGTCGGCTCATAGAAAGCACCTGATGAGATTCAGGTCTGTTGTTCATATTCAAATGACATTTGGTCGGCTCATAGAAAGCACCTGATGAGATTCAGGTCTGCTGTTCACATTCAAATTACATTTGGTCGGCTCATAGAAAGCACCTGATGAGATTCAGGTCTGTTGTTCATATTCAAATGACATTTGGTCGGCTCATAGAAAGCACCTGATGAGATTCAGGTCTGCTGTTCACATTCAAATGAGATTTGGTCGGCTCATTGGAAGCACCGTCGTGATAATTTTGGTCTACTATTTCACCATTAAGTTAATTTATCGTATTATTTAATATTACTTCATTTATCAGTTTATCAGTTTATGGGAAAGTGGATCACCATTCAATGGAGGAAGGAGCGAAATCGCACTCCCAAGGTGAAACCTACATTTGCATATTCTTCCCCGTGTTGAAAGCCACACAACCCGACCTGCATTCAAATGCATTCCTTTACGCGCTCGAACCAACAGGTGCACGTTGTAGCGATGCGCTTGTTATGGTTAGAGGCAGTGGACCGGTACGACATTCTACTGTTCGCATGCCCTCTGAAGAGAATATTTATATGGCATGAATATTTATGATGTTCAATAAAGACCACGGTCCTAGTTGGGTGGGGCCTGTCCTATCGGGCTTATCATTGGGCAGTGTTGAGGTCTTTACGTTACTACGGTCCTACGCACGTTCAAAACGAAGGAACATTAGTACCTACAAAGCAGCAACTGTAGTGGAACATCAATGGCACTGGCACTGCCATTGCTAATCCTTCACTAATCCTCCCTACACAATAGACAGTACCGTAATCCTTTAGTAGACCCAGGAGGGCCAGTTGGACAATACATGTTCAAGCATTAAACAAACTGTCATCTCAAATCATCCCTAAATTGCCATCATGACCAATCCAACTTTTTTCAATTTTAAGTTTTCCCGCCCATTAGTACATTCAGGAAGAGACCTACCATTGTATCTCATCCATATGCATGTATTCCTTATAGTTCTGGAGCTAGAACATGCATTCAAATGACGAATGCTCTAACTGGCTATTTTTGTGATTTGGCAAAGTGACCAATACCGCATTGGTCACTATGCCAACTTAATTCGGGTTTGGTCACTATGGCAAATTAGGGACGAAATGTGTATATAACATCGCACATATCGACGTTGTGGCAAGTCTAAACGTAGGAGAATCATTTGAGACAAAAATAATTCGGACAAAATGTTATTTTGTTCAATATTTAACCTTGGGTTGAACTAATAATAGGCCATATCTGACTAGACTGGTCCCATGTCTTTATCCTATCAAGGATAAAGACATGGTTCCTGGCGTACCATTTGAGGGATTTCATTGAATTTACCTGTTGACAATTTCCCAAGGTAAAAGACGTTCGCTTGTCTACAAGCGTGATTAAGTTGGTTTAGGCCTTATAGGTATAAGAAGAAATGTTTTCGTCTGAAGTGCTTTGACGTTAGAGAAAATAGGAATTATAATGTCAAATATATACCCCCAAAAAATGTTTTGGTAAAACTTTTTGGTTTGTTTTTCACAAAAAAACGACGAGTATTACATGTTGGCGGAACATTTACGTGTTTAAATGTTATGAGAGAAATTTAGTGAGGGAGGGGGCGAAGAAAATCTCAGCAGCATAATTATAAGTGCAGTGCAGGACTGAGGTGGTTAAAAGGACAAGATAAACCTCCGTTGAATCGTCTTTCAATAGTTTAATGATTACTCAATGGGCCCTATAAGGACTGTTGGCCTTAATCATTTCTTTCTAGCCACCACGGACTTTAGCTTGGTAGGTATTTCTCCCAATTTGTAAAGGTGTTTTTTTTGGTCCGCTTACAGATCAGCAGTACGTCTCTGGATGTAACTTTGGCGTGTTGCAAATGACCTGCTCTGATGTCACACTTAATACATCATACGAAGATAATGTGCCGAATAACATCAGATTCATGTAAGTATTCTGTAAAATGATTATCACATAGGTTGACCCAATTTGTCTATCAGACAAAGGGTGGAAAGAATGTCATATCCAACCACCACTTTGTAAGGTTTTTTTTGGAACTTTATTTTACAACCACTAACCAGTTAAAAAATGATTCTATTGATTTTTTTTTGGGGGGGGGGGGGTACAACAAGCGAAAACTATCTTTAAAATCCACTTTTATGATGGTTTTTGGACTTTATCTCCCTTCTAAAAAAATCCTCCCCTTCAGAAAATAGAAGGATCCAATTATAGCTGCTACTGCGCATGTACAATGACCGTATTGGTCACTAATGGGGAGACTGACATGACTGAGGAAGTCATCGTATACCAAAAATGCCAGACTTTTCATGAAATAAATATCCTGGAATAATTTGAAGTATATGTCCATCATCACCCATACAAAATTATGTTCTCCACCTTACTGGGTAGGTAAGATTACATTATTGGTTATATTTAATGAGAAAAAGTGGCGGTCGGATATGACATTCTACCCAAAAGGGTTAAATAAATCAAAATTAAATCAACTGAAGCCAGTATATTATACGCTTTTGGTAAAATGTCCGTAAGTCAATAAAACTAACCTGTGACAATGTAGGCATATATAATTGTGTTGTTAATGAGCAAATAGTGAAATGCAATAACATATTTTTTACTCATTTCAACGGGATTAGTTCACTAGTTGTCATCGTCGGATGCTTTCAAAATTCGGTACCGTATCATATGAAATACAATTTCCATGAAATCCGAAGCCTTTCCAATTAAATATATTGAACTTGGGAAAACAAAGTTTTAATCTTGGAATATTCCAAAAAATGAAAAGTGACAGAATCTCAAGAAGATCGTTTTTTTTTTTTTAGGTGACATCGTCTTTAAGGCTTACAAAAAGGTATCCGGTTCCAGGTCTCTGCGCGCGTCGCCTCAGACCCGCGCGTTGGCATTTTTATTTTTATTTTTTATTTAATTATTTTTTGCTATGATTTATGCTGTATTTTAAACGACTTTATCACAGAGGGGTATGAACGTTTTCCCGATTTGTGAGGCCTCTCTTAGCCACCATACTTTGTATATGGGAAATTTGGTCCCCGCGTATACAGTGTATCTACGTATTTCCCTGCTTGGGGGGGGGGGGGGGAGGAATTAAAAAAAAAAAAAAAAAAATTTAGGCCTTAGGCCTAACAATTTATTCTGTAAGTCTTTAAAGAACAAAAACAATGCATTCTCGCTCATAAGCAGAGCATTTATGGAACTCCATTTGAAGGAGGCGTTGCTTACGTTGAAATAACGTATTTTTGGTAAAGCGTTTTTTAAAAGGTTCTTGTAAAATTAATTCACTGAAGTTTACAAATGACTTTGTAGCATAGTGGTTAGGACATTTGCCTCTCTCATATGTAAGGTGCCGAGCTCGTATCGATATCTACGATAATATACATAATTTGATTTTTAAATTACAAAATTGATTTAGAAGCAAGCCTTTCCGTATAATAGTAATTCACAGATGTGGAGAATATTTTGTAAAGAAAAAAAAAAGTCAAACATTTATTTTTAGAATTAAATAGAGAATTAGCTGTTGCAAACTGCTTACTGACCTAAGGACCTGTAGTATAACTGCAAAATAATTGTTATTGGCCTTACGTTTCGAACCTGTAGCAGGTTCTTTCTCAAAGGCAATAACAATTATTTGGCTTTTTTTAAAAGAATACAAATGCATATGGTTGATGATACACCAGCAATTCAATACTGCAGAATATACATTTATTGCAACCGGATAGGCCCACGGTGATAACGACAAAATAACTACGCATAAATCCAGGATATTATGCAGTAATTGTATGGATTCATCGATCCCGCTGGCGCTATAAAAGGACTCTTTTACTCGTTCGAATTGATGGCCAAAGCTCTAAATGACCAGAAACCATCTTACAACCTCGTTCTCACGACTGGACCCTATACATACATCCTCTTCAGCTTAGAGTCCTACAACAGCTGCTCTGTAGTTATGCTTTCCGGGAGACTAACTCAGAAGCGTTGGGTTTGTCAAGAGCACGGTAATTCGTCCCTAATTTGCCAGAGTGACCAATCCCGAATTAAGTTGGCATAGTGACCAATGCGGTATTGGTCACTTTGCCAAATTACAAAAATAGCCAGTTAGAGCATTCGTCATTTGAATGCATGCTCTATCTCCAAAACTATAAGGAATACATGCATGTGGATTAGATACAATGGTAGGTCTCTTCCTGAATGTACTAATGGGCGGGGAAACTTAAAATTGAAAAAAGTCGGATTGGTCACTATGGCAAATTAGGGACGAATTGTATACCATTGAGTGAGAATAGAAGAGGTCCGGGCGGACTTTGAAACTGTTAACAGATGGGGATGATACGACAGATTGAGGTAAGGAGGTTCCAGCAGACTTGGACATGTTCCGAGAAGGAATTTGATCTGACCCTGTAATTACTCCTGGTACGAACGACTCGCAAAATTATGCCCTTGGGTTCTTGGGGACTGCAAGATCTCGAATAGAGGCCCATCAATTCTAAGTTTACCCTTCTGTAGACCAATTTTGGGAGTTTAAGTTTTCGGAGTATGTCTTCGTTATGGTTGGTCATTGAATTGAGGCCAGGAACCATCTTGGTGTCTCTACGCTGGACTCTCCACATGTTTCCAAGTGCAAGGGGACCACACAGCCTGACAAGTGACTTGATCTGACAAGTGACTTGTATAGCTAGCTGAAAGTTATAGCATCCATGTACGTTGATTGGTTACTACGAAATAAGAAGCATAATCAGTTTCAGGATTTTAAAAATTTATCATACCTTTGTTGTCACCTTTTAACACGTAAAATTATGCTACAATTGTATCAAAAAGAATGCCAATTTATGACGAAATTAATATCTACCTGCAATGCGTAGGATTTGAAATTTGGATGGCCTAGTCTCAGTCTCCTTACTGCAGCACATGTTCTTGTCATTAACGGTGTATCAGATTATACCACCATCGGCTACGAGCACCTAATTTGAAAATCAAAGATTTTTCAGGGCGAGAGAGCAGTGGGTGCGAGTTTTATTTTATCATTTAGAATACGGCGTGGCCAGTTCCCGGACATTGTTTGACGGCCTCTTATGGTTGGCCGAAAGCAAGATCGGTAATATGTTTGACCCTACTGTAATTGGTCCAAGTACTAGTAATTTGACTATAGACGATTCTTACGCTCCAGTCATATATTATCCAACTGTTTTCCAATAGCCCAATCCGTCAACCGATTGATGAGGAAAGCAAAGTGGAACAACCTTATAATAGTACCACAGTCACAATATACAAGTATTTCATCAGACCCAATTTGGAGTACCTGCAGCCCAATTTGGGGAACAGCAGCACAATCAAACCTAAGGATTTTAGACAGTCTTCAAAATAAAGCCATCTCCTCCCTTCCACTGAATCTTCCACGACGCACTTGGTATTTAATCTCTAAGGCATCATAGACAAGTTGCTGGTCTCACAGTCTTCTGCAAAATGCAGTGTTCTCTTTTGCCTCATCCACTGGACAGTCTTACCGGTATACTACCTTCAGCTTAAAGCATACCGTTCTACCAGGCAGTCATCTGCATCCCATCAACATACAGTTGTTGTTCCAAAATCTCGCACCTCACAGCATAAGAGGTCCTTTTTAGCTTCTTATACCAGGCTCTGGAACTCTTTACCTGCCTCTGTTGTGACTGTTCCTTCAAATCTAATGTTCATCATAATCTGATTAATCTGCCACCTGCTCAGAATATATATGCTTGGGCATCCCTCATGCTTCTTGTTTTCGTGGGCAGTGTTTAAATTAAAAATGAGATGACAAGGAAACACACCTGTCGAAGATGACAGGCCTACGCAAAATCGAGTCTTATAAAGCGCGAAATCTATCACGATATAATACTCTAAGCGCTTTACGTATTACCCCCTGGTCATGAAATCCTTAATTGGCTCATCTACCTGAGGAGTAGATATTCAGTCCGAGCTACCGTAGCGCTATGGAAGGTTTTTTCGAACACAATATCAACCTCTACCCTCACGGATACTCATTCATTCTCCTGTGTGAAGAGAAGCAATGTACAGTCAAGTGTCTTGTTCAAGGACACAATCACCACGGTCGCGGCCAGGATTCGAACCCACATTCTGACAACTCGGCTATCAGAACGCATCTCGACCGCTCGATCAGGGCATCCCACTTTCACTTCTTAAAGATTTCTCCAAGTATTTTCTCGAAAAAAAAACCCGCATGTTCACATGTTCACGTGACTTAGACTCCATAATGAGCCGAAACGTTCACATGTTTTTTTTTTTAATGTATTCTTAAACAGACATTCATAAATGCCCAAGACATTTTAGACAATCTGATTGGACAAAACGTAATCACGTGGGGTCTACTAACTGTGTTATGGACTGACTTATCAAAGTTAGAACAGCTCGTATGTGCCAGCTGTTCATCAGCTATTTGTGCGATTTCAACCAATCAAGGCTGGCGAAGATTGGCATCACGCGCCTGACTCGTATACTTTGGAAGTGTTTCGTGTATATCACGCTCGATATGCGGCAGAGTGCTTCCCCCCCCCCAAAATGTCCCTATACACTAACACACTGTTGATCTATTGTTAACGGACCTCTCCCCACCCCACCCCCGAAATCCTCTAAAGAATTCCTAAGATTCCTGGAACACAATGAAGACACAATGGGAAGGGTGCACTCTGTCGCATATCGAGCATCATATGGTTTCATGTGTCCCCAAAACGTGAATTTGCCCATTTCTATTTGGTTTAATTTAACAAAAATTACATTTTTTCTTACATGGTGAAAACGAAATCGATACGGGCATTATGAATGGGAATAACAGTTATTCCCTTAATAATATAATACCCCAACGAGCTACGATCATATTACCATGGCTTACCGTTATTATGTACCCACTAGCTCATTATTTATGTAGTCGCTACGGTGATTTTGCGCCCTGTTAGGCCAGCGTGCGCTCGTTGGTTATTATTAATTTTCAGTCAGTGAGTTCATCTAAAACTAGGTCACCAATTCCATGCCCTGTCGAAAGTCTGCTCTGAACTGTGACGATCTTGTCCCTTTAATTTAAAGAGAATAGGCTTACTCGTGGAAACAGTTTGGCCTACATTACAAATGTAGGCACCTTCTCGTTTTAGTGATCAACATCGACAGACGAAAAACTGATTGCCCTGCCACAATCCCATAGACCTCCAGACATTATTTGTGATCTCCAACCAAATTCCCGTTCCAACCAATGATTAAACAAGTTGAACACATTATTGGAAAAAACAAAACTAAGGAGTAACTGAAACTGACAAGCAAATTATTGACGGATTTTCTCCCCCCACTATTAAACAAGTCTTGAAGCTTTTTTCTTGACGACTGTGACAACTCTCATGAATAGGAATATCCCCAAACAAGTATCTTTCCAAGAACATTCCAATAACAGCTTGTAATATAACGCCCATCAAACAATGGATTAATAAATACTCCAAATGACACGCCAGCTAATAATAATTCACAATCCGCGTCTTAAAGTTGTAAGTGAAGCTCGCCGCATATCCAGTTACTGAGAGTGGTAAGCTATTGCAATTTTCCCGAGCCATAATATTAAGTAGGCCTTTTAAAGACTGTGTGTGCTGACATCATTCTCCTGAAGACGACCAAAGTACACTGATCGAAACTTCGAGTTGTAACCAAGTGATTCTTTTCAGTATTATTTGTTGCTCAGAAGAGAATTGCTACATGGTATCCCCCGCAAACAATCTTTACTTAACCTATTTCGTACAACACCACAAATGATAAATAAAATAAATACCTTACAAGTTGCCGTAGTTTAAAGTCAGAAATTCCCCAGAATAATAATCAGAATCAATGTTCAATGGTTATCAAATCCCATATTGTTTTATCTTGGGCGTGTTATGAATTCATTTATCACTGGTTTTTCCCCGTTAATACAAGGAAACAGTAATTTTCCAGTCAAAATAGGAAATAACCTTAATGTTCCTTTTAACATGCGATATTAATTTTCTTGTAGGCTAACCGCTTTCCAGGAATGGTTAGGGCAACATTAAACCATGTTATAGCCCACTCATAATATTTTATGTTTCCTCTCATGACCAACCTGGAAATAATTATTTTTGTCCGAGTCAATTCCAATTCTTGCGAAGCGGGGAATGCTGTTTGTTTGTACTTATCTCTTACTTCAACTGGGTTCTGGCGTCCACTCCCGTGGGTCACAGATGTTCTTGCTTATCCTGTTTGTAGGCTGTGAGACAATTCCATCGAGCAATTCATTTCTAAATTACCGCGCGCACGGACCTTAGGCCTATCTGTTTTCGTCCGCCGTTGTGGCGAGCGATCATCCAGCGATCAGCATCGCATGGCATCTACGGCCCGAATTTGATCAATAAACGCCGACGGATGGAACGATATCACCGTTTGGAATGATATCACCATTTTGTCATGTTAAAGAGAGCTGTAAGCAAATATATATAAACAACCTTTTTTAGAGAGAGGTTATGTCATAAGGAAATAATACAACACAAGTTTTATTATCTAAACCCTAGGTAAAATATTGCAAATAGACATGTTTTACAAACCCCTTTTTCTCTTAAATTCAGAAATACCAAAAAAGGTCTCCGGTTTCATGGGCGGATCCAGAACATTTTTTAGGGGGGGCTGAGAATCAAAAACAATTATTTTTCAGTACTACAAAAATTACAATGAAATAATCAAAGGGAGAGAAAAACAAAGCACAGTGAGGGGGAAATGAGAGTGCGTTCTCCCCTCCCCTCCCCCTCCCCCTCTCTTTTTCTCTCCTTTTTTTTTTAATTTTTTTAAAAACGATTTTTGCCCCCCCCCCCCCCCCGGATCCGCCAGTGGGTTTCCGGTTTCTTTGGATTTCTTGTTTGTTTTGCTATGAAACGATGTCCAATTGCAGCCAAAATTGCTGGATCGATTGGGATTCTGCCGTGCTTGTGTTTTAAACGACCTTTTCACAAAGGGTTGTGAACGTTTGCCCGATTTGTAAGGCCTCTCTTAGCCACCATACTTTGTGTATGGGAAAATTGGTCTGGTTCCAATAACCGCGTATACATGTATCACATAGGCCTATTTCACAGATTGGCAAAAATAAATAAATAAATAAATAAATAAAAAATACCCCCTCCAAAAAAAGGAACGCGTCACCGCACCGATTTTAAAGTCGACCTATGGCCAGAAACCGGTTCAGGTACAGGTGCATGTATGTATACATAAATCACAATATTCCATACGGAACTTTATAATAATTCAGATGTATACAATATTGGGAAATAATATTTGACTATTGTAGGTATATTCTTAAAGATGACAGCACCTCTCACAATCATATACAAGGAATGTTTGTCATCATCAACGCGAGGTATAAGTATAGGCAAAATCTAAATACATTTTCAATATATTGTCGTGAACAACACAACTTTGAGCTGAAACGTTCACAAATTGGAAACAGTTTTGCCAACATTACCAATGATGTACCTTCCCTTTAATGTATATCTTGGTTCAAAGAGAGTAAGCATACTCATAGAAGCAGTTTGGCCAACATTACCAATGTTGTACGGTACCTTCCCTGTAATGTATATCTTGATTCAAAGAGAGTAAGCATACGGTACTCATACAAGCAGTTTGGCCAACATTACCAATGTTGTACCTTCCCTTAAATGCATATCTTGATTCAAAGAGAGTAAGCATACTCATAGAAGCAGTTTGGCCAACATTACCAATGTTGTACCTTCCCTTTAATGCATATCTTGATTCAAAGAGAGCTAAATAAAAGCAGTTTGGCCAACATTACCAATGTTGTACCTTCCCTTAAATGTATATCTTGATTCAAAGAGAGTAAGCATACGGTACTCATAGAAGCAGTTTGGCCAACATTACCAATGTTGTACCTTCCCTGTAATGTATATCTTGATTCAAAGAGAGTAAGCATACTCATAGAAGCAGTTTGGCCAACATCACCAATGTTGTACCTTCCCTTAAATGTATATCTTGATTCAAAGAGAGTAAGCATACTCATAGAAGCAGTTTGGCCAACATTACCAATGTTGTACCTTCCCTTTAATGTATATCTTGGTTCAAAGAGAGTAAGCATACTCATAGAAGCAGTTTTGCCAACATTACCAATGCTGTACCTTTCCTTTAATGTATATCTTGATTCAAAGAGAGTAAGCATACTCATAGAAGCAGTTTGGCCAACATTACCAATGTTGTACCTTCCCTTAAATGTATATCTTGATTCAAAGAGAGTAAGCATACTCATAGAAGCAGTTTGGCCAACATTACCAATGTTGTACCTTCCCTTTAATGTATATCTTGATTCAAAGAGAGTAAGCATACTCATAGAAGCAGTTTGGCCAACATCACCAATGTTGTACCTTCCCTTAAATGTATATCTTGATTCAAAGAGAGTAAGCATACTCATAGAAGCAGTTTGGCCAACATTACCAATGTTGTACCTTCCCTTTAATGTATATCTTGGTTCAAAGAGAGTAAGCATACTCATAGAAGCAGTTTTGCCAACATTACCAATGCTGTACCTTTCCTTTAATGTATATCTTGATTCAAAGAGAGTAAGCATACTCATAGAAGCAGTTTGGCCAACATTACCAATGGTGTACCTTCCCTTTAATGTATATCTTGATTCAAAGAGAGTAAGCATACTCATAGAAGCAGTTTTGCAAACATTACCAATGTTGTACCTTCCCTTTAATGTATATCTTGATTCAAAGAGAGTAAGCATACACATAGCACTAAAACAGTTCTTAGCCAACATTACCAAAACATATCTTCATTGGTGGCACAAAGAAGGGGCAAATGTAAAGAGGCGTGCCCCTAATTTGGCTTGAACTTTTGCCGTGTTGCCAGCGTGGTTCCGTACGCAATTTTTTTTTCTGCAAACAAGAATTGCCATCCCGCGACATTTCAGCCAATCAGATATCTTATACATATTCGTCATCTTAAATAACGTGCCATGTGATTGGCTGAAATATTGTGGGATGGCAATTCTTGTTTGCAGAAAAAAAAATCGCGTTCCGTACCGGACTTTCTTGTTGACTCGATTCTTGTTTTTTTTTTCCCTTTCGCTTCCTTGAAAACAAATTGTTGTGCCGAGAACAGCACATACGTATACATCTATCCATAAACAACTTCGAAAAACCTGCCTAAATTCTTCAACTTTAGTACGTGTGATGCAATAAATTTGTCGCGCGCGAATTGTGTGAACAGACAAACACTCAGACTGTGACTAAATCTACGCCAGAAGGAACGTGATCATTTTCCGATCAATCGCGTTACTGGCGTTGTGGAAACTTAATACTTGAAACTTGATCATGCAAGTATTTCTGATTGGATGCATGTTTATAGTCGGACTGCTGGGCCTTGAAAAAAAAAGGTGTTCGTCACCAACACATAACAGCAATGGAATGGAAACATTCTTCATTCTCGTTTGTTTTGTTTCTGTTTTTCTCGAAGGTGCCATCAGCGTCTTAATGGCGTAAATTATTTGTATCAACAACTTTGTATGGGGATTGGATCCAGTGCATAACCACCCCCTGTATCTTATTCCGTCCTTACACCCCGAGCAAAATTTGAGTGGTTTAAAGTATTTTGGCTTAACAGTAGATACAAAATGTTTTGAATATTTTTTAGAGATGCGTGGGGAAATTTGTGTTATTTGACAAACTTTTTGCACATTTGAATAAACTGCCAGTCCTAATTTTGTTTCAAACCTGAAATGAAAAAAATGCGTGTGTGCCCCAAATGTACACGCAAAATAAACGCGTTTAGGAATGCGTTTAAATGCTAAACGGCCATCCTCTGTACATGTCACAAAGCCAAACGTGCTTATAGCTTTTTGATATCTGTTCATATGATATTTAGCATTCAAACACACATCAACAGAAAAACACAATCTAAACATGTTTAAAGCTAAACATCTGAACAAAGTGGGTTACAAGCTAAGTGTTTAGAAATGTGTTTAATTTCTAAACACCGTTTTTTACACTGCAAAAAACTGTGGTGTTAAAAACTACACCAATGGTGTTTATATTTTAGGCAACTCGCACAATATAAACACCATGAAAGAATAAAGTTGATACCACTAGTGTTATTTTAACACCTCAGTTTTTACAGGGTATGGGTATATATAAAAACTATACCCACCTTACCCCATTCCCCTGACATATACACACACATGTGTCGTGGCCGAGCGGTCTAGCTTACCAGACTCAAGTTCTGGTGTTAGCGGCAGAATGTGGGTTCGAATCCCGGCCGTGACACTTGTGTCCTTGAGCAAGACACTTAACCATAATTGCTTCTCTCCACCCAGGGGTTAAATGGGTACCTGTGAGGGCAGAGTTGGTTGATTAGCCCTATATGCGCTGTAATGGCAGCAATTGAGCTGTATACTCCCTATGGAGCTGAGATGGTTTCAGGAATGATTTATGAGCCTTATGAGCCTTATGAGCATGGGTAATAATATAATGCGCCTTGAGCACCACTTAGTTGGTGGATACGTGCGCTATATAAGTCCACACATTATTATTATTATTATTATTATTATTATTATTACATGTTGGGTTAATCAGTATAGGCCTAGATCGACATTCAGCACAAGCGGCGCAATGAATAATAATGGAATTCTTCACCGAGAGGGCTCAAGGCAAGTCAGACATCATTCACTGTAAAAACGTTGGGCAACATGGCGTTGGGTAAGGTTATTTCTCCCAGAATTGGTCAGTATTTACCACAACTGTTCACATATTTCGGCAAACAATTATCTAACATTGGGCAATGGTAAACCGACTCTGTAACCTGTTGATATGTTAGACCAGTGTTGGGCAACATGTCAACCGTGTTTGCCCAGTATTTCTTAGTGTTGGCAAAACTGCTTTAAATGCTTACTATTTTTGAATCAAGATCTGCATCTACAAAATCTCCAATGAAAGATTGAACTGATAACGTTGTGTCATTCATGAAAACATTCAGAAAATGCATTAAGATGTGTTATACCAGAAGTCTGTTATTACCAGAAGTCTATTACGTACATGTACATGAAGTGTACTACTCGTGTACTGCTCGTGTACTAACCTACTCCACGCCTTAGAATGGATTTGGGTCATTCATTTAAAGCATTTGAAGCAGGGTGCCATCGGCCGAGCGGTTACGTGCATTAGAATTGTGGTTCTGATGGCTGCGTCGTCAGAATGTGGGTTCGAATCCTGCCCACTTGTGTCCTTGAGCAAGACACTTTGTTGTATTTGCTTCTCTTCACCCAGTAATATAAATGGGTACCTGTGAGGGTAGAGGTGGTTATTGTGTTTGATTAGCCCTGTAGCGCTAACACTGGTTGCACATAATGGGATGTATACTCCCCAGGGAGCTGACAAAGATTATGAATGATATTTGCCCAATGACCAGGGGAAATAATGTAAAGCGCATTGGGACATTATGTGAAATGCGTTATATAAGAATGAATTATTATTATTATTATAATTCATGACGTATTGTTCAACAGACTGACGCACAAGGTCTCAAAACGAAGCAGTGTAGTCTGATAAGAAGCAGTGTAGTTTGATACATGTCTGTTGGAACCGTACATGAGCTATTTAGGGCACATGTTGTTAAATCAGCAATAGTGTGTAGTTGGCAGAAGAACACGCGCGCTTAGTACCATAACATACGCGCTTCAAGTGTACGCACAACGCTCACTTGCCGCCAAAATGGCCATCATCAAGACACAGGATGCAAATTCACCACTACGATTAGCGCTGAGCAGATAGCTTACCCTTATATAATTATGTGAAGGAACCGTTTACCACGTAGCTACGGATGACAAAAGTATACAGAAGACTTTGCCACTTCTGCACCATTGCTTTACACGTTAGGTTTTCAGAATCGTATTTTATTTGTGGTCATGAAACAGTTCTGCTGACGGTTTCATCTTACAGCGTTCCTTCCTCTTGATGGTGAAGAGAAATTTCAATAATATTGCAGAAACCTTATGCGGTCAAATGACTCGCAGATGGCATCAGAGACCACTCAAGAATACTAAAATAGTCTATATAAAGTCGTACGCCTGACTCGTTTTAGGATATTTCTGTTTTAATAAACTACGAGGGAATTGTTCCGCATACATAGAACCCGTGGAGAGTATTATTTTAAACTAAGTGACTGCAATGGTCTGTAAACGTTGTCAGGGGTTGATCGGGTATGTTTGATCTTTAGAATGGGGGTTGGGAAAGGTAACTGTATGCCAACAAAGCCAGACAAAGATATGTAATGCTGAATTTTGTGTTATTCATTGAGAAAACACGGGCCTATTTAATAATTAACGGGATGGTGCACTGGGTATAATTACCCGTTGAAAGAATGACTGAAATAACTTGATGTGAAGTTGTGATTGTAACTTAATATTTTGGGATATTTTATATTACTTGTGCAGACTGAGAGAGCGAATTTCGTACCGGTCATGATGAATAAATAAATGAAATGAGTCCGAGAAATTATACCGTCTAGCACGCAGTAATTTCTGAAAAGAGGGTGAAAGGTTTCACAAATTTTAATGAAATAAATAGAGAATTAGCTGTTGTAAACTGCTTACTAACCTGAAGGACCTGTCAGTAGTATAAATGCAAAATAATGGTTATTGGCTGTACGTTTCGAACCAGGTTCTTTCTCAAAGGCAAAATGAGACAGAATACAGACAATTATACATGTAGTCTGTGGGCTGGAGGGGTCTACCGTGCACCCCCTATAACCCACCGACACCGATATTTTTTTGTTCCTTTGGATGTCCTAAACACGAAAAAAAGAGGTTAACATTGAAAATTTTGGGTTGCACTCTGTTCTGGCCCACTATTTGTTTGCCCTCATAATGAGCTTCGCTGATAATTCTTAATACTAGGGGTGGAAGAAGATCAAACATCTCGCCATTACTCCATCATGCTTTGACCTATTATAATGTAACTCGGAACAATTAATGTTTAGTTATTATGTCGTCATAATGACGTCATCAGTTGTCATGAAAACAACCGCTAGAGGGCGCTACAATTGAATGTATATTATGCATATTTTAATTATTGGGATTTTCAGAAAAGTATCTCATTGTAAGTCATTTAGTTTGTATAGTTGCCACTGAGAACCATATTGCCACCAATTTATGCCTTAAACGGGTTTGTCTATGACTAATGTAACCACAAAAATGTAGACTGTAGACCCCTCCAGCCCACAAGTTAGTCAGGTGTGAAATGGACACAAAAGAAAAAGATATAAAAAGCAGAGTCCTTAGACCGGACAAAAGGGGGATTAAGTAGAAATAGAAGTACCAGGAGTTTTGGGCTGGAAGAAGAGATTATTTTAATGAATGCAAAATTTATTAAAAGCAATTTTACTACTTTTGTGTACATCTCGTGCCCAGGTGATCCTTTTAAAAGTATGTATTAACAGACATATAGGCCTAACAATCATTTCAATGTATATCCATTATAGACTGGTCCCCTGTCTTTATCCTATCAAGGATATAGACAGGCTCATTTAGGGGATTTTATTGGATACGTCGCACCGAGGCTAATGTACGTAAACGCTACTACGAATGTAACACTACTACGCGCGCGCGTACTTCTGTCATCCAAATATCGCTGGAGATATTGCGCGTGGACGCCCATCATAGCGCACAAGGTCAAAGTTGAATCTCAGGAACATGGTGGCCGCGCGGCCGGTATGTAGCATAATTCACAAGGTAAAATATGTACACTTATAGCATTACATTGGTTGCCCATAAAACAAAGAATTAATTACAAAATCCTACTGTTGACTTGGAAAGCACTTTACAGTTTAACCCCAGCGTATATACGAGACATGTTGTGTGCATACCATCCTCGTCCTGATCTAAGATCCTCAAACAAACTATTGTTAAGTGTTCCAAGAACACACTCTTTATCGGGTGATAGAAGTTTCATTTCATGTGCACCAAAACTATGGAATGATCTTCCCCCATCAACTCCGTACACTTGACTCCATGCAGAACTTCAAAAGCCGACTTAAGACACATCTCTTCAAATCTGCTTACAATTAGTCCGTTGCACATCTCATCTCCTCATGAATTCTCTTTTTTTTTTTAAATTATTTTTCTGTACTTCTCCAAGCTCCTCGGCATACACAACTAGAATTATCTCTACAAATGCCCGAAGATTGATTGATACAATTGCATCCATTCCTTATTAAGAATAAAGACGTATGTATACAAACCGACTTCTAAAAGTCTCAGTAACCATGCATTAAGACTGTGCGTTTTCGGTTATTTCGGGAACCGGATACCCGAAATTGGAAATTTTCGGATACCCGGGTACCCGTAACCAATTTTGTAAAAACACATAAATACTCCTGAATGTATAAAATAACCAATATGAACACAAGTTTCTCTTGTTTTATTAGAGTCATAATAAATGTGGACTTACTGTAATAATTTCCCGCACTCTATATTAGAAACGACTCGTTGCATTCCCATTCCCCACACACATGTTGTTAAGACTTCCGTTGTGTGGCTTAAATGTCCAGTCGAAATTTTAAGTCGTTTACGGGTAATTGGAAACGAAAAATGGAACCGGGTAATGACAGTTCTCTGTCGGGTACCTGGATACCTGGATACCCGGCACAACCTTCCCATGCATTCATATTTGTTCTATTCATTTCATTTGGAATGTCAATCTTTGGAAGATAGAAATTTATTTTGAACAGCTATTTCACATATTTTGACAAAAACGGACAAACAATTGGGTAACATTTCTAAAGGAGAATCAAGATTAACCCGCGAGCCTGTGATAGCACTTGGGACAAAACTATTTCAAAGGATAGATAGATACTATAATCAACTTTATACCAGACAAGTAAATATGCGATTCTTTATGTTGTTGTAGATTACCAAACGTAGTGACTCTGAGTATACATACCATTGTTGAAATTTACTGAACAAGTATCTGGCAGAGGAATGACGACGATCTTAGCGTTGATAAACATTAAGCCCCCAAAACAGTTGCCTTTTTTCTTTTTTTCTTTTTTTTGCTATGAAACGATGTCCAATTGCAGCCAAAATTGCTCTCTGGATCAATTGGAATTCTGCCGTGCTGTGTTTAAAACGTTTGCCCGAGAGGCCTAAGAGGGGCCTCTCTTAGCCACCATACTTTGTATATGATACGATTTTGAAGCCGACCGATGACCAGAAACCGGAGACCCCCCTTTTTTAGAGAGAAATGTCAAATCATATCCATCAAATTCTTAGTTATATTTCAAACCGGAGACCCCCCTTTTTTTAGAGAGAAATGTCAAATCATATCCATCAAATTCTTAGTTATATTTCAAACCGGAGACCCCCCTTTTTTTAGAGAGAAATGTCAAATCATATCCATCAAATACTTAGTTATATTTCAAATTCTTAGCCACCATACTTTGTATATGATACGATTTTAAAGCCGACCGATGACCAGAAACCGGAGACCCCCCCTTTTTTTTTAGAGAGAAATGTCAATCATATCCATCAAATTCTTAGTTTTTATTGTCATTTTTTGTTATTTATCACCTGAATTTTACGACATTTCGGTTTTAATACCGGATCTGTACCAATGGGAATTGTAATTAGGCACTTAGCAATTGGTAATAAAACGGCATTACTGGTCGGCTTAACAGTAATGACTGGACAGGGAAATAACGTAGCGTTTCATATACCCTTGTCGGTGCTTCCATATCCCTATTTCCATTTTAACATTAACAAGTAATATTCGTCTTATGTCTGTCAGATCTGCGTTTAGCGGAATTTTTAAAAGGCAATGGTCCGCCTTTTAGAGGGATATAACACTGGATTGTTATTCCGGCTTTATTAAAGGCGGTTCTCTCGGGTATTAAAATAATATAGAGCGAAAATTACGGTCAGGTCAGCCTGCATGTCCTGATACAGAAAGAGATAATTTTCGTGTGACTGAACCCATGCTGTTCCAACGCTGTGTTAGACCTTTGTATCTAATGGTCAGATGAAAATTGTATCCAATTTAACCCTTCTGTGACTGCAGGGGTCAAAATCAGTGAAAATGTTGATATACTTGCCAAGGTATATATCTAGTGCACTCAAAAGTCAAACACTGTCAAACCGTACGTGTGCAGAAAGTACATTTTCAGGTCAAAACGAGTTGACTGTTTTTGGCTGGTAAAAGCATTGTCTTGTATTGTTCATGGTGGTCAAAATGACAGTAAACTAAGCAGTCAAAAATGCCCCTGTGTGTACATTTCGACGGCCAACCGTCAAAACAGTCAGTTGACTGATTTTGACCACTATAGCTACTTGCCACTAAAGTTCAGCTGTAGTATACAGCTATATGTATACAGCTATATACAGCTATATGTAGGAGGGTTAATAGACGATCTCCAATCACATGAACACTTCACACGACTTGTTTGTAGTTAAATCACGGAGGAAGGAAAGGCAGCCGGGCAGTTCAAGTCAGTAACAGTGCAGTGCTATATCTAATGCACACGTATTACACTATCTCTGGATCTCTGGATCTGGATTGTTATACTCCGTAAAAGCGGTAAATCCGCATCACTACATCCGCATCACTAACATGTACATTGCCCATAGTACGTGAAACCCAACTCACAGAAACACAGATCATTCTGTATCTTTCTGGCCTGTAAAAACAAACCAACGATAGAAACAACAGAGATTATCAATTCCAACCCCTCCCCCACATACACCGTACTACACACACTCAGACAGGCGGTGTTCAACCCAATTATCTTGAAATCTGGCATTTTTACCAACGTCGTGCCGCATTTGTCTTTTGACTGCCAGCAAACCTTTTAGCAGTGTGCGACGAGATCGATATGATAAATAGGCTTAAGCAGGTTGCCGAGCGCTGTGTGAAAATGCTCTATTTAGTTCAATATTTCAAACAAAATTCAATTTGTTCCAAACACATCTCGCCAATGGGAGACATTTTGGACGTTGGTGGCAGCAGACTTTCCGGTTCTTTCCCCCATTGTTTACTCAATTCTGCGCGTGCTCACGATATTTAGAACAATGGCAAAGAGTCGGTCTGCTGCCCTCTAGCGTCTAAAATGTCACCCAAACAAACATATTTACAGCAAAAAGAATGAACTTGATTAAAACCCTCCAATTATAGCTGCACTTTAGTGGGAAGTTGCTATAGAGGTCAAAATCAGTCAACTGCCTGTTTTGACTGTTGACCCAAATGTGCACACAAGGGCATTTTTGACTGGTTTTTATTGTCATTTTGACCACCCTGAACAAAACCAGACAATGCTTTTACCAGTCAAAAACGGTCGACTCATTTTGACCTGTAACTGTACCTACTACATGTAAGTTTTTGACAGTGTTTGACTTTTAAGTGCACTAGATATACCTTGGGCAAGTATATCAACATTTTGACTAATTTTGACCCTTGTAGTAGTAGGAGGGTTAATTTACTGAATGACAAACAAAATAGCAGACAAACAAGAAGGGTTAACCACCGAGTGTATTTGATCAGTATACCCTTCGTTTGGCTCTATTTTCTTTCCATATTAGTTTTCTTCCCCACGTTGGTATTTCAGGAAATGTCAAAGTAAGTCTGGATTGATGGCATGCAAGCACTGAAAGGAATTAAGAAGCACTGTAAAGTACATTAAGAGGGAAATGAAAGTGGATGTTGTGCCAACTTGGGATAAGCTCCTAAGTAAAGAAATAAATTAGGGGTTACCGTAGGCGGGTATTGAACCCCCTGTCTAACATTGGCAAATTTAAAACCACTTTATATAATATCGGTATACGTATCTCGATAAACAGAAGCGATCAAAGGTTTACAGAGAACTTAATTGGTAGTAGTTCATGTTGGTATCAAAATAAAAAGTTCCCTTCAAATATTTTTGTCTTAGGTGTTATCGTTTCAGTAAAATTTCTGAGATAATTTTCAACATGAACAGGGGGGGGGGGCATGGCCGAGAGGTCTAGCCTATCAGACTTGTGTTCTGATGGCTGAGTCGTCAGAATGTGGGTTCGAATCCTGGCCGCGACCATGGTACTTGTGTCCTTCAGCAAGACACTTCACTGTACAGTGCTCCTCTTCACCCAGGAGTATAAATGGGTACCTGTGAGGGCAGAGTTGGTTGTTGTGTTTGATTAGCCCATATGCGCCGAAATGGCAGCAATTGAGCTGTATACTCCCCAGGGAGCTGAGATGGTTTCAGGAATGATTTATGCGCCTGATGAGCAGGGGTAATAATATAATGCGCCTTGAGCACCAGTTTGGTAGATACGTGCGCTATATAAGTTATTATATATATTATATTATTGTTATTGTTATTATTACAATGACGTAAGCTGAAACTTTCACAGGTTGATTTTATATACACATATACTGATTCTTATAAATAAAGTGTGGATGTATTATTCTAGTATACATATATTTTTACCACAAGTGATTACTTGGTTTAGAGCACAGATTTCATCACAGTTTTACCGTGAAAATTAATAATTTATGATGAAGCACGTGATTCAGACGGTGGTATCGAAAATGATGCTGAAATCATTCACTCTGAGGTCAAATTTAATTTAGAATGAATTGATATCTGAGAAGAGATGCCGGTACAAATTCTACATTGGTACAGTACGATAATTGTAAACGAACTTAGAGCAGAAATGAACAAGACTTTAGGGCTGTGTGGTTTTTTTCCCCCGAATAATGCGTAACTGGATATTCGGATTTTGATTTCGATTGTAAATAAATTCAGATTGTTCGTCTTAATTCCAACGTGAAATTTAAGTTATTTTCGGATGACAGAAATTCCTTTTGGAAATTTGTCTATTAATTATACATAAATGACAGAAATAAATGACAGCACCTGGGACAGAAATAAATGACAGCACCTGGGACAGAAATAAATGACAGCACCTGGGACAGAAATAAATGACAGCACCTGGGACAGAAATAAATGACAGCACCTGGGACAGAAATAAATGACAGCACCTGGGACAGAAATAAATGACAGCACCTGGGACAGAAATAAATGACAGCACCTGGGACAGAAATAAATGACAGCGCATGGGACAGAAATAAATGACAGCACATGGGACAGAAATAAATGACAGCACCTGGGACAGAAATAAATGACAGCACATGGGAAAGAAATAAATGACAGCACCTGGGACAGAAATAAATGACAGCACCTGGGACAGAAATAAATGACAGCACCTGGGACAGAAATAAATGACAGCACCTGGGACAGAAATAAATGACAGCACATGGGACAGAAATAAATGACAGCACCTGGGACAGAAATAAATGACAGCACATGGGACAGAAATAAATGACAGCACATGGGAAAGAAATAAATGACAGCACCTGGGACAGAAATAAATGACAGCACCTGGGACAGAAATGTGCTAAGGAAAGTTTCAGACCATCATCAACTTATACACCAAATAAATTGAAAGTAAAACTGTGATCACTTATGTGTTACAAGATTAGCGATAGTTAAGGCCCTATGGTGACTTTAAAGGTAAGATTTTGGTAATTCACAAATAGCAAAACGGTCAAATTGTAATGCAAAACTTACTAAGTGTAAAACTAACACTAAATTGTATAAATGGGTGTTTTTTTTGTTTGTTTTTTAAAATAAAATTGAAGTTTGAATTTAGGTAAAAGTACTCATTCCTAAATTCGACATCATCTCCCCGCTGTCTTCCCCTGCATCTGTTTGTTTGTCTATCTCCAATTTTGTGTATGTTTTGTTTCGTCCAGTGCCCGTCCAATAATTGTCTGTCCAAATATTTTGTCCTTTGTAAGCGTACGGTAACGTACGTGCATTGTATTTAATCTTGTTTGTTTGTGTTTTTATCAAAGACAATCCTCTGCAAGCCTCATGGTTTTTTGCGCTTTGCCTCCATGCGCGTAAAGTTCCTGTTCTGTATTGCTGTATAATGCTATGGGAATACAATCATGTGCACTTGAATTGAATTGAATTTGAATTCATAAAGGCCCATGACAGTTTAGACAAACTGATTGGACAAAACGTAATCACGTGGGGTGTATTAACGGATGGTATAGACTGACTTGTCAAAATCAGAACAGCGCGTACGTGACAGATGTTCACCAGATGTTTTGTGTGACGCGCGACGCGGATTTCAACCAATCAGAGTGACGAAGATTGGCATCATGGACCGCTCGACAAACTGTTTACTACACACAGTAATAATCTAAAACTCGCACAGGTTGGTTCAAATATAATAAGCATCCTTGTATAGACGGTTTTGCCAACATTAACAATGTTATACATTCTTTTTAAATGCTTTATAAGTTTGGTATCAGTCACAACAACTACGATTTTAAAATGTACACTAACTCGTTTATCTCTTCCAGTGAAGAGATAGGCGAATTGTACACGTGTATAGGATTATCGTCACCTCAGTTCTATTACATGGATGCGAAACATGGAAAATGAATGAAAGTGATAAGAAGAAATTAGACACACTTCAGAATATGTGATTGAGAAAGATTTTGCGAATAAGATGGCCACAAAGGATATCCAATGTTGAGTTTATATATCAAAGAATCGGCATAACAAAATAAAATGAGTAAGACAGTTGAGTAAGACAGTTACAAAGAGAAGGTGGATATGGATTGGACATTATTTTAAAGATGGATAACAGCAGGATTTGCGCAACATCTCTGACCTGGCAACCTGAAGGAAAACAATGTGTAGGAAGGCCAAAAACAACCTGAAAAAGGACTGTAGAAAAAGAAAGGAACAAACTGGGATGCAGAGGTTGGGGGTGTGGTGAGGACGGTGACGAAAGACAGGGGGAGGTGGAAGGGATGCATCAGGGCCTTATGTGCCAACGGGCACGAAGAGGATAGATGAGATGAGATGAAGTGTCGTGGCCAAGCGGTCTAGTGCATCGGACTCAAGTTCTGGTGTTGTCGGAATGTGGGTTCGAATCCCAGTCTGGCCGGTTGCGGCGCTTGTGTCCTTGAGCAAGACACATAACCATAATTGCTTCGTCCTTCGGATGGGACGTTAAGCCCGTAGGTCCCGTGTATTGGATATTTTAAGTAATGCACGTAAAACAACCCAGGATACTTATCGTGGAAGAGTCGGGGTTTCTGATTCACATGGCAAGCGCCTTTGTTTACAGTTTCCTGGGCACCTTTGAAAAACAGTGTTGCCCTGAAAGGTCTCCCCAGGTTAAATAAGAAATAAATAAAGATGATAGGATTGTCGTGGTTGGGTAACTTCAGATGCAGATGACATTACCTAAAAATGTGACAACACATCACAATCAAACGTATTACTGAGAATACAGCTGTTTTCAGTGTATAACGTGGAATTAAAGGGAAGATACAACATTGTTTATGGTGGAAAAACTGCTTTTGTGTGTATTGGTTTCTTTGTATCAAATTATAGAAACATTTGAAGGAGAGTGATAAACTTAGAGCAAAAAGGTTGTCATCGGAACCATTTGTAAATTTGCATATTCCGTCACCGTTTTCACAAAGTGACGAATTCGTAAAAAAAAAATCATTATTTTTGTCAAATTCAAATTTGTAGATATTTGAGGTGTAGGCCTATTCATTGTCGCCGAGATTTCTGCTAAGTTTCAAGTGTTGAAACGTCATAGTTTCGTAATTACGCCAGGCCTATTTAATATACTCGGAGAATCACTTTAGCTGAGCTGTTTTCCGTTTTCACAAAGTGACGAATCGCCATTCGTCGCTTTATCCATTGGAATACATAGCAACTGGCAACATATCGTTGTTTAATATACAGCGCTCTGCACGCGCAGTCTTGTTTTGGCGTTTTCACGAAGTGACGAATAATTATGTTTGGTAAATAATTCCCCGTTAATTACAATCTCTATGATAAAGATACCGACATTTCTTTGTAATTAAAGTTATAGTAGGAAGCAAAATCTAAAATAGTTAATGCTGAAAAGTCTTTGAAATTGCGATTTCAAAAACAGTTCAACCTCGAAACGTCGAGTTGCAACTAACTGGTTCTTTTCAGAACCACTTACTACTCAAAAAGAGAGCTTTTTACATGTTGTCACCGCAAACAGTCTGTACTTCGTGATCTTCACTTACTGTGAATACACGTGATGACCTTTACGAAATGTGTGCTTTTCGCTAACAGCGGGTTTCAAATGACCTGCTTTCAATTAGGTCAACGCACTGTTTCCCCCTGGGGGGGGGGAATCCCGTGTCGATGTGAATGTCCAAATTACACGTGCGTGTTATTATTTTTCTTGTTACGAATCATTCCCCGTCATGCGCCACCTATGTTTCTTCAACTTTGCGTTTTCAAGTGTTAAAGCAAAAAACTAACCCCCAAAATGGGGACAATTTGCACCGTGTATTTTACTAATAGCTAAGATACAGAAGGTTTAGAATAATAACAGTCAATTTATTTAAATATTGATCTTTTTATGTATGTATTTCTATATATTTCTATATATATACTAGATGGGCCATTAGGGAGACTCGTTATGCTGTATAACTATGCATTGGGGGACATTGGTTAATAGGAGACATTTACAGTAAGTGTCGGAAATAGCCTCAATCGATTCCTTGAGTTGCAAAACCCATTATTTACAGAGTTTGGGGAGGGATTGGGGGTGATGGTTAGTAGGAAGAATGAATTATTCAAGGGAAAGACTGAGACAAAATTCGCTGCAAAGGGAACCTTCAGTGCAAATAGCAATGTTTTGAAAAAAATGTGTTTTTCTTAACTACCGGTACACGAGAACAAAAGAATGTGTACGGAGGGTGTGTTACACAAGCACTGCCTGTGTGTTTTTGTTTGTTTGTTTGTTGCTGTTGTTGTTGTTGTTGTTGTTGGGGGCCATAACACTTGTACTGTTATAATATATGTATATTTTTAACCCACCCAATCTGTCGGCTATGCAAAATTATTATAAAATGTTAAGTGTACTTAGTAATGGCCGTTTTGAAGGAGAGCGTGTTTGCTTTTGGGAAATAGACCTATTGTTTTAGTCTTAAGCACTAAGCACTACTATTTAATTACATTTGTGTGCTGTGATAGAAACCACCTGTTCTGTTCATGCAGATAAAAAAAAACTTCTAAATAAAATACAGATGTAATTAATATGAAAATGTAAACGGAAATAAAACTTTAATCAAGTGTACTGCAGACATGTCCGTAGTGTTCAACATTTTCCAATTTAAAACCAATCTTTCCACTCAGACAAACCATCTGCTTTGATCAGAATCAGTAATTGGCATGTAATCCAAAGGTGGATCAATCGCAGACGTCCTGGCCGGTTATTCCATTGTCGTTACAGTGGCCGGACAATTTCTGCTGTTCTTCTTTGTTTACATCGTGGGCTGTACATCTTTAACTTACAGTGCGGGCTGCAGTGGTGTTGGATGGTTCAATCTTAAAACTAAAGTGCTGAATCAAACTTATAAGAGTTCGGTGAGTGACAACACCTTATAAAGCTAAATTCAACTCAAAGAAATTAACTAATTGTTTAATTAACACGGAGTCAAGTTAAGTCTAACTTTACCAATGTTAATTCAACACTTCTTAAAAGTTAAATTAAACTTTATGAAGAGTTGTCACTGACTGAACTCTTTAAAATGTTGATTCAACACTTAATGTTTAAGAGTGTTGTATCAGGGCAGATACATCGAGAACTAAAAAAGGGCTCAGGGATAATTGCCAATTTTATTTATGTTGCGACGGTATGTGCATACACAAGTTTGGCTGATTTCAAGTAAAACTGTTGTGTGACAACACTTTCAGATCCCAGTCCCACCAATTTCCCGCCTGCACGCTTCAACGCACTAATCCTTCAGCATCCAGTCTTCGAGTGATCCTCCAGCAGTCCACTTAAGCAGCAGCATCTCCCAGTGTCCGGCATTCTCCTGAAGACGATCAGAGCATACTGATCGAAACGTCGAATTGTAACCTCCAGTTATACTCAATTGAAAATTTCACATGGTGTCACCGCAAATGGTCTTCACTTATTATCCTCTCCACCATGCAAAGCTACAAGTTTTACTTAAAATTGTTGATGATCAAAAATGTGCATGTTCCCCTTTCAGCCCCTTTGGATTGTCTTGGGTCATCTTTATATGTAACCCCATCCACCGTCATCCAGTTGACAACTCTCATCACCAATGTTTATAGGAAACAACAACAGACCGAGCCATTAAACCCCGCCCACCATAGCAACTGCCTAGCAACAGGCCCGCCTCCTGACCGCGAAAGAGAACACCCGGATCAACTCTATATGGGTCGGCTTTCTCAGAAAGATGCTCAAAGGCGGCTACGTCCGTCGAAACGCGCCTGCCAAGAACACGAAGGATGCTGATGACACAGAGTGGGATTGGTCCTTCAAGTACAGCAACACCAAAGTACTTGAAATCGCGTGCACACCCAGCATTGCATCGTTCTGCGAAAAACAACACTACAAGTTCATAGCGCACACCACCCGCCGCCAAAATAATGAGCTCCAAAAGATCCTTTGCTTTGCGAACCCTTGGAAAGGACAACAAGCGCACTGGACGCGTCTTGGCAAGAACGCCCAGATTGAACCTATGCAGCTTAGAAGATTAACCCTGGGGGAAGCGAAGGTACTCACGCCGTAGGCAATAATTAATATTTTTGTTAATTACAACAACATTTTTTATTAAATTTCGCTGAAATTATTTTTCATCCAACCCTGAACAGTCCTTAAAAGAGTGGCTGAACCGATTTTGCCCTAGAGGTCATTCACTGGGTAGGCCAATTGTTACAAATGTGGGTCTCAGCCAAGCACCATTGAATTGTGCACAAAAAGCTAATCCCCTTGTAGCAAACTTGCCGCCTCTGTATCAACAAGCTGTCTGTCATCTTGAATGGAAACCACAGCTGTTTGTTTACAATCCTTACCCAGAAATACCCTCAGGGTCATTATAGGTGACCTGGTTTCTGTTTATTTTTTACCCTGTGGCTGTTTCATGTTTCAGTGCTTGTATTGCAGTGCAATACCAATTTCAATGTTTACATGGTTGCAATGCTGTACATGTACATGTACATGTACTTCAAAAGAAAACCTGTCTGTCTATGGCTGTTTGGTGTATGGATTGTATTGGATGTGGGTGTGGGTGTGGTGGTTTGGGGGGGGGGGGGTGGGGGGCTGATGATGGCACCACATAAGGACAGGTTTTTTTTTGGTTCATCTTTTTTGTCTGTTCATTTTTCTTTGCCATGATAACACTGTAAATATTATGATTTCTCGTTACTGTTACTTTGGTGTTTTGATTTTGGTGATTTGTGGTTTCAATACAATACAATACTGTTTGAATGAAACATTTGTCTCATGTACTATTTCTTCATTGTCATTTCCTTTTCTTAGGGGCTCATAACACCAGACAAAGTAAAATTCTCCCCTATAGCAAACCAAGGAATATGGTACTGGGCCAAATAGTGTGCTGTTAGTGGCACAGCACATGACATCAAAGCATATGCAAATAATGCTGGACTACATAACATCAGGCTATTGTGTCATGTGGTGGTGTGGGGGGGGGGGTATAATAGTTGTGGTTTACCCTTGTAGTGTTGTAAACAGCTGTGTGCAGTAATCAAACAGTAAATAGATACCTGCTGAGTGGTTTGGGGATGGCAGTTGCCATAGGGCTGGGGGCGCGGATTTCGACATGTACTATTTTTGGCAAATCAGTGGTGAACCAATGTGTCAATTGCCAGAATGTTAAAATCTTTGGTGTGTGTGTCCAGTGAACTTAGATTCATCTGTTCAGACCATTAGAAAAAGATTTGTGCCCCCAAACACAGTTATTTACACCCCAACATAAAACGCCTACCGCGTGAGCACCTTCGTGCAACCGCGTAAATATTTTAAATCGGTGGCTCGCAAATAGAAATGATTTCAACAAGTGGCTGTACGAAAAATATGGCCATGGATCTCCAAGTACGTAAGACGTACACGTTGAGAAACCCTAACGACGACGACGATTGGTATCTATACACGTGGGTACAACCCGTGAGTCTCGTCCCTCGGTCGTCAAGCCGCGATGGGTGCACCCCACTAAATAAACTCCCATGGCAACCAATGCTAAATACAAAATATTAAAAAAATCATTTAAAAAATACTTACACTTTATTGATTGATGTCTAACCTTTTATTTTCTTCTCAATTTAATGTGAATAGTCCAGACGAGTTATTCTCATCCAAATGGAAAACCACCATCTACAGTAGTGAAAACGGCCACACTGAAAGTCATCCATTTTGGAAAAAAAGGTCTTACGCTTGAAATCGAATTAGGACCACTTTTTCAGGGCCTAGTGTATCCAAAGTACTCAAATTTGGAAGCTAAGGTTATGATATTGGACCATTTTTACACAATCCATCAAAAGTATGGGCCTTAAATCTTTGTTTTTCATTAAAAAAATTGAGGATATACAAATTATGATAAACAGCTTGGCGCATGAATTTCTCACTATTTAGTGAGATGTGCGCCATGGTGCCATATTGCAAAAATATTTTGCTTATTAAAAAAAATAATAAATAACAAGGGTTATATGTACCCTCCTTTTATCCTTGAATCCACCTGTGTAAGAATTTGTGAATATCATATAAATTAACTATTAGGGTTTGTTCTTATTTCAATGTATAGATCATTGCACGGAGTACGTACACAGGTGGCGGATAGCCGGAACGTGAACATCAGATCACTCATCAATTTATCACGTTTTCCGTTTCTCGTGAAACTGTGAGTTATTTTCTTTTTAATATTTTAATAACCTGTAGAATTAGAATTGATTAACCTTGAAGAATGGAAGGTTTTTTACATCAACTGGCCTACTGTTGGTACGCCCCTAAAAAACATCCTGTGCTCACACATGTCCTGAGCACTGAAAAGTTATGCTTATAAAAATAAATAGAGAATTAGCTGTTGCAAACTGCTTACCAACCTAAAGGACCTGTAGTATAAATGTAAAATAATGGTTATTGGCCTTACGTTTCGAACCTAGCAGGTTCTTTCTCAAAGGTAAAATGGGACAGGATACAAACAACATACATACATAAACACAAGAGTAAGAAGTTAGTCAGGTGAGAAATGAACACAAAAGAATAGAGAATTAGCTGTTGTGCAAACTGCTTACCAACCTAAAGGACCTGTAGTATAAATGCAAAATAATGGTTATTGGCCTTACGTTTCGAATCTAGCAGGTTCTTTCTCAAAGGCAAAGTGAAATACATACGTGTACAACTGTACATACATTCATGAACACAAGAGTGAGCAGAAGTTAGAACACAAAAGAAAAAGGTACAGAAAGCAGAGTCAGGTTCTGGTCCTGGGGCCGGACTAAAGAAGGGATTACACAATTAATGCAGAATAACCCATGAGTTTTTGTAACCTGTTTAGAAAAATAGGTTACCAGGGCAGTCAAATGTTCACGTAACCTGGAAGGTTCTCAACAAATTTTTTTCTAAGCAGATACATTTCCTAAGCATGAGCAATTAATGTGTACCTTAAAGCGAAGGCACAAAATTATCAAATCAACGAATTATTACTTACAAACTTAGCTGTTTTCAAGTTTGTACACGTGTCAATCATCTTGGGAAATTATTTTATCTGCAGTGCTTTAATTTTAGTGAAAAAACATGAATTGTTATGTTGAATTCGGACGACAAATAAAACAGAAAAAGGCATAAAAAACAAAACAAAAAAACATGTTTCGTTGTTTTATTCAAAAAACAAACAAACAACAACAACAACAGGCGCATCAAAATTGTGTTGAAATTTTCACAGGTTATTTTTAACCTAGATGGTTGAAATGAACGTACGTAGCCAAATACCAACGTTGCATATTTCATTTCATTTCATTTATTTGTTTCTTCTCAGTGTACATACAATGTGATATCCAACGTATTAATTAACAATATATAGTATGTTACATACAAAGAGAAAGGAAGTGATCTAAAAAAACCTTGATAGGCTTGACGAGTAGAGCCACTCCCTGTGCAGAAAAAAATATAATAGTATAATATAAATTAATTAGATTGATAGATAGATCAACTGAAATAAGGCATATAGCAAAATTCAGAACATAATATAAGAAGCATACTTAATAGCTACTTGAATAATATCGGATACAGAGTCATGAAAGAGGGGGAACACACAGCACTTATAGGGGCACTGACCAAAAAAAGTGTGGTAAATTTACATGTACGACAGGCAAAAAGAAAATAAAAGAAAGAAAGAAAGAAAGAAACAAAAGAACAAAACAAAAAACCATGGTAATGCTGGCACGATTATTCTGGCGTAATTATACTGAATGCTGTACATTAAACAACCAACCTGTGAAACTTCCAGCTTACTACGATGTCATTAACCCTAACCACCCCAAATCCTCCAAAATCCTCCAAGGGGCACATTTTTTGGGGAAAAATCAGCACTGTTGGAAACTGGTACTTTCACCTCTTCAAATGGGGCAAAATTACTACCTGGCAAGAAGTACAGGCCATAAGTGCTGAATATGAAAAATCTACGAAAATGCATGGTGCATTTTGAAGATAAGGGCAAGTTTCCAAAAGTGCACTGATGGATTTTGGAGGAGTCAGGAAGGTTCTTATGGAAGGTTTTAATGGAAAGAAAAACACACTCATATGATGTGTATTCATTCCGGTGTTGAATTTAGGAGAGCAGTACTCTTTTCTAAGTTTCGAACTGGATGTATCACTTTTCGCTAAAGTGTGACTTCGCTTCACACCAAATTATTTCTGAGGAAGATTGATAGCGTCATCAGCTTCACAAGACGTTAGTTTCACGTTAAAATTCAGAAATAATTGGCTATTTTTGGATTGCCAGTATGTCTTTCCTTAATACAACATTGTAAACATTGATTGTAGAAGCCGCATTGTCTGTGGGTTGATTACAACTTGTTGTACATGCAATGATTAATCATCACACGAAAGTGATTTTCAATTACACATTAGACTTAGCCTACCAGAAACATTGAATATTTATAGTCCCAACCGGATCACAATTTCATCGTTATGGACTGTGGGGACAATAATAGTTCCGTTTTGTAACCCGGTCTTGCCGACACTTATATCGTTCATGAAATATGACTCTCGCTGTTAATGTTGAGCAGTGGATTCTGCATGCCATCGCAGATGTGTACAATCTCACAAAATAATACACCCTGCTTCATTTAAAATAGCGGGCACCCACCCGCTAGAAAGGCTGGTACTGGTTTAAATTAAAATGGGTTATCCGGTGCGTTTTCGGCCAAGGGGGAGGGGCGGGGGCAGGATTCTTGGTTTTTCTGTTAGAAAGAACTCTGATAATAACGTAAAAATTTGGTAATTTAAATAATTATAAAACATTATATTATTATATTATTGATAACAATTTTAGAAATAACAGTGTGGTACGATAATATATTGTCACAGGTTGTTCTCACTCTATTTTATGAGCCTGCTAGGTTCGTTTCATTATTAAAATGGATAATTGCTCTAGAAAGAATCCACACGGACAGCGAAATTGAGTTGATCTTTCTTCGCAAGATAAATTATTATTGAATACCAAATCTCAATTCATCATTAACAAAACAAAATATATGAGTGAATCAGCATAGAGTAATGATTGGAAACATTGACAATGTGAATATGAGTTCAACGATTTCACTACGGATGATCTTCAATACAATCGGCAAAGTTCACTTCACAAGTATAAGAAATGCAACCGGAATGAAACAAGCGTACCAAAGATACTTTAGGAATTTGGGTACTCAATGGGTTGCAAGAATTTACGTGAGGGTAAATTACGCACTCACAATAGAAGCAAAGCTTAACCAACAAGTAAAATGTGCTAGTGAAACAACAGACATTCCGTAATCAAACCGCTGATATAAAAATACATCAGGTAAATCAATATGAGTGTAAACCCATTCAATTCAACAGGTAATCACAATTTATATTTACTTCAATGGTATAACTGTTCCTTGACCGAAAGTTAATCGGCAATTCGCAAAGGAATTGCCTAACGAAAATAATCAAACAGAAATCTGCACAAAAGTTGGAAATGGCTAACCAGTGAAAGGCAGTGCACGCACTCACGCGGTGTGAAATCAACGACTTGATTACACTTAGGAACAACGGTTAGACCACTGAAATATTGGCATGAAAATACAATAAAATGTGAATGGTACAACGCAATCAATAATGCAATTGTATTAAATTCTTCAGTAGTATTCGTCAACTAGATTGATTGACAATTGATATAATTTGGTAGTTGTCAGGTGGTAAACGGCGCTTCACCAACGTGAACAGAATTCAGAAGAAACTCAAGAATGTGTTAACTCCAGAAAATAATAATAGATCGCAATTTAGGGTGAACACATCAATTCTAAATACTGAAGAAGTTAATAACAACAAAACACAAGAAAAATAACATATATAGATCTTATCTAGTTTTGCGTTTCTACTGGGCCTTGGATGGACGTGCAGGCTTGGTTGGCGACTCAGAAGGGATCCGGGTCCCAAAGCAGCGGCGTCCAGGTGGGCTCCAGAAAAGACGACGATCCGAAGAAAGGGGGGTGGTTGAGAAACGGGACAGGTTGGAGAGGCGAACCGGGTCGGCTCCCCAAGCGAGACCTAGGGACGTATGTTCTGTATCAACAGAGCACGTGGTAAAGATGCAAGGAGGAATATTAGGAACTACTTTTAGGGAAAAGTCAACGCGTTCCAAATGAAAAGTATCAAAGTGTATGCAACAGAGATACGTCTACTTGCATCGAGGTCGCTTTCGCTTCTGATTCAAGATCAACCATTTAAATATATAATACTAAACTAAATAAGTAGGTAGCAAATAATATACTAAGTAGAATCTAATGAATTGGTAAAAATGTATATAAAAAAATACACAGCATCACCCGTTCAATGAACTTGGCAACTTAGAAATGTTCTCTTCCAGAAATAATCACGGGAGGAATATCGGGCCTCTGATAAACGAAATCGTGAATAGGAAAGTATCAAGAATACGGTTCAGCACGAATCGTGCGTGTGTGCGTACATTATGGGGAATACATCAATGGTCAACCGGGTCAAGGTCACTTTTGTTTACAACCAAAGCAGCAAACGGTCGTAAGGTTTACATGCACTTAATGGCTAAGGAATGTGGTGACCATAAATTGTGAAAGTGAATAACGTATCTGAGGTCAGATTAACTCTAGTCAAGACTGGTCACATCATGGGGAATTCCTCCAAGGTTACACGAAACATGGAGGAAAATGCATGAAGATGTAACAAAACAACTGAAATCTAGCATCTTAACTACTAATCAGCAGATATAATCAATGGGTGAAGAACTTGGATTAATAACAGAATGGTTCAATTAAGCGTTCCAATCAACGAGCTGGATTTCTATCGGAAATGGACACGTTTTCATTGAACATCAAATAAGAAAAGGACACGGGTGTGAAGCTGCTATCAACAATCAAAAATGTACTACAACTAAATCGCAGATGGGTAATAAGCAACAATAAAGTCTAGCGGTAAATAGGACGGAACTCCTAAAGCTTTTCCGCACACATAGTTAGCAATAATAAAGGTTACACAAAGAAATATTTAGTGATTTTATACATCTCAACATATAGTTGAAGCATCTTTCAAACAAATCTATAGGTGGCTGGTCTAAAACTCATATTGGACTGTTCCATCCATCTTGAGTCCGTCTTCAACCACTTTGTAGATCTATCAATAATATAGATGCACAAGGAATAAGCTTATACATACTAGGAAAGTAAAATAAGGGTAGCTTACCTGTATCAACAGAGCACGTGGTAAAGATGCAAGGAGGAATATTAGGAACTACTTTTAGGGAAAAGTCAACGCGTTCCAAATGAAAAGTATCAAAGTGTATGCAACAGAGATACGTCTACTTGCATCGAGGTCGCTTTCGCTTCTGAGGGGGCAGGAGCGAAATTAGGAGATCACAGAAAAACCATGCTGGATTGATACGTGCTCAAACAAGTTCTTGATTGGTCTAAATCTTAAAACAATGATGTCCTGAGGAGTCTAGACCAATCAGAAAAAGACTAGTGGACAAACATTCCAAGGAAGCATGGTCAGCAAAATATGACCATATTTGAGGATGTTTATGCCAACGTGGCCAACCACTAATTAAGACAAAGGATTGTTTGGTTTGCGCTTGGCAGCTTAATGTCCCTGGGGGTAGCTCCTAACATACCAGATTGTGCTATGGTCAGCAGAACATCGTGGGAAACGGCAATTTTACCCATCTTGCAAGATAGCTAGAAAAAGGCCAAAATGTAGGAATTCCATGCTTAAAGGAAATTTCGTCGGACCACCTTAAGGAGTTATAATACAATTTCGGGGTCCGACATTATCAAGACTGGAAATAGTGGCAATTTGATTATGTCTTCTCTTCCTATTGTTTACATTGTTTTCATAGTTTGGTCCTGTTAGATATTGCATCTTTTTCAAACACACGTTTCTTCATCAAAAATTTTTATTTTTGAATTGTTGTCACTTTGTGGTCTCAAGAGAACTGTCGAATGATGGAAATATGTTGTTTTGGACTCTCTGACGTTTTTCAATACTAAGCAATTCACCGCTGAAAACACTATAAGGTTTGTGTTAGTTCGTGAAAACGAAAACTGTACCCCCCAAAAAACTGGTTTGCGTTTTCACAAAGTGACACGCGGTTACGTATTTACTATGTAAAGTTTGTGTCACTTTGTGAAAACGCAAAACCACGCAGGCACGCTGTGCACTAAGGTTTGTGTCACTTCGTGAAAACGTTTTATTCTGTCGGCCGCGGCGTTCACATTGTATTGTCTACGGTGAACTGACAAGTTTAGTTTTTCCTAATTAGTCAAATTAAGAAAGTAGCACACTTCTAGCTTCAAAACTTCGTGACATTGTGGCTTCTGATGAATATCGCTGTAATAAATAAATAAATAAATAAATAAATAAATAAATAAATAAATAAATAAATAAATAAATAAATAAATAAATAAATAAATAAATAAATAAATAAATATTTGTTTGTATTTATATGTGACTCCACCAGTTAGTGTGTAGCGGATCATTTTAGCGGATAGGTTGAACCACGGTGAAGGGGTCGAGTGGTCTCATCGGGTAGTAGAAGAACACATTACAGTTTGCAGCAATCAACTGACTGTCCTCTTCTCAGACGATTGCGTCTGATATTGACTGATGCGATATTCCCCGCCGCAGGCCTCAGAGACAGGTTTTCCAGGTCATTGGTCCCTGCAATTATTGAACCTGTTAGTTTCAGCAAATATCAAATTTGAGAGGGATGAGGTACAACATAGTCAGGGACATAATTCGTTGTGACGTTCAGCCCTTCTGTCTTCCCAAACAATGCTGTCCTGGGAACGATTTGATCGGCGTGACTATGTCAATGGTCTGTGAGTTTTCTGGCGTGCATTAACAGGTTATAATAATAATGAACAGTTCTTATAATAGCGTGAATACCTTCCAATGAAAGTCACTATGTGCTATTTATTTCCCCTGGTCACTGGGCCAATATCATTCCTATAATCTTTCTCAGCTCCCTGGGGACTAATCAAGGCACTCACAACTATTATTTCCCCTGGTCACTGGGCCAATATCATTCCTATAATCTATCTCAGCTCCCTGGGGACTAATCAAGGCACTCACAACTATTATTTCCCCTGGTCACTGGGCCAATATCATTCCTATAATCTTTCTCAGCTCCCTGGGGAGTATACAGCCCATTATGCGCAACCTTTTGCCGCTATACAGGGTGTCCCCATAAAAAGTATACCGAGATAAAAATTACTGTAATGGCAAAACTACTTTATATATGGGAAAGAGAAATATATCTCTAGAAAGGGCAGAGTGTCCTCTTTGCAATGGTATACAGCTTGTGATGTTATTGACACAGATGAGTGAACAAATTAGACAGATGTTAAGGGTACTGAAAGCAGGACTGTGACAAGTTTGCATATTTGAATAACAAAGGTCCAAAAAGCATTTAAAAAAACCTGCACATTAAACTTTTGAGGTAAGTAGCGAAAACAAAGCAGATTACATTGTTTTAGGTACATTCCTTGTTTTCAAGAATGTGTTGAAAAAACAAAGGCATTTGGTATTCTGCACACTTGCATGGTTGAGATTTGTTGTTCAAATATGAAAACTTGTCACAGTCCTGCTTTCAGTACCCTTAACATCTGTCTAATTTGTTCACTCACCTGTGTCAATAACATCACAAGCTGTATACCATTGCAAAGAGGACATTCTACCCTTTCTAGAGATATATTTCTCTTTCCCATATATAAAGTAGTTTTGCCATTACAGTAATTTTGATCTCGGTATACTTTTTATGGGGACACCCTGTACAGGGCTAACCAAACACAATAACCACCTCTACCCTCACAGGTACCCATTTATACTCCTGGGTGAAGAGAAGCAATTACAGTTAAGTGTCTTGCTCAAGGACACAAGTACCATGGTCGCTGCTGGGATTCAAACGACTGGATCATCAGAACATAAGTCCGATGCATTAGACCGCTCGGCCATGACACCCACAGAGAGAAAGTTAAATATACAATTAGCGTAGAACATTGTAATCAGGGTCGGGGGGGGGGGTGTCCCAATAATTTTTTTCCTGATTGTAAGTGTTGAAGACGTATGGATATGGCATTTCCCATATTTGTTTTTCGTATTTATGATTATTCAAGCCGAATATTTGCACACATGGGGGGGGGGGGGGCTAAGGACATTTGTAAAGGTGCTAAGGCTGGGAGGAAGGGATTCAGGCCCCGCCCCCAGTTTTTCCCCATCATTTTATTTCCTGTCATCTTTTCTGAATATGCTAATGTAGAATGACAGAATGCGATGCGCATTCACATCTCGTCTTGTATTTGGAGAACAAACTGTTCTGCTAAATAATTATTTACCCGCCTTCCCATCCATACTTGTTTAATTGAAATATGAAAACACAATTTTATGTAGTTTTTGTTATCAGGTCTGTGATTTCTCAGGTTGATTTTTCCTGATTTCATATTTTAATTTTACAAATCTCCTAAAAGAGAAGTAGCCACCAAGGAAAGACAGAAGAAGCCAGTATTGTGTCCAAACCTCTAGTTTCTTGTTTGTGGGGATGTGGAGAGTCTGTAAATCCTCCTAGTTATGAGACTTGTGATTTCTCAGGATTTTTCCTGATTTCAGATTTTTTTTTTAATTTAATTTTTTTATATTTTTTTTAACAAATCTCCCAAAAGAGAGGTAGCCACTAATGAAAGAAAGAAGTAGCCTGTATTGTCCAAACCTCTAGTTTCTTGTTTGTGGGGATGTGGAGAGTCTGTAAATCCTTCACAAGTAAACATCCAGGAGGTTCAGGGGGGCTTTGTTCTCCAGACCAAATGGAGACCCAGGCCCGCTACCCATTTTTTCAGTGATTTATCAAATCACACCCCTGTGTTATAGCCCCTATTTAATTAGTTATTCCTTTGGGCAAGATAGAGGCTATGCATGACGTGACATCCAGTGGCCAAAAATTGAATCACATGATGTTCTATCCAGTCAGAATAAGACAGATCAATGGCCCATATGTATGTCCAATTAGCGCTTGAAGCATGCCCACTCTGATCCGGGCGCCAGTTGAGCGTCATATGCAGTCAATTCAGCAAGAACGTAATTTCTTTTTTTTTACCTTGGTCATCAACTGTCCTATCCTGAATTAAAGTAATCGTTGGTGCAAAATGTATTAATTCAGAATTATTAGATTATTCAATTTTTGTATAAGGCCAAAAATTAATAAATAAAATAATAAAAAAAATTAAAAATAATAATAAAAAAAAGCTCTCCAGTTTCTGGTCTCCGTGTGCGCCGCCTCAGACCCGCGCGTCAGCATTTTTAATTTAATTTTGTTTTTGCTATGAAACGATGTCCAATTGGAGCCAAAATTGCTGGATCGATTGGAATTCTGCCGCGCTGTGTTAAACGACTTTTTCACATAGGAGTATGAAACGTTTTCCTGATTTGTGAGGCCTGTCTTAACCACCATACTTTGTGTATGGGTCTGGTTCAAATAATCGCGTATGCACGTATCACCAAAATTAATACCTACATAAAGTGTGCCACTCATGTACTATCCTAGCCCAAGTTGGACTTTCAACTTCGTGTACTATGGCGACGTCCAGTATTTAACAAAAAATTGCTAATACGGAAAAGAAATATTTTGTGTAAAATCATAAATTGCAGACGTTCTTTACCTGTGTGAAGCTGCCGAATCCCACAACCAAATATAATGCATCTCAGCCAGGTTTGAATTTCAAAATAAAATTTTTACTGTGATTTTTAATGAAATAATCCCCAAGATTTAACGTTAAAGAATTACTTAAGTTTTGATGGCTGTTTGTCACTTGAGCGTTATGACAAAACATACACCAGTATCGGTACGGGTGCGTCGGCGTACATACGAGCGTGACGAGCACACATAAAACCTACACGCGCGTACGCTAAATGGACTTTGAAATGACTAACAACCATCGAAACTCAAGGATTTCTAAAAAAGTTGAAGTAACCGGCCGCCATGTTGGTTCCCCCAACAGGTCAAGAGTCAAATGTCATGTTAGCATACAGACAATATCAACAACTGGTTCAGCAGCACTCGGCATTGTCGTCGGTTGGGTAGCAGTAAACCTGCCCGGCCATCACGCATGCGCCTTCTTTCTTGAGGGAACAAAGATGGCGAACAACGAGCTTCAGCCAATCGGCGCGATCTCCTATCCAGTTAGTATAGAGATCAGTGAATAGGCCAAGGCGTGGTACTCCAAGAACAATGGATTTAGGCCGTTCACGACGTATTGTTCCACAAACTGACGCACAAGGTCTCAAAGAAGCAATGCAGTCGCGTGCGCGCACATGAGCGTTTTATATCGCGTTCACCCCACAGGTAATGGTTCACCCGCGGCCGCGTCAAGTTTAAGATTGCATCTAGGCCTAGTTCTAGGAACTAGCTTCGCTCACCAAACGCCTAAGTGCAGTAATGCTCGTTGTGTGTGTGCGCGCATTTTGGAGTACAATGCCGTGGTAGGTGATAGACTTCTCGTATCACGTATTTCACCGCACTGATTTTGAAGCCGACATATGACCAGAAACATTAATAATTGAAACGAAGGATTGCTGAGTCTACCTTTGACATCCTGCTGCCACTGCGTACAGAATGTATTCCCTAGATTTGGTAGATTCCGCGTGGACACTTGATGGCGCTGTCACGTTCCTACGGCTCTGCCTTACCTTAGACGGCAATGCACATCATTGAAACACTCAAAAAACGATTTTTTTACAAAATAAAGTAATTTCAATGATGGGTATACCTTTTTTTTTTTTTTTTTTAATGTGTATATAGTAATATCAGCCAATTGTACAGGTAAAATGTTGCATGTATAATTCACGTCAAACGTTTGTGTACAGTCGGCAGCTAACCAAGGTATACAGAACCATCCAATCAGAATGTTCCTACGATGGGACTCGGGCAATTGGCGCTGAAACCGATACCCGCGTTTGGACACAGGTTTATGGGACGCCACGGTTGCCAAGATGGCGCGGCGCATGCATGCAGCCCAGAATCCACGATGGGGCAGGTTACGGCTTTAATAGTACAGATTAGGTTCTTACAACCAAATAAGCTTTTTAAAAATAATAATTTGTTCAGTTTTTGTTCTGGTGGTTTCTGACAGTGCACACTACTCTCTTAATGTAAAAGAGTGAAATCACTCTTTTAAAGAGCTACCCGGTATATGGCGGACAAGTCTTTTTGGAGTGTAAAACCCACTCTGATTCGAGTGAAAAATACAGTAAAAGGCGACCAATTTACACTTTATATACTACTAATTTGACTCTTTATCCACTCCAAAAAGACTTGTCCGCCATAAAGAGTGGTTTTCACTCTTTTACATCTAGAGAGTAGCTCCATTCGTGATTAATGATTGTTATCGAAGATCCTACACGGAAAACACCTTGACCATTAGTTCCTTTTAGCTTGATTTATTATTTTTTCCACCACTGGCCGTCCACGCAAAATTGACAAGGTTTGAATGCAGTAATCATGCCATGGGCATACACGAACACCCTGCTGACCCATTGTAAACAGGAACCCGACTTAAAAACCAGATAAATCCGATTATTCAACTTACACACTGATCTTTGTTATTTGATTGGTGAAGCACACATCACGTGTCATCAACTACTCTTCCAATGATATTGCGTTCCGCAGAATAAGCGCCAAATCACTGCAAAACAAATATTAGAAAACAAAATTCGTGCTAAAAAGATACATTTAGCTTGGCCCAATCAGTGATGAGCTTTTATATCACGTCACGCGAGCCGCCGCTGGAATATAATAATCAAGAAGGCGATTTGAAAATCGATATTTCAGGCAGAATTTTTTTTCATGTAATTCTCCTCAGGAGAAACTCTCCTGAGGACGATCAGAGCACACTGATCGAAACGTCGAGTTGTACCTCCAGTTCTTTTCAGAACTAATTACTACTCAATTGAGATTCCACATGGTGTCACCGCAATTAGTCTTACTTAAAGGACCAATTTATTGGGCTGTAATCCCCTACTTATCTGCAATAAGTTGACAAAAGGTTGACTAGGGCCTTTGTGTTTGGATTTTGGGGAGAGTTGTGGCTTTGATACAAGTGTGAAAACGGACATGACCACTCTAAAAATATACATGTATATTTTGTACAATGTTCAGTATGTCATTGAAAACAATTATCTAATTATTGATAGTTTCTTTTTTTCAGATTAGATTTGTCATGTCACCACCCCTGGAGTCTCTTTAATAATTTCGACAATTTACGCAATTATATTTGGAAAGCAGCTTCTGGAAAATGTCTTTTTCATCGGAACGTTGCTATTTCACTTGAGGAAAAGATAAAAAATGAGTAAAATAATCATGATCAGCATGGTTTCACAGTAAATTTTTTTTTTTTTAGATAAAGTGATGACAAATGCTGTAAAATTTCTCAAAATAGTTTTGAAAAAAGCATAGTTTTACAGTAAATATGTACCGAAATGATATAATGGAGGTCCCGCCAGAAATTTCTGGCACATCTTTATTGCTAATCAACTGTATTCAAATTCCCCTGAAGACGATCACAGTATACTGATCGAAAAGTCGAACTATCACACCACCAGTTTTTCTCAGAAACGGCACTTAATTGAGAGATAGTTCAAACCTTACTCTTAAAATCGTACTCAAACATGAATTAAAGGTCCCTCTGCAATGGCAGAATACTGCAAATATTACTGCATTCAATCAAATGTGATAGCTCGATATGGCTGTATTACATTTTCATTAAAGCAATCGTTGAGTTAAAAGACAAACAATTTGCCATCACCTCACTGAGCAAAATACAAAAATGGTATTATTCAAAAATTAAGGAAGTTTTTAAGTTATCAATATATTGAAACAATGGTTTGTATGCCAACTGAATTTGCAAAACATTCAATAATACTTTTATCCTCGAATCTGGATAATTTGAGTTACCATGCAATTGGTTCTATGGACGAAACTCTGAGAGACTGAACATGCCTCTGCACTGGGCTCTGATGTTTTTCACCATTTGTGCTGTCACTAGTCTGATTTCATGTGTAAGCTACACACTATTGGAAAGAGTTTTTATTGGTGAATCTGCTGGTTCTTCAGTTGGAGAAGATGAAGTTACTGCAAAGGATGTCTGGGCACATTTTGCATTGGATTTTTGTCAACTACAGTCAGTGTTTCAACCATGCACTGCATGCAGCAAAGTCCTAGAGAGGGCTGTTGCAGATAACGTCAACAGTCATATTACAGCACACTGCCTTGACAACCCGCAGCAACATGGTTTCACTTCCGGCAAGTCATGCGTTACTCAACTCACAAACACAATCCACTATTGGGCCACCATCCTGGATAAACCAAAACCCCCACGCATCGATGTAATCTTCCTTGACTTCAGCAAGGCTTTCGATACCATGCCTCACCATATCATACTCAATAAACTGGCCAGTAACTACAACATTTGCGGAACTACCTGGGCATGGATCAAGTCATTTCTCATAGGACGTCAACAACGAGTCATCTACCGGGGATGCTTCTCTGAGTGGGCACCAGTCACTTCTGGTGTCCCGCAGGGGAGTGTTCTCGGCCCCCTCCTTTTTAATTTATTTATCGCTGACATCTCCCACAATATGACCACTAAATGCATACTTTTCGCGGATGACACACTTCTCTACCAACCCATAAAATCCCTCGACGACGAACTCTCCCTTCAGTCAGATCTAACTGCACTTCAACGATGGAGTGAACTCAATGGCATGCAGTTGAACGCTAGGAAAACCAAGGTCATGCACATCTCGAGATCCCGGAAACCAGCTGTTCTCCCAAACTACAAACTACAAGGCACATCACTCGCTCCCACTCCCACATTTAAGTACCTTGGAGTCACCATCAATAACTCACTCAACTGGAACGACCACATAAACACCATCGCCTCAAAGGCCAATAAGACGTTAGGTTTTATTTGGCAGATTGCAAGTGGAGCATCACCCAAGGCCTTGGCATCTCTGTATCGTTCTCTCGTCTTACCAGTGCTCGAGTATGGACTGCCAGCATGGTGTCCATACACAGCGTCCAATGCTGCTAAACTGGAGAAAGTGCAGAGGAGGGCTAGCAGGATGTGCCTCAAGCAGCGTAAAGGGGAAATGTCTTATGCGGACAGACTGCATACACTCAACTGGATGACACTGGATGCACGAAGACAAAAACACACAGTATCGTTCACGATAAAATGTCTGTTCAACTTGGTGGACTGTCAGTCTGTTAAAGTTAACACAACAGTCAACACGCGACACCTGGACACACTCATCTTTAATCACCATTATGCCAGGACTCTAACTCTCAAAAACACACCCAGCCATGTCTTCCCTAGGATTTGGAGTCATCTGCCATTACATGTTAAGGATTCTCTTTTAATTGATTCATTTACCCACTTTAACGCCACCTTATCTGCTCATTTTCATGGAGAGTAATGGTTCAGAAATTTCTTTTGTAATTCCATTGTCTCATGCTTGCCAATTGCATGTCGGGGTCTCACACGCACGGGGGGCGGTCGCCGGTCGTGTCATGGGATTGGATCTTAATCTGTGAGGTGCGGACCACCGATGGGGTTGCGGGCAGGTTGTGCATTCGGGGTCTCGTTGCAAGGATACCTGGGGTGCTGGTGTCTTGTGTCCGGTCGGTGCTTTGCATTTGTGAGGCTGATTTGCAGAGGTTGCTATGGGGTGACGATTGGCGGCTGCTTCCGCGCGAGTAGGATTTCTTGTGCAAGTACTTGTACATTTACAAATTTAGTGTATTTATTGTTTGACATTCATCTTATTTATTGCCGAGGTTAAATCGATCGATTTTCCCCTACTTAATTTTAATTTATTGGGACATTTTAATTCAATTGATAGTTCTTTTTTCTTTTTATATATATGTATATGTTTAATTTTTGCTTTTTCTTGCCTTGTTTTTTGGATTAATTAACATTTATAAGTTGTGCAGCTTATTCCATTATCTTCTTATTCATTGTTCAGACTTTTCTCTTGAAGATAGCCATCTTGCATGCTTCGGGGTGGGGGGGAGGGTTTGAGGAGGGAGTGACTGGATGAGGGAAGGGGATTGCAGAGTGGGTGGAGTGCTTTGCAATGGATTATGGGACATTATTACATTATATATTTTTAATTAAATAAATTTTAATTAAATAAATTTAAATAATTTTAAGTCTATCCTATGTGTAACCTCTTCAAGTTAGGATCGGCAGGCTTTCGAGTCAAAGTGTTTCATTATACTTTTGTCGGTCCTGGCCAACTTGGATAGGGTGGTTTTGTTTTTAATTTTTGTATATTGGAATTGTTTGTTGTTCATGTATGTACGTTGTACCTATTGTTGAAGGCCGAATAAATAATAATAATAATAATAATAATAATCATGGATATTTGGTAAAATATGTATCTACATAAAATTGTATTTTATAGGCCGTCTAATATTTTACCCATTGCTCTATTATACATCTCTATCTGATAGAGATAGCATCCATTTCATACAGCGATGAGACACTCTTCATTTTGCAAGGCCAACCTCAGAAAGAAACTGGTTTTTAATTTCCTGCATTACTACGTTCGCTACGTTTAGTATTTATCTAAACTACGGTAACAGAGTTAGGCTACTTGGCGGAGCGATGACATAGAATTTGCTAGTTTTGATAAGCCAGCCTGAAAGGAAAAACCATTTTTAATTTCCTGCGTGAATTTTTGGAGGCAGTTTGTGCATTGTCACGTCTAGCAACATGTACAACAAAGCCGTCGCAAGCGTAACGGATTGTTGCTATAAGTAACTATTATAATTACTAGAAGCCGTTAAAACTGTTTTACCGAACGAACAGAAATGCAAGGTAACTGCCACATATTTAGTACATATTTAACTGAACGAGGTTATCTACATATCGATGATAGTCATATGAACAACTGAGGGTCTGTTTGTTTCACACATATCCGGATCTCGTACACCAGACAGTCCGTACGGTTTAGACACTTTACTGATCCGGATCCTGTATTTGCTGATCCTGCTCGCGCAGTGGATACGGGCTAGATCCAAGATGGCGCAAACGAAAATAACTGTGCAGTGACCCGTAGATAATGAGCTCCTTACTTTCAACATGGAGCTATGCTCCATGCTTTCAAGCAGACGTGTAACTTGAGTTTCCGCGAGTGCCCGCAAGGCTTAACCGCATGTTAGAATTCGATGTCTCCCCCTTACACAGTTTCTGTAAACGCTTAATAATGAAACTGCAGTACGTTTCCATATTTGTTGGGACATATTCTTTGTGGGCAAAAAAAAAGAGAATCAGAATGGGTAAAACAAACAAATATGGAAATGTACTGCAGTTTCATTATTAAGCGTTTCCGATTGGCCAGTGCAGTACCGGTAGTCAATCAGAATCAAGCGCGTTTTAAATATCGCTTTTATTTACAGCTTCCGATATCCGAATTTTATGAGCTAAACACGGGCGATTTATCTTTAAATCATTTTAGCCACACAGACACTCAGAAAAACACTCATGTTTTCCTAACAACCTCGGGGACAAACCATAATTAATTGCCACGCAAAACATTTTCATCATAGACCGTGTGTTGTGGCAATACACTGTCCTGTTTTGTATAGCCCGGTCTTAATCTTACCTTCGTGGTCTGGTCGACACAAATATCCTACATGAAATATGATTCTCGTAATCAATGTTGAGCGATGGATGCTGAATGCCACGGGCGATGTGTACAATCTTAAAGAGTGCACCTTGATCCACTTAAATGAACTTGGTATAATGTTGCACATCTGATTGAATTAAGATGTGCATTTAATACCAACCTGGGAACTTTTCAGCCCATTACGTGTTGTCATTATTGAGTGAATGACATGCATCCAGACATAATATTCAAATATTCAAAATTTATTAACCTCCCGTAGGAGAAAATTTAAATAATACATACAATAAGGCAAACAAGATAAGTAAAACTGTACAGTACACCAAAACGGTTTCAATAAATTAACAATCATATCAATGTCATCACTAAATGAACTTGGTATAATGCTATATTCATTCTATATAACATTGGACAGACAAATCCGGTTCAGTTGGGGGAAACATTCCTGTTTGGAAATTGTTTTACGTAGTTGACTATTAGTTACACTAATGATAGCACAGAAAATAACTTCAAGGGATGTTTGACATCATGGCATCATCAAATTTACACCATGTTAGTTTCTTGTTTCACCTTAACCCTGCACGGCGCCGGCACAAAATTCATGCGCGGTTGCACCATGGTACTGTTTGAAACAGTACCTGGGGGTTTGGGCGTAATAATCATGTGGGGTGAGCACAATCCTTTATCAAAAGTGTTAATTATAAGAATAGAAGTAGTCTGGGCCCAACCCAACAGATTTTAGCCAAAATTTATTTAATTTTTTTTTATAAAAATAATGAATTACTGACAAAAGTCAGATTTTTTTTCTAAATCAATTTTTCCGACTTTATTGTGATGCTTATCTGACTGGAACAATTACAGGTAATAGTGATCAATTATTATTTGCAAATAATTATTCCCAATCACCACCCTACAACCCCCCCCCCCCTCCCCCAGTCAACAATAACTATCCACAGTCTGAGCTTATTTTTTTAGATCAAAGGTCCCTATGAAGCGCAAAACCAAAATCCATGCGCGGTTGCACCATGGTACTGTTTGAAACAGTACATGGGGTTTGGGCATTCATGCAACAGCCGCCGGCTAAAGAAAATACAACCCTAACCAAAGTCTGGCCCAAGCTTGATAATCTGAGCTTATTGTGTACATCAGAAGTACCTACCACATGCCTTGAAGGTTTATTTCCATTGAGCCAGTGACAGGATGATTGATTGCCTGGTAAGCACTTAGTGTACAAAACATATGGCAGTAACATGATAGTCTGGGCTGTCTGGGTTGTGCCTCGAAAATCTGTGTGATGCTGACCACTGAGGTTAACGGGGCTCTCACTATAGTTCAAGCTATGTCTGAATAGGGAACTTACGGAGAATGAAAAAATTTGGCCCAGGCAATTAAGAGAAACCCGTTAATTACAAAAAAGCGACTGTTGTAAACAGTACATGCGCTGCGCTCAGGGTTAATACTCCGTTGTGTCGATAAAGAACAACAGTGAAAATGCATTAACATTTGTTTGCATTCGATTTATGAATAGTGGATTCAAAATCCTGCTCCTTACATTCGAAGCCCTTCATGGTTTAGCTCCATCCTACATACAGGACCTGTTGCAACTTCGCAACCTGCGACCAGGCGTCAGATCTTCATCATCACAGATACTTTCTGTTCCCAAAACTCGCCTGGCAACCTACGGGGACCGGGCCTTTTCCAGCTGTGCACCGCGTCTCTGGAACTCCTTGCCAGCTAAGGGACACAACTGATCTGTCATCATTCAAACGCCATCTTAAGACACATCTCTTCAATCTTTCATTTGATCTACACTGATTTGGTTCTCCAGATACTGTGCGCCTTATAAATGCTCTGTTATTATGATTATGTTTTTTTTCTCGAAAATGTCACACGCAACATCTTCTCAGGATTGATCTAATTTTGCCCTACACCGACGTGTGTACATGTATATAGCACTGCATACTCAGTGCTTTCCGAGTGTCTGTGGAAAAAACTCCACAGGCGACTCAGGCGGGATTCGAACCCACGACCTCCTGCCCACTAGTGCACATGTCTTAACCTCTCGACTACCGAGCTTGCCCGATGACGATTGGTATGGCCGGCTAGAAGCCTACATAACAGCGGGTTCCGCGATATATATATATATAGGCTAGGTTGGTGAAATTCTTCTCACGATTCTGCCATCAATCTTACAACCATTCTTTCATTTTGTTTTTCGAGTTGTTGCACATGGTGTAGCTCCCTTTAAAAATGTAATCGAGGACCATACACATAAAACATAATCCATTTCCCGCCACTGGCCGTCCACGCACCATTGACAAGGTTTAGACTTGACATGCAAATCTCATGATTCTAATATGGAATGCAGTAATGCTATTGGCATACAAGAACACCCTATCGGCCAAATGCAAACAATCAAGAACCTGAATGAAAACGAAATCAACACGCTTCTTGTAAAGTGCATTTTATTTCAAACCACTATCTTGCTCTGATTGGTCCATAGCCTCGCTCTGGAATGCTGATTAGATCAATTCCTGTGTGACTATACTCCCATATGATTTGTATTGCAGTGATTTAGTTTCCGGACGGTTTGTCCCGTGTGGCCGGGCCTGTTATTTGTTTATCGGATCGCAGTACTGATAAATAGCTGTAGTGTCAATGTTGATATAAAGAATTTAGGTTTGGACATCAAACAATCAGGATCCATGCGTGAGTTACGTAATATTAAGCAAATATTTAGCGCCTTTATCTTGTATAATGTCAACAGTAACACTGGTCAACAATTTTTTTAAAGTTGTCTGCTTCGGAGATAAAATGTGCTATTTATTATGGATTTTGATGTGCTGAATTCAAATATGACAATTAAAATTGCTGATTGGCTACTGTTTCCAAGATATTTAAGTTTACATTTTATGTACTATGTATATGGTGTACATAGCAGATTTTTAATCATGAATTGTAAACCTAGGTCTTTTCATGTGTGTTTATGGTTGTTTCACTTGATATTATGTCACCTGCCCTGTTTATGCATAGAGAAAGGACCTTTCTCTATGGTTTATGTAACACTTACTATGTATCAGTTCATAGTTCAGTCCTTATTCAGTGTCTACTCTGCGCTTCTTGGCTTGTCTCTTGTAGTCATTAAACGGTACCATGTCTTGAAAACTAGAGCCAATCAACAATTTTAAGCATCATTTCCATTCTCAGTGACCCATAATTAGTCAAGTTTGACTTCATTTGTTTCGGAAGCATTTTGGCTGTAGACCAGTGTAATATATCAAGAGGTCATATCTGGAATGTTCCATTTCAACAGGTGAACATTGAAATTCGAGGCACTTTAATATTTGTATCATATTTTGTATAGCGCATCCACGTATCTACCAAACTGGTGCTCACGGCGCCTTTCCCAACATATATTAGTTAATTGGCCCATTATAAGCTGGAATAGCGCCAGTACTCAGCCAATACGTAATTATGGTAAAGAGTCTTGCTCAAGGACATAAGCCCCACGGCTCTCCTTCAGGCCTGGAAATGGTTCAGCAAACACTAGACACCTAATCCGCCGGTTTCGTTCCTGATCTGCCCTATATTTCTGCCCCAACGGCTGCTTAATCTCACAAAATTGCTCATTTAGTGAAATTTGAGAATATGTTGGATTGAAATATAAACTACATGGCCTATATTTCCATGAGTATCGGTTAAACTGTACAATTTCATGCTGTACAAATTCATAACTTCATGCTTGCCGCCTAAGCAGGATAATTTTAATAACTTTTGAGGTCAAAAAATATATGACGCAATCAATATCTGTCTGTAAACTTTTATTCACGAGTTACAGGTCCAAGGATGAAATCTCAAAATACAGAAATGATATTTGTAGCCGAAGAATTTTAAAATTATTTCTTTAGATCAAGTTCTCGTTTGCCATTTAAATATAAATATAATTTTGTTTTTAAGATTCCATCTGTGGACCAGCTAACTCGCAAAAATATATTCATCGCAACTTAAGAAACCAATTTCGAAGAATTCATCAAAGTCAATACTTTTGTTCTCGAGTTACAGATCGTAGGATGGAATCTCAAATACAGAAATGATACTTGTATTGAGAAAAGAAAGCTTGATCTGGGAAAGAAAAAAAAATATTTTAAAAAGTGTTCAGATTTAACTCCGAATCGCTTTCCAAATACACAATGCATTATGTACACTCACTGGCCATAAGTATTGCAACATCACCAAAGTTCAGTTTGGAGAACTGTGTTACAATAATTTATTTTATTTTATTTACACTACTTAAGACTTCTTGAAAGTGCCTGTGTTTTGAAGTCAATGTTCTTTTTTACTGTTCTTGCTCGGAAATTATGTAATACACGATCGATGAAATCGGATTAAATGATCATCTCACCTGTTACTATAAAGTGCTATTTTGAGCATGTTGCAATACTTTTGGCCAGTGAGTGTATTTAATATTTCATCCTTGGACCTCAATAACTCGGAAAAATAATTATATTCAACGGAAATTAAGAAACCAAATTCAAAGACTTCATCATATTATCTGAATGTCTCAAATTCTATTGTCGTGGCTACAGACTCCAAGGGTGGATTTTCAAATACAGAAATTATATTTGCGTTTTAACAACCGATCGAAACCTCTAGCCGCAAATTTGTAAAAAAAATTCTTTAAAATCAAGTTCTAGTTTGGTATTTAAACACAAATATAACTTTGTCTTTAAGATTCCATCTGTGGATCTCTAAACTCGGAAAAATATATTCAACGCAATTCATCAAAGTCAATACAATCAAGGTTTAGCTCGAAAAAATATTCGACGTAATCAAAATCTGTCTGTAAACTTTTATTCTCGAGTTAAAGGTCCAAGGATGAAATCTCAAATATAGAAATGATATTTGTAGCCGAAGATTTTTAAGTAAAGTAACAGAGACAACCGGGCACATAGAGAGGAGCGAGAGCTTTCAGTGTAAAAGAAGTCAGTGGAAAAGCCATAAGGCCCATGGGCTAACAAAGGGGTGACAAAGAACAAAGGGTTGACAAAGAACAAAAGGGTGGAAAAGAACAAAAGGTGGCAAAGAACAAAGGGCTGACAAAGAACAAAGATCTGACAAAGATCAAAGGGGTGACAAAGAACAAACGGATGACAAAGAACAACGGAGTGACAAAGAACAAACGAATGATAAAGAACAAAGGGGTGACAAAGAACAAAGGGGTGACAAAAACAAAGATGGGGAAGAGGAAATAAATAATTGTTGACTCACAAACAGGCTGAAGTTAATCAGTTGATAAATTATTTCATCTTCTAATCACTTGTAATTAAGTTGTGTTATCAGTCGTTTTTTATTTTATTTTTTTAATTTATATAACAGGACAATATCGTCATGATAACTCATGATAAGGTCGTATTTACCGATGCTGCTTGCATAAATGAGCCAGTAATTTTCAGTCACTGAACTAGGACACGGATTCCATGCCCTGTGGAAAGTCTGCTCTGATCGTGACAATATAGTTTCTTTAAATGTTGTTGCTTGTTTTGTTTTATTCGTCATAACCTTTGTTCAATCCTCAATTTCAGGTATTTAATCAACAACAACATCACAGAAGTGCATCTTGGTGACGCAAATAGCCTGAAATATCTTAGGACAGTGTAAGTCAAGTTGAACCAATTTCTTGCGGTAGATGATATGATAACGCGGGCTAGTGCTTAAGGCATATTTACATAATGCAGCCAATCAAACTAAAAGGTTTGCTAAAATATTGCGATCGATTGATGTTATTGGTGTTGAAACGCTGTTCCTTTTTTCACAAACATTCTTTACATAAGGAGAAACTATTGCATATGTCGCTTATGTGCTTATGTTATATGTTCAACTCCTGAAAAACAACAACAGCTATATATATAGGTATCCTAAAATATATCAGCGACAAATCACGGTCGTGTTATTATTTGAAATTTCCGTAAATGGTTGTGCCAGTTACTTATCTGAGGAGTTTGTTTTCTTTTTTTTCTCTTCTTTTTAGAGAAAATGGCGTAGACTAAGTACGACCCAAAACGTGTTTGTGGTCAAGAATATGCCGTCAGAAACAAGTTTCTGGTCAGGGTCGCGATTTGCATGGCAGAAAAACAAGATGGGCGCACCATTATTACGGTTGGATAATTGAGTTTCCTTTTTTATCACTACAGGGACATCTCTAAGAACAACATACATATTGTGAAGGCTACGTCATTTTCAGCTGCTCCTAATATGGTGCACCTGTAAGTATTTTACAAACTTTAACCTATTAGGTCTGAGGTTTTTTCGTTATCAGGCCTGGGGTGTTATTACAACGGAAATAATAGACCGGTATTCAAGGTGGAGTTTGAAATAACAAGTGTATGTTTAATTTATAGGGCCTACATAATATTTGTTTAAATAATAAATATTTTGATGGCCAGGAGTGATTGCAAATGTACACTCTTAAAACTAAAGCGTTGAATCAACATTTTAAAGAGTTCATGGCCAGGAGTGGTGATTACAAATGCACACTCTTAAAAAAGTCAGTGACAACTCTTTATAAAGTTGGGTTTAACTTTTAAAAGTGCTGAATTAACATTGATAAAGTTAGACTTAACTTGACTCCGTGTTAATTCAAGACTCTCTTGGAGTTGAATTTAAGTGTTGTCACTCACCGAACTCTTAAAAGGTTGATTCAACCCTTTAGTTTTAAGGGTATATAGCCTATGTTTTTTCGGAAGTTTACCGGCATTTTTTATTTAAAAGAAATAAGCCTATGCTCTAAAATTAAATAATTCACAAAATAAATCCACAAAATATTAAGTATGCTGCCTAAAACTTAAAGTAAGATCCATTTCAGCCAGGAATAGTAAACAAACATTAAGAAAAACTTAATTAATAATAATAATAATAATAATAATGTATGGACTTATATAGCGCACGTATCCACCAACTAAGTGGTGGTCAAGGCGCTTTTTTTTTAACGTGCATTACACAACACACGGGACCTACGGTTTTTACGTCCCATCCGAAAGACGAAGCAATTATGGTTAAGTACCTTGCTCAAGGACACAAGTGTCACGACCGGGGCTCGAACTCACACCCTGCTGCTGGCAACACCAGAACTTGAGTTCGGTGCGCTAGACCGCTCGGCCACGACACTCCATAATTATACTCTCTTAATGTAAAAGAGTGAAAACCACTCTTTCAAAGAGCTAGCTGGCGGACAAGTCTTTTTGGAGTGGATAAAGAGTAAAATTAGCAGTGTATAAAGAGTGAATTGGTAGCCTTTTACTGTATTTTTCACTCGAATCAGAGTGGGTTTTACTCCAAAAAAGACTTGTCCGCCATATAGCTCTTTAAAAGAGTGGTTTTCACTTTTTTGCATTAAGAGAGTAATTAATATTTGTTGCGATTTTTGTATGAATGTAAAAGGTAATTTAATTTCCCATAATAATGTTTTTATTGTCTTGTATTGCATCATACATTTTAATATCAATCTATGTTTAATATCAACATTACGCCCTTAAGCTTATTGAAGAGAGTACTTCAGACAGTAAGTAATCTACAAGTCCTGTCCATCAACGTCTTTCTCATGGCTTCATTAATTAAATGTATCGGCAGATACTAACAGTGCTACCTACAGTGCCTTTGGAAATACTTTCAAAATACGACTGAGGAATGATTAATATCTCTGGGACTTCTAACGACACCAACGTCAATAAGAGTTACTTATTGAAAACAATCTTTTGAAACCATCCTCCGGTTACACCGTGATATTTTCAGATCGAATTAATGCAATCTGAACGTTTACAAAATATGCTCTCGTGTTTTGTAATCCGGCAAACATAATTTCATATTATAGCCGGTCGCTGTTATTGTTCAATTTAAGTGTTAATCTAAAGCAAACGATGACAGCGCTCTCACTGGATCTGTAGGGAATACAGTTGAGACTCAAGGTGATTGAGTTTGCTCAATGGACGCCAATGGAGTCATATTGATTTATCGATGAGAAACTGCCACAGTGATAATTTTAGCCTTACACGTATGATTTATCTATCCGGTAGTCGTTAGATTGTGAGATCAAATATGGACTAAACTTCTCGTACAAGGTGACTCATGAGGATTATTAGAATCAATAAATATGCGACCAAATTTGATGTATCTCTCGTGTTATTCCGTGATTTGTTCATGTAATTTTTAGCATTTTTTTTCTTGGAAAGGGAAAATACAACATTGATAATTACCTAGGCGAGTATGCTTACGGAAATATTTGAATCAAGACATTAAACAAACAACGTGCTTACCTTTCAGCTTAACAGGCGTATGAAATGCAAGTTTATATAGATACATTATGTTAACAAGTATGTATGCTTCTTTGCAGTTTAAAGAAAATTAGAAATCAATTTTGATGTAAAGAGAAGATTGAATGAAGTGTTTACATTTAAAAAAAATATTTACACATGAGGGCGCTGTTTCAAGGATCATAAAAGGAACTCATTGTCACAGCAGCAGTAAAAGTGCACAAAATCAAAACCTCTTCAATCCTTGCCCGTCGTTACCTCAAAAAAATTACTGACATGTAACCGAAGAGACGTTTCAAAAGACAAGGAATTAAACGTTTATGCACAAACCAACCATGATGCTGCATCTTATCCCACTGTGACATCACTGATGTACTCATGAGTGTCGTGGAGTGTCGTGGAGTGTCGTGGAGTGTTGTGGCCGAGCGGTCTAGCTTACCGGACTCAAGTTCTGGTGTTAGCAGCAGAATGTGGGTTCGAATCCCGGCCGTGACACTTGTGTCCTTGATCAAGACACTTAACCATAATTGCTTCTCTCCACCCAGGGGTTAAATGGGTACCTGTGAGGGCAGAGTTGGTTGATATGCGCTGTAATGGCAGCAATTGAGCTGTATACTCCCCAGGGAGCTGAGATGGTTTTAGGAATGATTTATGAGCCTTATAATATAATGCGCCTTGAGCACCACTCAGTTGGTGGATACGTGCGCTGTATAAGTCCACACATTATTATTATGAATATGCAAAACACCCACAAATTGGGAATTCAAAGGAAGAAACGTAATGTCAGCATGGAAACTGAATTGTGCATAATGTCATAGGCCATATAATGCAGAAAGTCAGCCGTCTGACAACTTTTTGCACATACTTGTTTCTCTGAAAATGAGAATAATATTTTATATTATATTTTATATTATATTATAATATTAATATTTTCTTTCGGAGTCAGCTTTCGGATTATAATTCGGTATTTTTTTTATTTTTAATTTAATTAAATGTTGCACCTTTTCTTTAGTAGGAATATTGTTGTTCTACAAGAGAAAAAGAACATGTTTTAATACTTTGCAATAGCATATTTGAAGATGGTGAAAGATCGTTGTTTTACCGTCAATTTTCCAGAAGGTTAATGTTTTCATCAGAACATTAGTACTTAACATTACTACATGATGAAAATGTACTTTAAAATGACATATTTCACAAGAAGTTTGCATTGACAGTACCCGGTACATAATAATGCCCCAAAAATTAATATATGGTGAGTCCTGTCATTAATTCATTTGGGAACATAATTTATTAATTTATTAATTGTTTTATTTATTTATTTACATGACTCTGTTTCCTGGACTTTTCTTTTCTTTTGTGTTACTTTCACACCTGACTAACGTTTGCTCACTCTTGTGTTTATGTGTGTGTGCATGTTTGTATATCGTCTATTTTGCCTTTGAGAAAGAACCTGCTAGGTTCGAAACGTAAGGCCAATAACCATTATTTTGCATTCATACTACAGGTCCTTTAGGTTGGTAAGCAGTTTGCAACAGCTAATTCTCTATTCTTTTGTGTTCATTTCTCACCTGACTAACTTCTTCTCACTCTTGTGTTTATTTATGTATGTTGTTTGTATTCTGTCCCATTTTGCCTTTGAGAAAGAACCTTTTCCTGGTTCAAAACGTAAGGCCAATAACCATTATTTTACATTTATACTACAGGTCCTTTAGGTTGGTAAGCAGTTTGCAACAGCTAATTCTCTATTCTTTTGTGTTCATTTCTCACCTGACTAACTTCTTCTTACTCTTGTGTTTATTTATGTATGTTGTATGTATTCTGTCCCATTTTGCCTTTGAGAAAGAACCTGCTCGGTTCAAAACGTAAGGCCAATAACCATTATTTTACATTTATACTACAGGTCCTTTAGGTTGGTAAGCAGTTTGCAACAGCTAATTCTCTATTCTTTTGTGTTCATTTCTCACCTGACTAACTTCTTCTCACTCTTGTGTTTATTTATGTATGTTGTTTGTATTCTGTCCCATTTTGCCTTTGAGAAAGAACCTTTTCCTGGTTCAAAACGTAAGGCCAATAACCATTATTTTACATTTATACTACAGGTCCTTTAGGTTGGTAAGCAGTTTGCAACAGCTAATTCTCTATTCTTTTGTGTTCATTTCTCACCTGACTAACTTCTTCTCACTCTTGTGTTTATTTATGTATGTTGTTTGTATTCTGTCCCATTTTGCCTTTGAGAAAGAACCTGCTAGGTTCAAAACGTAAGGCCAATAACCATTATTTTACATTTATACTACAGGTCCTTTAGGTTGGTAAGCAGTTTGCAACAGCTAATTCTCTATTCTTTTGTGTTCATTTCTCACCTGACTAACTTCTTCTCACTCTTGTGTTTATGTATGTATGTATGTTTATATTCTGTCCCATGTTACCTTTGAGAAAGAACCTGCTAGGTTCGAAACGTAAGGCCAATAACTACTATTTTGCATTTATACTACAGGTCCTTTAGGTTGGTAAGCAGATTGCAACAGCTAATTCTCTATTTATTTATTTATGATCTTTTATTTAATTCATCATACTTAGTTTGCATAAATCTTTTTGTGTGAACTACACTCTTAAAACTGAAGTGTTGATTCAACATTTTAACGAGTTCGGTCAGTGACAACTCTTTATAAAATTGGATTTAACTTTTAAAAGTGTTGTATTAACATTGATAAAATTAGACTTAACTTGACTCCGTGTTAATTCAGCACTCTCTTTGAATTTAACTTTATAAAGTGCTGTCAGTCACTGAACTCTTAAAAGGTTGATTCAACACTTTAGTTTTAAGAGTGTAGTTTATTTAAGAGTATTTGTTTTTATTTCCAAAAGGATATTTACAAGATATGCCGGTAAAGTAACGAAAAACACGGGTGATACATCTTTAAGATGATGGGATCTCAAAGCCAGCATAGGCTTTTGGTAGAATGTCTATGAATGCATCCATACTTCATAATAATCAAGAGATATATGAAAGCCAACCCAGCCCGGAGGACACCAATATCAGGCCTCCCAGCGAAACCTGTAAAACCTATAAAAACCTATATTTCAAAATGGTAACGTTTATTTCCCCCCAAAACCTATATTAACCCATAAAAACCTATATTTCAAAATGGGAACCCTCGTGGCTTTGAAGAAAAATTACTTCCTAAGAATAAAGAGATGAAGCCAAAGCCAAACTGTAACATGTGTACCGCTCTTAGATTTTCTGCCGGACAGGGTATGGGGTAATGTACTTTGTTGCAAAAAGTACTCAGAAGGTAGACAATTTACCAAAAACTTGTTCTTTAACACTGCATAATCACGGGAAATAACCTATAAAAGCCTATATTGTGGCATTTGGTAAACCTATAATAACCTATATTTTGCTTTAAAAACCTATATTTGGTAGATTAGGCACTGGGAGGCCTGCAATATTCATTGGCGAAACAATTTTATTGATTGTACTGAATAAAATAGCATCTGAGACAAATCTTTGGAGGAATATTCAATACAACAACCATGTTATGTTTTATGTAACACTTTTGTTTTCGAGAATACAATGGTATTTTATGCCAATAACATAAAAAATGAAAAAATTAAAAGTTAATGAAACAAATACAAACGAGTTTTATTTGTTATTAAATTTCGTTATTAAAAAAGAGGTAGAATTATCTGACATAAAAACATCATAACGATTCTATTTCAATTATTCTTAATTGTATTGAAAGGTTATTTTTGTACTGCAACCGTGTCCGGCCTACAGTTACCAACGTAATTAATGTCACTGAAGTATTTTTTTCAGTACCAATAATGTACACTTAATATAACCTTATACATAGGCTCATGTATCTGTTTTCAAAAAGAAAAAAAAAGAAAAAGAAAAAAGAAAAAAAAGAAGAAGAAACAAAGAAGAAACAAAAAACACATGTGTTTATTTTTGTTTCAGAGATTTATCGCAAAATCGAATTTCATACATAGAGCCTGGGGCGTTTCAGCGGTTGTCTTCGCTTACCGAACTGTAAGTATAAAATACAAACACAAGAAAGTAAATCATTTAAGTGGGCAATATTATCTCGTGAAATAACATAAGGACAAGAGCCCAACACAGACCCGCCATACTGGAGATGAGTCAGTATTTCCATACGCCAATCCAGTCATAGCGATATGCGCTGCTCACCCCGCTAAAAACGTCGGTCACGCAACATGCGTAATCATGCAATCGTGTGACCGACATAGTAACAATTGCCATAACGTGGCTTAACCGTGTATTATTTTATAAATACGTGAGGTTTGATTGACAGGATGGATTGGTTTATATTTCATATTATCTTCCAAGAGTGGGTAAAACAAGACAGACTTGAGCCAAGGACAGATTTAACTGAATCTCTCTCTCTCTCTCTCTCTCTCTCTCTCTCTCTCTCTCTCTCTCTCTCTCTCTCTCAGTAAACTCATGGAAAACTTTATACAGAAATTACACGTGGACACCTTCCATGGGCTCTTTAGCTTGGAAATAATGTAAGTATGTAGCCTAGCTAGGCTATACAGTATAATCACGTTCATGTCTTGATGGTTTGATGATGTGAAATATGATCAAGAAACGTCAGCACTTGTTTCTTCCATGTGAGTAACTGTGTTAGGAGGCAATCAAATCAAACGACTGCAGATCAAAGTAGAACAGAAAATATCTGTTAAGTCCATTACATCCCTGAGTGAGTAACCACTCAACTGAATACCCTCATCGTGTCGTGATGCGTTAGCCTACTTAAGCCCCTTTCCCACTTACACGATTTTTGCTACGGTAGAGCACGATTTTTCAAAGTTGAAAAATCGTGCTCAGTCGTGCTGTACCGTAGCAATTCACACTCAAAAAATTCAAGGTCTATCGAATTCTACGTCTTGTCAAGACGCTATCAAGACGCCGTCAAGATGTGATACGGCAGTAGTGCGATAGTGCCACGACAGTGTTACGGTAGAGTTACGACATCGTCAAGATTTGTCACGGCGTACCAAGAAATGCCAAGATTGTACTACGACGTCACTACGGCGTCAGTACGATTTCACAAGACGCCAGTGCGACATGGCAGCTTGTGTGCACTTTTAAACAAGAGACAAGAGACACATGATAAAAAAATCATGTTCTTGCTGGCGTCTTGTTGGCGTCTTGTTGGCGTCTTGGTTAAGTCTTGCTAGGTCGCAGCACCATCGTAGCGGCATCGTATCAGCATCGTAGCGAAGTCTTGGCCTACCGTAGGTGTTGCGGCCACCACGAATGAGTACGAATGAACAAGACGCCGTCACGACATACCACGACAACGTCAAGACAACGTCACGACTCTAATACGATGCTGCTGCGGTGGACCACGATTTCTTCCACCGCTACGGTAGAGCAAGATTTTTTTGAACATTCCAAAAAAATCTTGCTACTCCACGGTGCCATCAAGATCTACTACGGTGCGCTACGGTGGACCACGGTTGACCACGAACATGGCCACGACGCCGTTGCGATTGTAAATAATTGAAAAATCGTGCTCTACCGTGGCAAAAATCGTGTAAGTGGGAAAGGGGCTTTACTGTACTTGGTCGTCATGTTTAATCAATGAACACACGGCTAGTAAGGAGTCAATCAAAACATAATAATGAGTGCAGATTCAGTATTAAATGAAGTGGAATGGATTCAGACGAAAGTCCTGAAATTTCTGCCTTGCTAATGGTACCTGCTCCGGCTGAGTGTGCAATGATATGAATGAAGTTGAATTTCAAAAGCACTCAACAGTATTCGCTTACTAAGGAATCACGTCTGCTATCCGTGGAATTTTGGAACGACAATATCAAAAGTGACGAACAAGATGGAGGTTCATCTTGTCCTTTTAACCACCCCAGTCCTGCACTGCGCTTATAATTATGCTGCTGAGATTTTCTTGGCCCCACCCCCCCCCCCCCCACTAAATTTCTCTCATAACATTTAAACACGTAAATGTTTTTGTTTTCTGAACTTGTTCCGTCAACATGTAATACTCTTCGTTTTTTGTGAAAAACAAACCAAAAAAACTTGTAAATGCTTTGGGGGTATATTTGACATTATAATTCCTATTTTCTCTAATATCAAAGCACCTCAGACGAAACATTTCTTCTTATAATGACCTATAAGGCCTAAACCAACTTAACACGCTTGTAGACAAGCGAACGTCTTTTACCTTGGGAAATTGTCAACAGGTAAATCCAATGAAATCCCTCAATTGGTATGCCAGGAACCATGTCTATATCCTTGATAGGATAAATACAGGGGACCAGTCTACATCAGGTATGGCCTATTATTAGTTCAAACCCAAGGTTAAATATTGAACAAAATAGCATTTTGTCCGAATTCCTTTTGTCTCAAATAATCCTCCTACGTTTAGACTTGCCACAACGTCGATATGTGCGATGTTATATACACATTTCGTCCCTAATTTGCCATAGTGACCAATCCCGAATTAAGTTGGCACAGTGACCAATGCGGTATTGGTCACTTTGCCAAATTACAAAAATAGCCAGTTAGAGCATTCGTCATTTGAATGCATGCTCTATCTCCAAAACTATAAGGAATACATGCATATGGATTAGATACAATGGTAGATCTCTCTTCCTGAATGTACTAATGGGCGGGAGAACTTAAAATTGAAAAAAAGTCGGCTTGGTCACTATGGCAAATTAGGGACGAATTATTTGCCAATACTTGGGTTATTTTGTTCCATGAAGAGCTGACTTTCCAAGTGTGTAACATCAGAAATGTGATTTTTTTAAAACGTAAGACGGCCATTTGTTTTCCCACTGTGAACTTTGGGTTTATCTGAAATGGAAACAAAAGGGATTTGGAGAGAGTGATTTTTACAACATTTTACTGTGATTTTAGATAATAAAGCGTAACTATGGTGTTTAGGTTCTTTTGATAAACCTCTCTCAAAATGGGGGTAAGGTCCATTGTTGATATTCGCTGAGAGCAACACTTTAAGGAATGCACTACATATCAAATCTTATCTTATTAATTTTATTTATTTGTTTTTTTATTTACTTGATATTGTGTAAAAAATAAAGGTGCAAATGTCCACCTTTTGGGGTGCTAACAAATGCAACACCACGAGCACCCTTTAGGGTGCATATTTGCACCCCAAAAATGGGGTGCAAGTTTGCACCCCATGTAAAGGTTCAAATACTCACCTTTGAGGTTCAACATTTAATGATTAGCGATTAGCTATTCAAATAATCTATGTAACGCTATCTATACAACATAAAAATATATGTAACGCAAATATGCACAGAAACTATTTCCAAAAGGTGCAGTTTTGCACCTTCAACTTCACTCCATTTTCGTATATCTTCAAAGAGGTGCAAAGTTGCACCTTTTTCATACAAAAATGAACTTTGCACCTTTTTTTAGAGAAAGGTGCAACTTTGTACCTTTTTTAGTGGGTCTGCACCTTTTTTGCACCTTTAGTTTTTAGTGTGTACACTCTTAAAACTGAAGTGTTAATTCAACATTTTAAAGAGTTCGGTGAGGGACAACTCTTTATAAAGTTGGATTTAACTTTTACAAGTGTTGAATTAACATTAATGAAGTTAGATTTAACGTGACTCCGTGTTAATTCAAAACTTTGAGTTGAATTTAACTTTATAAAATGTTTGTCACTCACCGAACTCTTAAAAGGTTGATTCAACGCTGCCCAAGTAAAGACTGTCCATGTAATGTATGGACTTGCTGTCTGACGTGAAATGGCCTCAGTACCCTCATGGAAATTAACAGTGTTTAAGTTTGACATGGTCTAAATTTTGAACATATAAGTCTTGTATGACATAACAGAAGGGAATGCCATTAATACTGGTACTTATACCATGAATGCCCTTGCGCTTTGCTTTGTCCCATGCTTACGTTCGTTCGTCCATCAAAATATAATTCCGATCGCTTCTCAAATATCTGTTAATTCATCATCACAAAGGTCAAACACAGAGCTTGTGTTACCAAATTACTACAACACCTGGAAGTTGGACCGGAAATTAAGAAACACACCCATAAGTTGTCCGATAACCTCTATAATTGCGAAGATATCGTCGCAGTTTTCACGAAGTGACCGTATTTGTCCACGTAGTAGTAAAATCGCGTTGCGAGATATAAGCGATTGAAGTTGGTAAAATCGCGGTTGCGATGTCATTTTAATCTCGAAGATCATTGATTTTTACTTTGTTAGTTTGAAATCTCAAACGATACGTAACTGTATTCATTTTGTAGAGGAAAATAACTATGAACGAGTAACAAACTTATAAACCAAACAGTCACTTCGTGAAAACTGTACGCGCTGTCAAAGTTTTCATGAAGTGGCGTTTCCCGTGCATTAGTAGGCCTATAGGGACACGTGTCAACTTCGTGGAACACTTGTGGCGTGACCGAATTGTGTCACTTCGTGAAAACTTAAAAACATGCCGTTCGCATAAAATACATGCAGTAATACATGCACAAGGCTGCGATCGGTCACTTCGTGAAAACTTAAAACCACAGTTGACTTAAATTTTACAAAAACTTCATTACTTTAATAAGAAAACTAGAGAGTTTTGAGGATTAAAATTTGGTGAAATGAAAGATAACAGTATTTTAAGTCCAAATATCGACTAAACTCATTTAAAAGAAAAAAAGAAAAAAGAAAAAAAATTAGCAATCCGTCATTTCGTGAAAACTGCGACGATATGTTCACGTTATTTTGGAAGCATGCACAAAATTCTACTAGCTTTGTCAGACATCGCCAAGAATGATCGAAAACCGAATGTCATATTTATGGTATAAACCAAAATGACATAATATTTTATTTATGGTCACCACACGAGTAAAAAAGAAGTTGCATCAACATTAGGTAAATTTGACATCAAGTAAACCTTTATTTTGAAAACACTCATTTGATTTTCCGATGATTTACAAATGCTGAAACTTCCTTTAAAAAAAGTCATTGCTGATTATAATTTAAAAATAAGCCAATGAAACTCAAAACGGCCCTTAAACATAATAATATAATATAATGTTTACATAATGTGAAGTTTTTTAAGAAGCACTCAGAAAGCACTAAGTATGCAGTGCTATACACACGTCGGTGTAGGGCAAAATTAAATCAATTGTTTATCACCTGACGCAAGAATTTCATCAATCTATAAGTAAAATCAGACAAAAAAACAGTATAACCTAAATATTATTCAATTAACATTTCAACAAGGACCATATTCATGATTCATAAGTCAGATCACATAACATCCTCACTGAAGCAATTACACTGGCTCCCAGTTCAACAACGGATAGTTTTCAAGATATGTCTTCTTACATGGAAAGCTCTACATGGCAACTCACCTTCATATATTCAAGATCTTCTTACCATTCACAACTCTAATCGCAATGGACTACGCTCAGCAAACCAAAACTTCCTTACTGTACCACATGGAACTTGTAAAACTTTTGGGGATAGGGCTTTTTCTGTTGCAGCCCCTTCCCTTTGGAATGTGCTTCCACAAAGTTTAAGAATGTGTGACAATTTTAATTCTTTCAAAAAGCTTTTGAAAACTCACCTTTTTGTGCAAGCTTATAATGAATGTTAATTTTGTGCATTTTGTTTCATGTATTTATCTTTGTTTATTTAATGTTCCATATCTTTGTGTCTTTTTCATTATCACCAGCGCCTCGGATTAGGTTTCTAGATAGATGGCGCTTTATAAGTTTCATTATTATTATTATTATTAACATATGTATGACGTCTCCATTTGTAAAGGCCCTGTCACACTGTTGCATATGAGAGAAACGTAAGAGTTGCGTATGAAAATTCATAATATAATTTTCATACGCACAAAAAGCCCTTGAAAATACAGAATTGTGCGTATACTTACCGTATTGAACCTATGAGTAGCGTATGAGTAGCGTATGGCAAGCGTATTGACAGCGTATGGACAGCGAATGTCAGCAAATGTCAGCGTATGACCAGCGTATGTCAGCGTATGAACAGCGTGTGACCAGCGTATGGCCAGCGTACTCTGCGTATGCCTAGCGTATGAGTAGCGTATGAACTGCGCATGCCCAGCGTACCGCCTATCCGCCTATCACGTGACAAAGTGCCTATATAATCGGCGGCCTTTCCACATTGCTGCATTATTGCAGCAACATCTCTCTCGACATCTCTCTCGATCATGCCTCCCAAGAAGCAATCATCGTTAAATACGTTAAATACGTTACTCAATCGTCAGGCATACGCCAAGATGTCTATATACGTTGCAGATACGTCAGACATACTTTAGAAGTACGTTACTCATGCGCTATCAATGCGCTATCAATACGCTAGCTGTACGGTACACCTTCATGCCAACGTATGGCAACTTATGTCCAGCGTACTCGACCTATGAGTAACGTACCTATATCGTACCTCTAGCGTATTCAGCGTATGCCTAGCGTATGCTTAGCGTATTAACCATACGTCCGCATACGCACAAAATTTTTAAGCATGCTTAAAAATTTATTTCTGCCTCAGCGTATGCCAGCGTATGCCACCGTGCTTGAAACGTATACAACCTATGCCTAACGTACCCCTAGCGTATGTCAGCGTATTCTTCTTCTTATCGGGTCACTACACAAGTCCCGTCCAGTGCTCCACACAGGCTCTGGCACGACAGTTCACGGCTTCCAGGTCATCTTGGGTGCATGGTTCTGGCAGGAGTGGGCAGACTAGCAGGTGTTCCATTGTCTGTTCCTGGCCGCAGTCACATGCTATTTGTTCATCTCCGAAACCCCACCTCTGCATTAGGACTCTACATCGTCCGTAACCAGTTCTTAGACGGTTGAGGCTTAGCCAGAAAGGCCAAGTCTCACTGGAGCCGGATGCTAAGGATTCCTTGGGGCTGAGGGAGAGTCTATGTATGTGTGGGTGGCCTGGAGTGATTAGAACCACAAGGTCCAACCTTTGGTTGGAAGGCTGGTATAAGGGGCTCTACAGTGTTCAGAAAGCTGTGTCTGGTTGAGCCGCTTGTCCGCTGGCTGTTGTTGAAAGAGTAGGTGGGTGGATTGTTTTCTTGTTTGTCCTTTTCTTTCTGGGACAGGACCAACCTTCTAATGTGTGGTGGAGCAATACCACTAAGCAGGTGAGGTCTTCTACTTTAGTTGGCCTAAGGCAACCAGTGATTGCTCTGCAGGATGAGTTTAGAGCTGGGTCAATCTTAGGCGCATGGGCCGACCTACTCCATACTGGTGATGCATACTCCGCAGCAGAAGCAAAGCGCAAGGGCTGTTGTCCGGATTGTACTGGCATCAGTCCCCCAGTTGGTGTTGGCTAGCTTCTTGAGGATGCTATTTCGAGGCCCAACTTTGCCTTGTATTGGCAATGTGGTTCTTATAGGTAAGGGAGCGATCCAGTGTGACGCCTAGATAGACTGGGTTGTGAGTGTGCTTCAGTCTTTTCCCATACCAGCTGATCCTTAGTTGATGGTTGGCATCCCTGTTCTTAAGGTGGAATGCACTTATCTGAGTTTTGTCAGGATTGGCTCTCAGATGGTTGGTCGCGTAGTATGGGGCGAGTCCGGCCAGGGCATCGCTAAGGGTCTCCTCCAACTTCACGAAGGACTGGTTCTGGTGGCGATACAGAGGTCGTCGGCATAGAGGAAACTCCTGGTGTTTGGATGGATCGGTTGGTCGTTCGTGTACACATTAAAGAGCAGTGGTGCAAGCACACTTCCTTGTGGGAGACCATTTTCTGTCTGCGCCATCTGCTGCGGTTGCCGTTGAGGACCACAAAGAATCGCCGGTTAGACAGCAGTGTCTGGATAAGTCCAGTCAGTCTCACATCCTTTGTCAGCTCAAGAATCTTCCTGGTGAGGATTCTGTGGTTCACAGTGTCATAGGCAGCAGAGAGGTCAATGAAGGCAGCTCCGGTGATTAGCTTACCCTCATAGCCATCCTCAATGAACTGAGTGAGGTTTAGGGAGTTGGCCAGTACATGACTTTCCTGGCCTGAACCCTGCTTGTTCCGGGATGAGATGTTCATCCACGAATGGGGCGATGCAGTTGAGAATAAGCCGCTCGAATAGCTTATATGTATGGCACAGTAGGGAGATAGGTCTGTAGCTCTTAGGACTGGCTGGGTCTTTGCCAGGCTTTAGCAATGCAATAACTTTGGCTTTCCTCCAAAGCTTTGGGATGTTGTTGGTGCTCAGCATTTGTTGAATATGTTAAGGAGCCAGTTAAGGGCACCTGGTCTAAGGTGTTTGATCTGCTCGCCAAGAATGTCGTCGAGACCGGCAGCTTTGTTGTTTTCATTGCTTTGATGGCAGCAAGCAGGTCGGTTATGGTGAACGGTTTAGTAAAAGCCTAGGGCGTCTTGAGAGCTTGGGTATCCGAGACCTTCAGGGGAGCCTGGCTCGTCTAGGGGATGGTCAGGTTACCCTGACTATTCACTAGGAGTTGGTGAGCACTTGGTTGGCAGTGACTTGAGATCTTGGTTGCGCCTTTATAGTCGTTACCCAGTATCCGGATCGTTTTCCATGCTTTCCTGCTGCTGTGTGTCATGTCGGTGGATTGTATGAATTCCTGCCATTTCCTCCTTCTAGATTCAGCAATTTCCTTGGTCAGATTTTCTCCAAATTCCAGTGTCTCCTCACTAAAGGGGTCCGTCTGGAAGTGTTCGATGTAATCTTCATACAGCGCCTTGGGTGGTCCGTCAAGCCTTGAATGTAACGTGCGGCAACCTCGGGGGATGTTACGCCTTGAGGATTTCTTCATCAACTCTACAAGGTGTCATAGTTTTGGGGGTAGCAGGTAGGTCCTGGATAGAAGTCAGGTCCTTAGCAAACTTTTTCCCAGTTTCAGCCTTCCTCAGATTGAATCGGCGTCGGAAGGGTACTGCTCGTGGGATAATGACTGCATTAACCTTAAGCCCTATCGGTCGGTGCTGTGAGTGAGGGATTGGGTCGAGAACGACTTTCTGCACTGGTTGGCAATCCTTGTAGATGTAAATATCAAGTCAGGATTGTAGCCACGTCTCCACCTTGCGCTATTGAAGGAAGGAGGGAGCTTAGCGTCGCAGGATGAGGGACAGCTGGTTAGCATCTGCCCACGTCTCGACAAGTTCACCATCTTCGTTAGTTTCTCCGTATCCCCAGGTAGTGCTGTGGCTGTTGAAATCTCCGATGACCACATTCATCCTGCCATCAGTAGCTCTGCTGGGCAGGTCGAAAGGCTCACGAGGTGGCTTATAGACTGAGCTTATGGTGATTCCCATTAGGTCAATGGAAAGAACTTCGATGTTATTATTATCTGATAGGGAAAGTTTGTCCACAGTCAAACCATTACGGACAAAGATCGCACTTCCGTGCTGGTCATGTGGTCTCTCTGCGATGAGGGTCAATCCGGAGATGCGAGGGCGAGCTCGTGAAGTCCCGCGATGAGTCTCCTGGAGGCAGAGAATGTCACAGTTGGTTTGTTTACAGCGTATGAGTGATAATTTTCATACGCTGGCATACGCTAGTACGATACGCAACAGTGTGACAGGGCCATAATGGAGATTTGACGTCTCCGCATCTGTAAGATAAAAGAGAAACAAATAAATACAATCATTGGTAGAATAACATGTCTGTATAAAATATGTACGTCAGTGGGAAGATTGACTTGGATTATGAGGTACGAGTTGGTGTTTTGCCAGAGGTCAAAATAAATTTAAAAAAAAATTAAAAAACGAAATATAAATACGTCATACAGATTACAGAACATGTTATTTATCGGAACGGAACATTTACAAGTAAACAAATATGACATATTCACATGACTGAGTGCATTCATCAGGAGTACGCTAAAGGTAAACAATAATTATTTGTATTTTTTGTTTTGTTTTGCAAATAGATCTCAATAGTTGCCGATTGAAAGATCGGCAACGATTGAGACCTAGTGATACTTTGAAATGCAGCTTCATAACTTGTTCCCGGGACGCTCGCGTGCTCTCCGCCCGTTTGCTTGCATGGTGTTTTTTCCCCTCCAAACGAGTGCAAACGAGTTGAAACGCGAAGAAACGAGTACAAACGATTTGAAACGAGTAGAAACGAATTTTATACGAGTTGAACCCCATGACACGAAAGGTCCCCGAATGCTCGCTCGTTGCTCGAAACGCTTCGCACGTTGCCTGCGTGTTTTTGAAGCAACTTTAAAGTTGTACTGTATGATATTGCCATAAAGCTATCTTTTTTTATATTGGGCTACAATGTGTGTATGACCACAGAGAAAGGAACTACCAAATTCGAAACACTATATTATGTTGTATACACAAGGAAACATTGCAACACGTGTTTTCTTGCCCCAATTACAGCGCAGCTGGGCATTCAACCTCGTTCAAGACTGGATGTTTGTGTTATTGTTACATTTATTTATGCTGTTTTTCCCCAGATATATTAGTTACAACGACATACAGGAGATACAGCCAGGACTGTTTAACGGCTTGACAAACGTCTCGTTCATGTAAGTCCAATCAGTCATTGTTGTGTGTTTGTCGTCAGTCTCAAACGTCAATAAATGAGACGGGTACGGGGAATCTAAACTGTTAATAAGTAACTGTTTATTGACTTTCCATTCACGCAATTAACATGTAATCGCCTCATGGGTAATAACTCATACAACAAGATCTCGCGTGCTTAAAGATGGGTTGACAATAATAATAATAATAATAATAACAGGCATTTATATTGCGCTTTTCCAAAGCATGATCAAAGCGCATAACAAAAGAATTGGAAAAATTAAAACGGGCAAAAACATAACAAAACAAAATCTAAAATCTACACATTAGAAAACAAATAAGTCTTAAGTTTACTCTTAAATGTTACTACACAAAAAGAAACACGGACAATAATGGGGAGACCGTTCCAAAGTTCAGCAGCAAAGTGTGAGAAGGCATGTCTGCCATAAGATAATCTGGACTTATGAATGGTAAGTCGAGTTCTATCAGAGGAAGAACGGAGTCCTTGACGGTTACTTTGGTGAAGATGAAACATATCAGAGAGATAAGGTGGAGCAAGGTCATTCAAACATTTGAAAACATATAACAGAGTTTTAAACTGGATACGTTTCTCAATGGGTAGCCAGTGTAGTTGAGCAAGTAAGGGAGATCCATGAGCTCTCCAGCAGTTAACGGCGAGAACAAGTTTGGCAGCTCTGTATTGAATACCAGTGAGACGTTTAAGATGTGCTTTGGTGATGCCATATAATAGAGAGTTACAATAGTCTAGACTTATACTACATCCATTATATCAAAAAAAAAGTCTTCTGTTTCTGGTCTCCGCGAGCAACGACTCCGGACCTGCGTGTCGGCATTTTTTATTTATTTATTTTTTTTTTTAATTTATTTATGTTGTTATTTATTTATTTTTTGTTGCTATGCAACGATGTCCAATTGCAGCCAATCTTGCTGAATTGATTTGTGAGGCCTCTCTCTTAGCCACCATACTTTGTGTATGGGACATTTGGTCTGGTTCCAATAACCACGTATACATGTATCATGTATTTCACTCGTTGGCAAAAAAAAAAACCTTACCAAAAAAACAAAACAAAGCCTCCGGACCCGCGTGTCGGCATTTAAAAATTTTTGATTTTTTGGGGGTTATTTTTTTTTCTCTTGAGTGGAGTTATACGACTCCTTTTATTTCATAGCATCTCATACACTGTTACGAATCCACAATAACAAATAATAAACAAATTGCCATTAAATAGCATAAACATACATGTAGGTATCTGGATAAAATAAATTACACTAATATATACAATTTAGAGTGAAATATAATCACGAGAACAGAAAAAAATTTAAATTCAATTAAAAACCAAAATTTAACTCTCCATTATCATTAAAGAAACATAACGCCTTGTTTGTGGTATAACATGCCTTAAAGGTTTCATGACTCATTCTTTTTTGTTCCAACAATAGAAAGGCCTTTAAACTATTTTTGTAACCATGAATAATATCAACATCAGTCGGGCAAGTGTGACTGTCAAATATTAGTTTGCACCTGACATTCCATATTTGACGCAACATTTTGGTTATTTATTTATTTTGTTATTTATTTATTTATTTATTTGCTATGAAACGATGTCCAATTGCAGCCAATCTTGTTGAATCGATTGATATTTTGCCGTGCTGTGTTTTAAACGACTGCCCGATTTGTGAGGCCTCTCTTTTAGCCATCATACTTTGTGCATGGGAAAATTGGTCTGGTTCCAAGAACCACGTATACATGTATCATGTATTTCACTCGTTGGCAAAAAAAAAAAAAAAAAAACATTACCAAAAAACCAAAAACAAACAAACAAAAACAAAAACAAAAACAAACAAACAAACATTAGGCCTACCAAAAAAAAACAAAAACAAAAAACAAAAACAAACAAAACAAAAACAAAAACGCGTCACCGCACCAATTTTGAAGCCTCTGACCACTGGAAACCGGAGACTCTTTGTTTGGCCTTGAAGGGACACTATCGTCACGATCAGCGGGGCATGGAATCAGAGCGCTAGTTTTAGATTAAATCAGCGAGTGAAAATAATACACCACATGATGAGGTCATATTACCGTTGCTGCTGCATAAATGAGCCAGTAATTTTCAGTCACTTCGATTCCATGCCCTGTCGAAAGTCTTCTCTGATAGTGACGGTATCCCGTCAGATAAGACATTTGCCTGTCGTCTTTAATGGAAATGTACACATTGGTAATATTGTCCCCAGGAACACCCGATACTCCAAATTTGTGTCAGTACATAACGTCTCAAAAGGATCAATTTCATCTTGCTATTAACAAGCACAGATTACAATCTGTTAGTCTGGATTACAATTGGTGTCGTTTTAAGTGAGTGGCACATGCATATCGCGTAGCATGCAGCAATGGCACGCTTAATTCACACGGTAGTCGATCGTTTCATGAATAATCAAATTGTTTCTGTGTACATCATGTAACAGTCGTAGCAACATTCTAATTAGGCTATAACTATTTTATGTTCTTCTTTAAATTAAATGTTAACGACGAAAATATTTCACGATTGCGATTATGCGATTATGCATGTGCCACCCAGATTATAACGACTGACTGACTACCAGATTATAACGACTGACTGACTTAACGACACCAATTGTAATCCAGACTACCAGATTATAATCTGTGCTTGTTAATAGCAAGATGAAATTGATCCTTTTGAGACGTTATCTACTGACACAAATTTGGAGTATCGGGTACCAGGAAATACGTGTAGTGTATTTTACGAGACTACTGACTCTCTATATGAATCAAGATAAACACACAGTAAACACACGAACTCTTCGTATTCAATATTCATTCAATTCCTGGTATTTATTTAAAAAAATACACTTTCCTAAATTAGAACGAGAAGTTATTTCACTTATGAAGTAACAGCATCATCGGCTTTACTCCAAGCTGTTGTCCTCTTTCGGCTGCTCCCGTTAGGGGTCGCCACAGCGGATCATGATCCGCATATTTGATTTGGCATAGGATTTTACGCCGTATGCCCTTCCTGACGCAACCCTCCCATTTATCCGGGCTTGGGACCGGCACTAAGCATGCACTGGCTTGTGCATCCCCAGTGGTTGGGTTCAATTCGGCCCTCGCAGCAATTATGGTAAAGTGTCTTGCTTAAGGACACAAGCACCATGGTCGCGGCAAGGATTCGAACCCACACACTCTGACGACTCAGCCATCAGAACACAAATCCGATGCACTAAACCGCTCGACCATGGCACCCCACATCAGCTTTACTCCACGTAAGTTTGAGAATAAATTCCGACCGTTTGATAAACTATGTATTACCAATCATATACCTTAAATAAATAAATAAATAAATAAATAAATAAATAAATAAATAAATAAATAAAACTGTCTTCATCAGACGAATATTCCATGGAAGAATGATTACGAAAAAGCTGAATGCATTTTGATTATTTTCTTGTTAACGACACAATGAAATAAGCTGAAAATTTTAATGAATTTTTTTGTATATCTTGATTCAACGAGAGTAAACATACGCATAGAAGAAGTTTTGCCAAAATTACCAATGTTGTACCTTCCCTTTAATGTATATCTTGATTCAAAGAGAGTAAGCATACTCGTAAAAGCAGTTTTGCCAACATTACCAATGTTGTACCTTCCCTTCAATGTATATCTTGATTCAAAGAGAGTAAGCATACTCATAGAGGCAGTTTTGCCATCATAACCAATGTTGTACCTTCCCTTCAATGTATATCTTGATTCAAAGAGAGTAAGCATACTCATAGAGGCAGTTTTGCCATCATAACCAATGTTGTACCTTCCCTTCAATGTATATCTTGATTCAAAGACAGTAAGCATATTCATAGAAGCAGTTTTGCCAACATTACCAACGTTGTACCTTCCCTTGAATGCATATCTTGATTCAAAGAGAGTATAAAGCATACTCATAGCAGATGTTTTGCCATCATTACCAATGTTGTACTGAAAACAGTGGCATGTCCATTAAGGTGTTTTTGTATCATAATAAATTTAGACGATTAGTTATCCAAGATGTCACTCTCTCCCTCTCTCTCTTTCTATCACTCCACAAAATGGGTCTATAGCTAGACATGCTCTTATCTCAAGATATAGATGAGGCAGAATATGTTTGAGAAGTTTGAAATAGTCTAGCGTATTTCAAGTAACCGACAACCGAAACATGTGCCCCAGGGTCAGAATTTGGATACTTCAGAAACGCCTGTAAAAATGCCTGTAAAATAAACGCCTGTAAAAAATGCTAAATATTCACCCAGAAAACCCTGGTCCCCATACCCCCCCCTCTTCCCCCCCCCCCCCCCCCAATTCCACTACTGAACCAACCGCAGTTGCGCTGTCGAGTCTGCCCGAATTGAACATATCATCTGCCGGCTCCAAGAAGTTGAGTCAATGTCATCTCCGGTGATACAAGATCCATCTATGCAATCCTTTTACACGGTCTGATCCATCTATGCAATCCTTTTACACGGTCTGATTCAAGCAAGCAAGCCGGTTCACGAAGTCCATTCTATACTGGGTGGACACAAGCGTTCATTGTGGGTCCTTCCGGACCCCGACTTGATTAAAACTATATTGTGACAACATAGGGATGATTATTTAATCTGTCCATGCACATTAATTAATTTAACTATGTGAACAAGTCGTTTAAAACACAGCACGTCAGAATTCCAATCGATCCAGCAATTTTGGCTGCAATTGGACATCATTACATAGCAAAAAAAAAAAAAAAAAATTAAATAAAAAAAATTTAAATAAAATAAAAATGCCGACGCGCGGGTCTGACGTGACGCGCGCTGAGACCAGAAACCGGAGACTTTTTGGCTTTAATAGCCTCTGAAGTTGCTCGGCTGGTGATTATCTTTTAGAAACAAAAATTCCAAACTGCGAGAGGGGAAATGTTCTTTTATTGGCTATTAATATATATGAAGGAACTCACTGAGTGAACTACGGGGTGCCATGGCCGAGCGGTTCAGTGCATCGGACTTGTGTTCTGATCCTGCCCGCGACCGTGGTGCTTATATCCCTGAGCAAGACACTTAACTATAATTCCTTCTCTTCACCTTTGAGGGCAGAGATGGTAATGGGAGTTGAGATGGTTCTAGAATTGATATAACTGGCCCGATGACAGGGTTAATAATGCTCATGCGCCATGAGTGACGTGGATAACGTATTATATTCTCAATATAGTGACATGTAAAGCCCGAGTGGAAACGTTGAGGCGCCCATGATTATTTCAATATCATTCGATTCAATTCAACACTTTTCCCCGTAATGTAACAAACACAAAAGTCAACCAGTGTACAATATTGGATGAGATTAAAACCCTAACCCCCTAGGTATTCTGGCTAGGAACCTTCCTGAATCCTCCAAAATCCATCAGTGCACTTTTGGAAACATGCCCTTATCTTCAAAATGCACCATGCATTTTCGTTGATCTTTCATATTCAGCACTTATGGCCTGTACTTCTTGCCAGGTAGTAATTTTGTCCCATTTGAAGAGGTGAAAGTTCCAGTTTCCAACAATGCTGAATTTTTCCCAAAAAAGTTCCCCTTGGAGGATTTTGGAGGATTTGGGGTGGTTAGGGTTAAAGAAATGTTCATAACAATGCAAATTGATAAGAAAATACGTACAAAAGCAATTAATAGTTTAAAGGCATATTCCAGTTACATAGGGCTTACGTAGAAATGCCTGTATTACATAGACGATACGACTGTCAAACCTTACGTGTAGTAAGTACATTTACAGGACAAAATGAGTCAACCATTTTTGACTATAGTAAAAGCATTATCTTGTATTGTTGAGGGTGGTCAAAATGACAGTAAAAACCAGTCAAAAGTGCCCCTGTGTGCACATTTGGTCAAAGCAGGGAGCAGACTGATTTTGACCTCTACAGAAACTTCCCACTAAAGTGCAGCTGTAGTAGGATGGTTAAAAATGTAATTGCAATGTAATTACAATGGAACAAAATTAAACCAAGTGTAACTATAAAGGGAGATTTAGTCGACGGACGCATATTCACGCCGTGTATGTTTGGCAATAAAACTTCTGTTCTGAACTCAGCTCGATTACAGAAAAAGAAAAACATCCCACAAACTGGTTTGTGCGAATTGTTACTCCCGATTTCTTCCAGTAGCAAGCTCAGGTGGAAACCATGCCAGTGGTTGAACAACTTTGTGTACAAGGCCTTTTGAGATAATGGTTGTTATTCTTAATATTTTTATTCGTGTTACAGCGCATTTCACATATTTATATCCAAATTAATGCGCTTTACAGATTTCCCCTGGTCATTGGACCAATATCATTCCTGTAATCTTTCTCAGCTCCCTGGTGGAGTATGCAAGCCCTGAGCAAACCTAGCGCTTTGGAGGATCCTTTTCGAACACAATATCAAGCTTTACCCTCACAGTTACCCATTTATATTCCTGGGTGAAGAGAAGCAATGTGCAGGAAAGTGTCTTGCTGAAGGACACAATTACCGCGGTCGCGGCCAAAATTCGAACTCACATTTCGATGACATGGCACACCTTAAAATCTCTCCACTACACAGGCTCGCCTTACCATGTTTTACAGCGTTAAAACCGGTTTGGATTACGCTCAGTGCAAGCTGTGGCATGACGACAGGATTATGTTTGTTGAACGATTCGTTCAACACGATCCATGTCAATTGATATGACGGTCGCCCGCAGCCAACGAACCTAACAATCAATGTTCTAAAAACGTGCTATTTGTAATGGGGCGCTACGTCTCGGCAAGTCAGGTTCGTTCACCGCTCAGTTCCTACCCTGCACAGTATTGGGGTGTGCAAATAACACCTACAGTGTTAACTTGATTCTTTATTTAGCGAGTTGTCCAATATGAACACCAGCTTTGAAGTATTTAACACAAGGTGTTTTGCAGGGTTGGGTGTTAGCGCCTGATGGGTGTCTGGCCGGTGGGTGGGTGTTAGTGTCTGGGTGGTGGGTAGGTGTTAGCATCCGGGTGCATGGGTGGTGGGTGGGTGTTAGCGCCTGTGTGCCTGGGTGGTGGATGGGCGTGTGTGTCTGGGTGGTGGGTAGGTGTTAGCATCTGGGTGCCTGGGTGGTGGGAGGGTGTTAACGCCTGGGTGCCTGAGTGGTGGTTTGGTGTTAGTGTCTAGGTGCCTGGGTGGTGGTATGTGTTAGCATCTGGGTGCCTGGGTGGTGGGTGGGTGTTAACGCCTGGGTGCCTAGATGGTGGCAGGGTGTTAGTCTCTAGGTGCCTAGGTGGTGGGTAGGTATTATCATCCGAGTGCCTGGGTGGTGGGAGAGTGTTAACGCCTGGGTGCCTGGATGGTGAGTAGATGTTAGCATCTGGTGGTTTGGTGTTAGTGTCTAGGTGCCTGGGTGGTGAGTAGATGTTAGCATCTGGTGGTTTGGTGTTAGTGTCTAGGTGCTTGGGTGGTGAGTAGATGTTAACATCTGGGTGTTAGCATCTGGGTGCCTGGGTGGTGGGTGGGTGTTAACGCCTGGGTGCCTGGGTGGTGGTTTGGTGTTAGCATCTGGGTGTCTGGGCGGTGGATAAGTGCGCACTAAAGTTTGCAATAACAATATTTATAATAATATTATTAGAAGCTTTATGGACATAGGATCCTTAAAAATACAAATTAAAAATTAACAGACACATACAGTAAAATTATATACAAAGCAGAATTAAGATAAAACGGTTCAGAAAAGATCAGTTGTGGAAAACAATCAACGTTAAAAACAAAATCGCATTCATGTAAAAGCTGAAAACAGTTTACCAAACAGATTACCCTCGCTGCAATGAATATATCATGGGTGAATCAAGGTCGCACGTAAACTGCCAAGTCATGTTCGTTACAGCGGTGTTCGTATATAGCGGCGTTACACTGTAAGTATTTCTGTTATTATGTACCCTTTTATCCTTATTCTGTATCCTGTATAAATGTTTTTTTTTGTGTTCTTCTTTCAGGGAAATGATTCATAACAGTATGACGACACTCCAACATGGGACATTCCTTGGTCTATCCAAGTTAACTCAATTGTATGTGGTGGTATAATATAACATTTCATGTGATACCGTGGATTATTAATTAGGTCTAGAAAACCAAATAAGTTAATGGTAACCTTAGTAAGGTATAATTGGAAAATAACCAAAATGATCGAATTGTACCGTGAAGCCCACTTGGTGTGAAGATGATAAGTATTCCTTAGATGTGCTGTCAGGACAAAGTACTCTTGTCTTTCCTAAATTCCACATACCCACTAATTTCTCTTGAACAATAAAATGTTGGTTGTTTAATGTATATCTTGGTTGAACACTCATAGAAGCTTTTGTCAACATAACCAATGGTTTACCTTCCCTTTCTAGAAAACGAAATAAATTAGGGTGGACATCTTCCCCTAATCCCCCCTCCCCCCCACCCCCCCCCAAAAAAAAACCTTCAAATTTTTGGCCGGTTCCCTTTGGGTATTATAATGAGCTCCTTATCTGCCAGATCCTAGCAGCCAAACAAAGAGATCACTTAACTGAAGAGTTAATCCCCCCATAATCCACGTGGGCCTTGTGGATACACAAAGAAACAGCAACCACATCTTAACTAATCCTATAATCCCTTGACAATAGCTATCACTGGACAGCTGGACTCTTCTATTGTAGTGTTCAGAGAGCGTAAATCCTACAGGAACCCGCAAAAAACGGGGATAAATGGAGGTTGGAAAAAGATGTCCTATGTTAAATAAAAGGGTTTTCAGTTAATAACAAGCCCGTACTGTAGGTAGATATATCATCAGAACCTTATACAATGGGGGGGGGGGGGGGGGGAGACAACCATGTGCATACACGATTCTGCGCAAATGGCGCTTGGCGTTGACTCTCTATAGTCGCCAAATTTCGGCATTACTCGGAAAGTTAGCCTCCGGAGAATGTACACATTCTTCTCAGGTCTTTGAACCAGACGAAAACACGTACTTGATCATTATCTTCATTCTGCTCAGGTCTTTGAACCAGACGAAAACACGTAATTGATCATTATCATCAATGAACAATCAAGTATCACCACATTTTAACTCAGATGCCCAAAACACGGATCTGTAATGACGTCATAAACACTGCTGCCATGAAAAAGTGAAGAAAAAAATTATAAAACATTTTTGTCAAAAAGTTGGGTTTCGGACAAATACACTTTAAGCAAATTATGCTTATAGCGATCGAGGGTCGGAAATCTGGTCACCCTTACACAGAACACTGCCCTGAATCATTTGTGTGCATTAATTAATAATTATGTTATAACACAATCTTATTTGTTGGCGCAGAACTATAGCAAATATACCACTGTGGTATATAGAAGAAGGAGCATTTGACGGCTTGAATGGAATGCTATCTTTGTAAGTACATTTTTATTTAAGAAATCCACCACTAATTCACAATATGGAAACTTTAAAAGCCACAGTGCACTATTGGTAAAACATGTTATCATAGTTTTACAATAACCTTACTTTGGGGGTAACGTTGTTACAAGGTAGCGAAAGTGAGAGCATGTACATATATAGACCTACATAATGCACACAGTCGTGAATTTCAAGACGTCTAGGACCTCTATTGTTCTTATATTTGTTTTTGAAGCAATCTCCATTGGTTTTGTACACGCCGTTTTCCGAGGACAACGAAGAACAAAGAACCGCCGTCCGAGGACCTATTGTTCCCTTTCTTATATGTCCTCGGAGGGTGCATACATGCACATACACATACCATATATATATATATATATACACTCATATACATATGATAGGCCTATATAACTAAAGATATATATGTAAAACAAAAATCAAGCAAAACATTACATACATGTATACATGTGCATGATCCAAAAATCAAGCACAATAAGCAGTCTTAAATAAATCATTAAATTGTTCTTGAAAACATTGATTGACTGCAACTGCGAAGTTCTACTGGCAATCCATTCCAAAGTTTAGGAGCAGCTGCATAAAATGCACGATCGCCATATGAAGATGCAGTCCTAATCAAATTACGCTTTTCAGTGAAATTGTTGGCGATATATATATATATATATATATATACTTAAATGTAGCGGTCTATCTTGAAGTAGAGTGCTCAATGCCACATAGGCAGAGCATATTATACTTGTAGTAAAACTAGTGGAACGCTGGTAGTTGTAACTCCGAGTTTCACGCGTGAAACTCGGAGTTATAACTACCAGCGTTCCACTAGTTTTACTACAAGTATATATATATATATATATATATATATATATATATATATATATATATATATATATATATATATATATATATATATATATATATATTAAGAGTTGAATAAAACTATCCAGAGACAATGCTGGAGAGCTGCTGTGCTTCTTAGCTGCACAAACCACCGCAAAAAAGGAGGAAAATATGCAAAGCTTTCACAAAATCCCTCGGGTCGAACTCCACTTAAAAAAACACAGCACGGCAATTTTGGTTGCAATTGGACATCGTTTCATAGCCAAAAAAAAAAGAAAATTAAAAATGTCTCCGCGTGGGTCTGAGGCGACGCGCGCGGAGACCAGAAACCGGAGACTTTTTTTGGGTGGGGGGGATGGGGGGGGGGCCTAAGGGCGAAGCAACAATTGTCATTGTCATTGGGTAATCAATGCCCGTTATATTGACACCTTGGATCGGTCTATTCTGACCATATAGGTTTTAGGGTGTGCTATTTCAACTACTTAGTATTTATAGAGTTCTAGGGTTTGATTTTCAAGGCCAATATTTGTTCATTTGCAGACAACTGTCCTGCAACAATTTGAAGTTCATTGACCCTGGGACGTTTCAGGAACTGACATCGCTGAAGCACCTGTGAGTATGATACGCGAAGTTGAATATTTATTCAGTAGGAACACCAAAATATTTCAACAGATTCAATATATTACAGGGAGTTCTACTTTTCACAACCCAACCCCTCCTCAATCAGTCTCTGCATTCTAAACTTTTGTATGCAGGGCCCCAATGGAAACCAGTTTTAAACTGTTTGGGCATACCCTGGGTAAAGAAATGTAATAATAATAATAAAAAACTGAACGTATAACATCAACATTTTCAAAGACGAACACAACTGGCACCCCATCCACTGTGGTACTTTCTGTACTACTTTGAACATTTTGACAATATTTTGACAATTTTGACGGTTAGCGATAAACTCTACAATAGTGTTCAACCATGGAGGAAGGAAATACATTTCCTTCCTCCATGGTTCAACCCAAGAGTACACGAAAACACTTACAGATATCATGCACACGATTGACCAGACTGTAAATTTTGCACTTAGTGTATTATTTACAGTTCCACGGTTAACTTACGATCCTTTGCAATGCTCCGTGTACGTGACTATATCCGGAAAATGCTGCACGCATATTTGAGGAAAAAAGCACACATGCACATGCATGTTCATGAGCGCCATTGCATGTGTCCTCTGTATAACTTATTGATGTTGTTATGAAAGCATGTTGTATTATCAACGGAAATGGCCCGTGATAGCATAGAGAAAGGATAGATCCTTTCTCTATGGTGATAGCAATGGTCTTAAAAAGGTTACAGAAGGGCAACTTTACCACACCACGCCCACTGTTAAAATGCCTGTTTGTGTGTTGGTATACAATTGATAATTAATTTGCTTTGATGGTCTTTATTGGGGGAGGATGGGGGCGCTCGTATTTCTAATTCTCGTTTTGTAATCTCTCTGTGTGTAATTTATTGTTGTTTTTAGTTTATTACTCCATTTTTAATCTTCCCCTTTTAGTCCTATCTTTAATTACTGTGGTAGGCTGGAAAGGGGTTGGGTCTTTTTGTGCAATCTAGCCCTTCAAGTTTTATTTCGTCTGTTAAGACTGGTTGTTTTTTTAATAATTTATTTGTGCCTCTTTCTGCCAAAGTTGTATCAATGTTTGTGTTTTATCCTTGATGTAGTTTTATATAATGTGAGGGTCCTAAATGATCAGCTATGCTGCATGCGTTACCCTCGTTAAAGATGGTTTAAATGAAGAAAAAAAAAAATATATATATATATATATATATATATATGGATGTGACCAAACCAAGGCTAGAAAAGAAAAATAGTCTGGTCCCTTGCATTGATAAACAGTGTTAAGATCGTATTTGCGGATAGGGTATCTGATAAAGATGGCCACAGCGTGATGAAGGTCTACAAGCAATGGCTACGCCAGTGATCCTCAATATCAGATCTCGTCCACCTTCATCCCCACTCATCGAAATGTATAATCACTCACTGATCAAACAGTGATAACCATCTCTACCCTCACAGGTGCTTATTTTACTCCTGGGTGGAGAGAAGCAATTATGGTAAAATGTCTTGCTCAAGGACACAAGCACCACGGTCGCAGCCAGGATTCGAACCCACATTCTGACGACTCAGCCATCAGAACACAAGTCCGATGCACTAAACCGCTCGGCCATGGCACCCTATAATGATTAATTATTGAATCTCTGTTTTTACAAAAACACTTGATATTGTTGATTCAACCTTTCAGTTTTCCCTTCTGTAGGTTCAAAATAATAGCAAACTTTCCTGTACTGAAATGTTGTTGTCCTCTTTCGGCTGCTCCCGTAAGGGGTCGCCACAGCGGATCATGATCCGCATATTTGATTTGGCATTGGTTTTACGCCGGATGCCCGGCCTGACGCAACCCTCTCATTTATCCGGGTTTGGGGCCGGCACTAAGCATGCACTGGCTTGTACATCCCCAGTGGCTGGGTTCAATTCGGCCCTCGCAGCAATTATGGTAAAGTGTCTTGCTCAAGGACACAAGCACCATGGTCGCGGCAAGGCTTCGAACCCACACACTCTGACGACTCAGCCATCAGAACACAAATCCGATGCACTAAACCGCTCGACCATGGCACCCTATAAATGATTAACTCCGTGCGCTGTAGTAAATTATTGAATCCCTGTCTTTACAAAAACACTTGATATTGTTGATTCAACCTTTCAGTTTTCCTTCTGTAGGTTCAAAATAATAGCAAACTTTCCTGTACTGAAATGAAAAGCCAATAATAACATTTTACATCACGCATCGCTTGCCGGCTTTATAAAACAGCGCTCCAGGGAATTTCAGAAAACATTTGATTAATTTCTCAACGGGGTTCGTTTCTTTATCCCAAATCAAGTTAAATTGGATGTACGTGTGTGATCACTAATCCCAATGGACAATCTGAGGGATCGGAGGAAATATTGGGCTGTTTTGCGTCTGAAGAAGCAATCAGTGTACAACAATATTTGAGAATATTTTGTTTTAATAGAGTATTCAGTGACTTCTGATGGAGGTATGAACTGCAAATTTTCCCAGTTTGAGAGCACTGGTCTCTGTAATAATGGATTGGTTACTCCAGGCTGACTGGCCTAAAGCGCGAAGTCACCGGCAGCCATTTTGAACCCCCCCCCCCCAAAAAAAAGTACTACACGAGCTATTTCAACGCTGATTGTCAATCATGTTCAAAGAGCAATGCCTTCCTGTTTATACAGGCAGAATGCATACCATTATATAATGTATGTAGTATATAATGCTGCAATATCAGTGCCGCTCAAATCATTGGAATAATTGGAAGCTGGATGTTGAATGAAAAGAAAAATGGTCTGGCTACAAAATATCGATCAAATAACCAGACTACGTTATAGTGTTCATAGATTTTGTATTATATCCATACGGTATCAAATGCTGAACAAGCTTCCTGGGTGTATAAAGATAGCTGACAGACTGGCTATCAGTGTATGAGAGTTTATATCGATCAAATAACCAACCTACGGATACCTGGATACCCGGCACAACCTTAATTCGTATGTTTTCTAATGATGAAATGGATCACAGGCCTGCGATCTATTTCAGATTTATGTATGTATTCATGTTTTATCGAAAATTACAACATGCCAGATATAATAACTTCTCAGGATATGCCAAGTCATCTTTTAGACAATACTTCTAATTCTATCACTTTCTTTTTGGGTAAATACACTCTTGGTAAAAGTTCAATTTCTAAATACATTCATTCTCTATGTAAAGCAACTGACATGTGAATGTTTCAGCTGAACATGTTCACAATTTTATGAGATGACTGTTCAAATACATGAACGACATTGAATCAATTCGCACAATTTGTAAACACTCTCCACTCATGACTCGTCGACTGAAAAAAAAATTAATATCATGTTCAGTCGTGCTGAATGATTGATAGCTTTACCATCTTAAACCAGCTCAAGTAATTTAATACACGGCCTTCACAGTTACGAGTGTGTTGGTTATTAAATTGTCTGAAAAAACCCTGAACTAGCTCTTCTAAGGTTACTTTTAAGGCACATATCGTCGTGTGCCCGGATGAAGGACGTAACGAAAGTGTGACCGGCAAAAGGTCGTAAGCAATTAATATGCAACATTGTGTTTCAAGAAAATTGAGTGTGAAAGTTTGGTCATTTTTCTGCCATTTATAAGTCATTGTAGGAATGGAAAAGCATATCTTGGGACGATAATTCTAGCAATAAATATATAACAGTTATCCCATACTTTTTTTCAAAGGAGCCATTTTATTGCTTACGACCTTCTGCTGGGACAAAAAGTTGTACTTTGTGTTCATATCAGTGTTGGAGCAAAGGCTTTGATCCTCAAGGCCAAGGCTTAACCCTCAAGGCCAAGGCTTTGACACCCAAGGCCAAGGCGTTGACCCTCAAGCCTTAAGGCTAAGGCCAAGGCTTAACCCTCAAGGCCAAGGCCAAGGCCAAGGCCCTCTAGTATAAAATTACTACTAATATAAAACATGTCACATCATAACGAATCGCTTATAGTAAGAATAAAAACTTCACGTACAAATATATGACCGAGTAGAAGTTCAAGTCTTCGTGGATACCATTTAAATATAACAAAAAGAATGGTTTGCTTCCATACTGATGCACATTATTCTAAACCGAGTATAACAAAAGATGGGGATCTAAGAACGGCTGTTTTTAACTGATGTTACCTCGTTATTATGTAACATGGAAGTAATTTTATTTTCTGGGCCATCATGGTTAGAAATATTAGCATTACCTAAAACAGACCAGACTATATCACCCAGAATTTGTCAAAAATCATGGACCAAAATCCACTGAATGGCTTTGAGATTACTTCAGCACCTGTATCAAAGTTCAGAAAATCCCCAAAATATATGGAGACATGCTAAAGTAATGGGAATTCTAAAACCGGACAAGGCCGCCGAAGACCCGGGCAGCTACCGTCCAATAAGCCTACTGTGCATAATCTACAAAGTGATGGAGAGACTAATATACAATCGTATCCAACCCATTGTGGATCCTCAACTCCCACCTGAGCAGGCCGTCTTCCGTACAGGACGCTGTACAACAGACCAAGTAACACTCCTCACAGAAGACATAGAGGACAACTTCCAAAAAGGTCTCAAGAACGGTGCTGTACTGGTCGATCTATCAGCAGCATATGACACGGTATGGCATAAAGGTCTTGCCCTAAAACTACACAAAATCATACCTGATAAAACCTTAGTAAACTTTCTCATGACAATGATCACCTGCAGAAGCTTTACAATGACGGTTGGCGAAGAAACCAGTAAAAAATGCTTCCTGAAAACGGGATCCTGCAGGGCTCAGTGCTCGCACCGATTTAATTCAACATTTACACTGCTGACCTACCAACCACTGTCTCAAAGAAATATATCTACGCAGATGACAAAGCACTCCTAACCTCTGCCAAAAACTTTAACAAGCTTGAAACAACACTTGGCACCGATATGGAATCCTTAAGCCGTTACTTCAAAAACTGGAGACTCCTGACTTAACATCACCAAAACTGTTTAGCAACTAGACTGGCTAACTACAAAATCAAAGTCGTTTGCAATGGCACAACCATCCCGTATGATGATTTCCCCAAGTATCTTGGTGTTACTTTGGACAGATCTCTAACATACAAAAGCCATCTCACACAGCTCGCACAGAAAGCCAACACTCGCAACTATCTCATTAGACAACTAGCAGGCCTTTCCTGGGGCGCAGACTACAACGTTCTTCGAATCTCAGCAATAGCTTTAGTATACTCTGTTGCAGAGTACTGTGCACCGGTATGGGCAAGGAGCACCCACACCAGCAAGATTGACGTAGCCCTTAACAACACCATGCGCATCATCTCAGGATGTATCAGATCAACTCCCACTCAATACCTTCCAGTAGTCAGTGGAATTGCTCCTATGAAGTGAGACGTCAGCATCAATACCTTGCTCTTGCGCGACGTGCCGCTGGGTGTGACTCCCATCTGCTTCATCAACTGTTGACAAACACCAATCAAAAACCTCCACCACAACTGCGACTGCCATCAAGAAATCGTTACCATCGACAAGCCCACAAACTGCTAGAAATTAGCATTGGATCGCACCCAAAGACTTGCGCACGTGGCGGAATATGTGGCAAGAATCAGAATCCAGGACGTGGATATTTAACTACATTTTGCCACTGTTGGGTCAAACTTAACAGACTAAGAACTGGCCATGGCCGATTTGGACATAACATGCTCCGCATGGGACTAAGTGACAACGCTAAATGTACCTGTGGTCATGATGACCAGACTGTACATCACATCGTTCATGACTGTATTATTTACAGATGTGATGGAAATTTAACTGAACTCGACCAGTCTGCATTAAACTGGATCCATAACCTGACCTTGTCATGTTAACTTTGTATGAACCATACGATAAATAAATAAATAAAGCAGTCCACAGCACAAATCAGATGATGTTCTATCTACCCCATATAATTAACTGTGTGCAAGTTAAGTATAATTATATCTCCCTGGCCCCACAAGTACAAGTATACAAAAAATTATTATAGCTTTGTTTTGGGGGAAGCAGCAAAATGTACTATCATGGTAACAAAATGTGATGCTGTAAAAGTGAAAGTGTGTCAACACACAAATCTAGGGCGTTTTCCCTCCTCCATGGTAAAACATGATTAAATTAGATACTGCAGACTTTGCAGACGGCTGACTGCAAGTTGTATGTTTGTAGAAAAGCAAAATTTCAAAAAAATTTACCTGAAAAATTCAAAAATCGATGGGCCTTGAAGAGCAAGGCCCTAAAGTTGCAAGGCTTTGACCCTCAAGGCCAAGGCCAAGGCCAAGGCTTTTGCCCTCAAGCCTTAAGGCTAAGGCCAAGGCCCTAAAATCAAGCCTTAAGGCCAAGGCTCAGCATCAAGGCACTACATCACTGGTTCATATTGTCTGTATTCATTCAACCATGGAAGACAATCAGCTGTTAATCCATTAATTTTGTCTAATTTATTAACAAAACGTTTCTCAAAAGAGTGAGAACCTAAAAAGGCTACTGCAATGAAACGTTTCAAAGGTAAATGTACGGTATGTTTATTGTAGTATGGGCGATTAGTAAAATTCATTAATAGTGCTGGGCGAGTAGTGCGATTACTCGAATAATCGCGAGTTGTTGTCCTCTTTCGGCTGCTCCCGTTAGGGGTCGCCACAGCGGATCATGATCCGCATATTTGATTTGGCATAGGTTTTACGCCGGATGCTCTTCCTGACGCAACCCTCCCATTTATCTGGGCTTGGGACCGGCACTAAGCATGCACTGGCTTGTACATCCCCACTGACTTGTACATCCCCAGTGGCTGGTTTCAATTCGGCCCTCGCAGCAATTATGGTAAAGTGTCTTGCTCAAGGACACAAGCACCATGGTCGCGGCAAGGATTCGAACCCACACACACTCTGACGACTCAGCCATCAGAACACAAATCCTATGCACCAAACCGCTCGACCATGGCACCCCACACTCGAGTAATCGCGAGTAATAATCGTTAATCGTACTCGTACACTTATTGGACTTAATGAGGGTGAAAATTAACGTGTTTTTTTCAAATACCATTGTTGTACCTTTACATAATGTTCTATCAATTCCTTAAAAAATGTTTTGTCCTGTTTGTGTTCGTCTTCATGTGTGTTCTTATGTAAAGCTTTTGTGAAATGCAGCATGTGTGGAAACGTATTGTTAAACTAGTTGTAAGTGCTGTGTCATTGCCATTTTTAATGTCCACACTTTATTTCATGTGGGTTCGAATCACGGCCATGACACTTGTGTCCTTGAGCAAGACACTTAATCATAATTGCTTCTCTCCACCCAGGGGTTAAATGGGTACCTGTGAAGGCAGAGTTGGTTTGCTCTATATGCGCTAGAAATGGCAGCAATTGAGCTGTATACTCCCCAGGGAGCTGAGATGGTTTCAGGAATGATTTATGAGCCTTATGAGCGTTATGAGCAGGAATAATAATATAATGCGCCTTGAGCACCACTTAGTTGGTGGATACGTGCGCTATATAAATCCACACATTATTATTATTATTATTATACATTAATGGACCCCTTCTGCAGATCACTCCTTTGTTGTATATGTATTTATTATGTTAAAATGTATTTGTTTTTTTATTTGTACAGAAATAAACTTGAAAGTTGAAACTTGAAGTAAGCTGTTATTGATATTAATTCGTTTAGTTTCATATTGGGTTATCATCAGTGGTAAACCCCTTTTAACACTCGTTTTTATCAATACAATTTATTCCAGAGTTATTACGAACAACTCGATATCGAAGCTGCAAGAGGGACTGTTCCGTGGACTGCATTCTCTTGAGAATCTGTAAGCTTTGAACACACAAATTAGTTTACAGTTACCAAACCTGCCAATTTACTCCATTTCTGTATTAGAAATTACGGAAGAGTCTCGAAGCCGCAGAGCTAATTTCGACCGATCATGAAAGGTGGAATGAGTTGATAAACAATTCAATACCCCCAGGTATTTGATACGTACCGAAGATAATCATCATGGCTGTCTATCCTTAGGCGTCAGGGTATAATTTATCTCCTCTTGATTGTCCAGGGGAAATTGTCTGTATATAATCATCAACATTTAATAAACTCCTCGGTACCACTTTATAAAACGTTTGGAAATTATTTAAGGCTATAATTTCCAAATGTTCTGCAGTTTCCGAACAATTTGCCCAAAATTTCCAACCATTTCACAAAATATTCTCACTATTCACAAATAGAGTTCACACTGCAAAATTGTCAAACCCATTCTTTGTTTTTAAATGTTTTAGCTCAGTTAATAGGGGGGAGGGGGGGGGGTTAGGATATGGGGTGACTATTTAAAATAGAAATCATCCCAACCTTTGATAGAAACATACAATATATCATCTCTATTAAGACCTTCAGAAATTGTGTTTTCCCTACATTCCCAGTGCATCTTTAAAGGGACAATATCGTCACAAACAACAGGCCATGGAATCGGAGTGTATGATTGATTGATTGATTGAATGATTGATTGATTGATTGATTGGTTGGTTGGTTGGTTGGTTGGTTGATTGATTGATTGATTGATTGATTGATTGAATGATTGATTGATTGATTGATTGATTGGTTGGTTGGTTGATTGATTGATTGATTGGTTGGTTGGTTTGTTTGTTTGTTTGTTTGTTTGTTGGTTGATTGATTGATTGATTGATTGATTGGTGATTTGATTTGATTTGATTTGATTGATTTGATTTGATTGATACATTTGGCTGCAATTGGACATCGTTTCATAGCAAAAAAATAAAATAAAATAAAAAATTAAATAAAAATGCCGACGCGCGGGTCTGAGGCGACGCACGTGGAGACCAGAAACCGGAGACTTTTAGTTTTGGCCTAAACGGGATAAATCATTTTTTGTAAAAAAAAAATTGAAACAGCCCTGATGTTGAATTAGTTTAAACTTCGTTTTTTTCTGTAGTAATACAGAAATGCTATATAGAAAATTTCAAAATTCGTAAGTTTGTTTTAAGATTTGCGTGATACATTTTAAAAGGTAGACATCTTTTACTAATGTAAATGTCCCACCCCTTATGAATATGTATAGCTGATGCTCCGATTATAGATTTAAACAAATTGTTGTTTTTCAAAAAAAAACAGCTTAACAAGGGGATGGGATTTAAAACATGAGAACTCAGTGGCGAATTCAGGATTTCAAGAATAAGCACGATGGTCGGATCATGCCCCCATCTCTCTTTTCGGTCTCTTTTCGTATTTTGATTGGTCATATAAAATAAAGTAAACCGACAATGGTAGTTTAAATTATACCCAGATATCGGCATCCTGGAACTGTCACGGGATATATGTGACCCGCTGTGTGAAAATGAGTCACAAGTCGCAAATTTGAAACATTGAGATTTCTATGTGGCTTTAATATTTTACTGATTGATATTGACGTCAATTTCAATCAATAAAATATTAAAATCAATGATTTTGTTGTGAGTAGGTTGTTTCATATCTGTCATTTATTTTCCTTTCGAATGCTTGTTTTCCTAAGAATTGCGTTAATTATGCAAATTATTGATTATTGATATTACCTCTAACATAATAATAATAATGTGTGGATTTATATAGCGCACGTATCCACCAACTAAGTGGTGCTCAAGGCGCATTATATTATTATCCCTGCTCATAAGGCTCATAAGGCTCATAAATCATTCCTGAAACCATCTGAGCTCCCTGGGGAGTATACAGCTCAATTGCTGCCATTTCTAGCACATATAAAGCAAACCAACTCTGCCTTCACAGGTACCCATTTAACCCCTGGGTGGAGAGAAGCAATTATGATTAAGTGTCTTGCTCAAGGACACAAGTGTCACGGCCGTGATTCGAACCCACATTATGTTGCTAACACCAGAACTTGAATCCGGTAAGCTAGACCGCTCGGCCACGACACCCCACTATTATATACCAAATTAAAGCTGATGATGTACTCTTTTCAGCCACGCAATTGTTCAAATTTGCGACTTATGACTCATTTTCACAGAGCGGGTCACATATCTTCATGTGCAGCAACCCTGATATCAAGTTTAATTGAATAACACAGTAAAATGCTTTGTTCTTGTACCCATTGCGTTATCCAGCTTTGAACTTGGCTCTTATTGGATTCCCATTTACTTATTGCATCGCATTCGCCTGGGCATGTTTAATTCTAAAGTATTTAATTGAAAGTATACTGAACAGCAAAAGAAACGTCGTGATTTTAAATCGTTGACATAACTCAACCACAAGAGTTTTACATGTATCGTTTTCGGGAAATATGCAGTCTAACATCATTCTGAATCATGACTGTGCCTGAAAATCCTATAGGCGGATGGAATGCGAGTTGAATGGTTTTCAAAGTGTACGTTACAAAATATACCTGTTGATATCCTGTATTCATACGACGTTTCTTTTGCTGTTCAGTATATTTAATTTAAATTTCAAAGCTGTGCAACTTCCCTCATCAGATCTTGCGAGAGTCTTTATCCTCTACCAGCATTTTGGAGCGAGTCCTCTGCATAAGTACTTAGATTTCCCTTCCATTGTCTGGTGAATTGGTAGCATGGTTGTTAAGCCAATGGTTTCGGTGTAAGGGACTATGGTTCGAATCCAAGTGTTGCCATTTTTTTTAAATTTTAAATGGTTACGATATCACGATTATTTAAGTAATTTAAAATTCAAGTCTAAATACTAACACGGGTTGATGGCGTGCAAAGTACCCTGGTTCGAATCCCAGTGAAAAAACGTATCCCTTGTCGTTTCGACATTACTCAGAAGGTAGCCCTAGGACTACAGATGACAGCCACCGAGTTACAGCCTTTTGGGCAAGTTTTTAATTTCACTATATTCCCCCATATTTTGTCAGGAAAATATTGATTTTCTGAAATAGTTGGAAAGAAAGGCGACTCAAATTAAGAAAAACGACATCCAGGCACTCTATTGCGTCTCTCCAACAAATACAAGGGATTTTTAGACCAAAATAAAATCGTCAAAAGAAAAAATCGTCAAGGGGTACCCCTTGTGGTTTTTTTCACCTCGAAAAAAAAATGTCTCCGAATCGCTTCTAAATTACACCGAAGGTAGACCTGGGTCTACAAAAGACATCCACCGAGTTATATAGCCTTTTTGGGCAAGTTTTAAATTTCGCTATATTCCCCCATGTTTTGTCCGGAAAATATTGATTTTCTGAAAGTTAAGAAAGAAAGGCGTTATATTGCGTCTCTCCAACAATTGTTGAAAAATTGTCGTTTTTTCACCTCGAAAAAAGTTTGCTCCAAATCGCTTCTAATTTACACACAAGGTAGCACTAGCTCTACAGAAGACAGCCACCGAGTTACAGCCTTTTTGGTTTTAATTTCACCCATATTTTGTTGATTTTCTGAAAAAGTTGATAAAAGGAGACTCAAATTCAGATAAACGACATCAAGTATAGGTTATTTGAACCAAATAAATTTTTAGGGGTACCCCTTGTCGTTTTTGCACCTCGGAAAAATTTTCTCTGATTTGAGAAAGGCGACTCAAGTTTTAATTTCGCTATATTCTGTATATTTTGTCAAATTAAGGAAAGGCGACTCAACTTAAGAAAAAAGACAATCCAGGCACTCTATTGCGTCTCTCTAATTATTGAAAAACGTCGTTTTTCACCTTAGAAAAAAGTTGGCTCCAAATCGCTTCTAAGTTACATATAAGGTAGTCCACTATTTTTATCTATATTGCGTAAGGAAAATATTGATTTTCCGAAAAATTTGGAAAGATAATCGACTCAACTTAAGAAAAAAAAAGACATCCGGGCACTCGTATAGGGGATTTGGACCAACCTGGGAAAAAATTGGCTCCAAATCGCTGCTTACAGGGAAGGTAGCCATGGGTCCATAAAAGACAGTCACCAAGTTAAAGCCTTTTTGGGAAACTTTTTAGTTTCACTATTTCACATATATATATATATATATATATATATATATATATATATATATATATCAATAAATAAAAACAAATTATTGCAAAATAAAAAATAATAAAAAAGTGCGGAGAGTTAGTCAGAGTGTCGACCAGGTATTCGGGAGACTCAAAGTCCGGGCGAACCGGCATGGTGATCACCTTAGCACCGTTCTGGGAGGTCGCTACCCTCCCGGTCCCTCCTTTACTCCCCCGTCCGTACATTTCCTCCATGCTCTAACCTTCAGGGGAGAGACATGACGGTCCCCAAGCCATTGCCGCAGCCAGCAGCTGTCATGTCCCTATGTGTCAGGAGCAGGATTCGAACCCGGACGTACCAGCCTGGAACTGTCTGCAATTGACAGACCAGTGGACTAACGGCTTGCGCCATTTATCCTGTTGGTATTTGGAGTTGAATTTTAAACTACTTAAATAAATAAATCGTGATTGCTTAATCATTTAAAATTAAAATAGTAACACCACTGAGATTCGAACCCAGGTCGCCCGCACCGAAGACCAGCGGCACTGGCTTGTGCCACCAATCCCAGTCGGTGCTTGAAGATGAATTTTTTACCCATTTAAATAATCGTGATTGCGTAACCAGTTAAACATTTTAAATAGTGGCACCACTGGGATTCGAACTAAGGTAATTTTCACTGAAACCATCGACTTAACAACTACGCCACCAATCCAATTATTATTATTATTATTATTATTATTATTATTATTATTATTATTATTATTATTATTATTATTATTATTATTATTATTATTATTATTATTATTATTATTATTATTATTATTATTATTATTATTATTATTATTATTATTATTATTATTATTATTATTATTATTATTATTATTATTATTATTATTATTATTATTATTATTATTATTATTATTATTATTATTATTATTATTATTATTATTATTATTATTATTATTATTATTATTATTATTATTATTATTATTATTATTATTATTATTATTATTATTATTATTATTATTATTATTATTATTATTATTATTATTATTATTATTATTATTATTATTATTATTATTATTATTATTATTATTATTATTATTATTATTATTATTATTATTATTATTATTATTATTATTATTATTATTATTATTATTATTATTATTATTTTAATCTTTCGCCAAACAGTGAAATACGTAATACATGCGGTTGTAGAAAACAGACAAAATTTTCCTATACACAAAGTATGGTAGCAAAGAGAGGCCTCATAATTCGTGCAAACGTTCATACCCCTGTGTGAAAGAGTTTATTTATTTATTTATTTATTTATTTATTTATGTATTTATTTATTTATTTAATATTAAAAGAAAACACCAGAAATGCACGTATTTATGACGTCGCACCTAACCGAAAATAACCAGAGGCAAAACTTGAAAAGTCAGTTGATATTTTTGCCAAGGTGTTAGAACCTAAACATTATTGATCGTCTTTTGGGAACACTTATACGTGTAAAGTTTATATAGGGCTATTTTTTATTTTTTTAGTAAAAACAAACACAAATACCAACTGGAAAGATTTGATGAACCCAGTGGACGTGAACCTGTAAAGATTGTTCCCAAACAGCCATCAGGAAAATGCAATTTTGTTACGCAAACAAACGTAACACTCAAGGGCCTCAACATCTATTTTCATGGATGTTGAAACCCAAATATTGACGCAAATTCATGTTATCAGAAGTCTATCATATAATAGACTTGTAATGTTATTCATGGTCTATGGCAGTATAGACAGTGTGACTTATTTACACTTTGCGTACCCGGGAGATTTCCCACCGGGCAAAAGTGTGTGTACTTGTATGCAGAGTTTGTACATATTTGTACTTCACCACATAAGGCCAGGAAAGTCTCCGGTTTCTGGTGATAGGTCGGCTTCAAAATCGGTGCGGTGATACAGGTATACGCGGGGACCAAATGTCCCATGTACAAAGTATGGTGGCTAAAAGAGGCCTCACAAATCTGGCAAACATTCATACCTCTATGTGAAAAAAGTCACAGCGTGGCAGAATTCCAAATCGATCAAGCAATTTTGGCTGTAATTGGACATAGCAAAAAAAAAAAAAAATTAATTAATTAAATGCCGACGCGGGGGTCTGAGGCGACGCGCGCGGAGACCAGAAACCGGAGACATTTTTGGGGGGCCTAACATCAACATTTCAAGATTTAAAAAAAAAATTCAGATGAATAAGATTTGAGATGTATTGTTGGTGCATTATTAAAAGTAAATTAAATTAAGAATCTTTCTGCTGGCATCTCAGAATATCCGATTTTAAAGTTTCTTGTCACAGACCAGTGTACATTTTTTGCCAGGTGCAGTTTGCCTTTGTGTTCATTTGTAAACATGTGATGTAATTGGTGACGTTGTCCAGACACTTTTGACTAAAACGTCTGTAAATGTGTCCATACTGTATAAAATGAAATTAAGGTATAACATAGGTCTTTCATTTAAACCCTTTGGTTTTCAGGTAATAGTTATATCCCAAAACTAAACTGTGAAAGTTGCTCACGTTTTTTAGAAGACAATGAAAAACGGTTGCATTTATATTGAAAATGCATTCAGATAATTTATTTTAATATAAAACAAAATTGATCATCAACTGATCTGGTGAAAGAACCATTTCAGATTTCACGTTTTCTCAAAAATGACAACATGTAAAACAGAACAACTTCTCTGGATTGTTGGTAACATAACCATCTAAAAACCATGATTAAATACCAATGGTGAACATAGGTAATAAAAGCAATAATTAATTAATATTCGATCGTAAACATCTTTCGACAGGAATCTTGTCAACATAAATGTCTCCGAGTTGGAACCAGGGACCTTTGATGGTTTAGACAATGTTGTATATCTGTAAGTAATGCTCATTTGTATTTTACGAATTATTTACTATTCTTAACCCTGAATACAGGGTTCTTTGCAATTTCTACATTTCGAGTATTTCTTGATCTGTGGCTTAGTCCTATTGCCTCTGGGACAGAAGCATTCGTTGTAAGTTGCGAAAAACAATTATTATTTGTGACTGACTCTGGCAAAACCCTAAACTTGGACCCAATTTTCAAAAGTGACCTCCCAAATTTATCGTGAAAATTAACAATGTTCCCAACAACGTTTCAGGATTTTTCTTTTCACATCAACATCTAGAGAAAATGTTCTATATGGTGACATGAAAACTGGTCCCTCAAACTGGTCCCTGGGGTCAGTTTTTGATCTTTTCATGGCTGTTACGCATTATGGTAAATGCCGAGAAGTTTCAGGTTTTGCCAGAGCGGGTCACATTTTGTCAGAACTCCGGACAAAATTGTGGGAACCTTTTGTTGGGCAGCTGCGTGCAGATGCAGTGTTTGTGACGTCATTATCGATCCATGCATTTTGACCAATCAACAGCTATCGAACAAAACCCCTTGTTGACCAATCACATGGGTTGTAAAATACGCACAGAAATCGATGACATTATCTCTGAAAAGCTTGATAAACGCCGTGTCTTTGCTTACAAGTTTTATATTTGTACAGGCTGGCTTTGTGTTTATTAACTTTTTGTGTTCTGAATATCTTTTGGGGCCGAGACGACGGTATTAATTGCAAAATCCTGCTGTTGACTTGGAAAGCACTTCACGGTTTAACCCCAGCGTATATACGAGACATGTTGTGTGCATACCATCCTCGTCCTGACCTAAGATCCTCAAACAAACTGTTGTTAAGCGTTCCAAGAACACAATCTTCATTGGGTGATAGAAGTTTAATTTTTTTGTGCACCAAAACTATGGAATAATCTCTCCCATTAACTACGTACACTTGACTCCATACAGAACATACGGAAATTAGACCGTTGCACATGTCATCTGTCGATGAATTTCTGTGAATTCTCGTTTTTTATGTTTCTAACTTCCCCAAGCGCCTCAGAATAGTTAACTAGAATGACGGCGTTCAACAAATGCCTGATGATTTGATAAAGACTGTAATTTGCCGTCACTCACTTTTCATCAACCAAACAATTTGTGTTCGTCCGGTACCCAGTCTGCCAATTCATATTAAACCATGACGATTGAAGGGCAACAGTCTTGTTTTGACACAAGCCGCATTTTGACGAGATCTTTAATAACTCATACCGGTAATTGTTTCATCTTTGTTTTAAATTCTCAGGGATATTGGCAACAACAGTTTCTCTGAGCTACGAGCTGGCGCGTTTACTGGAATGCCCAATCTACAAATATTGTAAGTACAAATGTAAAATGATCTTAAAGAGATTGTACACTCTTACAACTAAAGTGTTGAATCAACCATATAATTATAATAATAATAATAATAATAATAATAATAATAATAATAATAATAATAATAATAATAATAATAATAATAATAATAATAATAATAATAATAATAATAATAATAATAATAATAATAATAATAATAATAATAATAATAATAATAATAATAATGTAGACTTATATAGCGCACGTATCCACCAAACTGGTACTCAAGATGCATTGCATTATTACCCCTGCTCACCAGGCTCATAAATCATTCCTGAAATCATCTCAGCTCCCTGGGGAGTATACAGCTCAATTGCTGCCATTACAGCGCATATGGGCTAATCAAACACAACAACCAACTCTGCCCTCACAGGTACCCATTTACTCCTGGGTGGAGAGAAGCAATTATGGTAAAGTGTCTTGCTCAAGGGATTGGGATTCAAACCCACATTCTGACGACTCAGCCATCAGAACACAAATCCGATGCGCTTAACCGCTCGACCATGGCACTCCTTAAGAGTTCGGTGAGTGACAACACTTTATAAAGTTAAATTCAACTCAAACAAAGTGTTTAATTAACACAGAGTCATGTTAAGTCTAACTTTATTATTGTTAATTCAACATTTTTAAAAGTTAAATCCAACTTCATAAAGAATTGTCACTGACCGAACTCTTTAAAATATTGATGCAACACGTGAGTTTTAAGAGTGTATAACATTGTAAATGCATCCATACTTTATAAGACTGAAGGTGAAACCGACCTGTCAAAGTTTCAATTTATTTCATTCTGACATTAAGACGAAAATAGTGAAAATGGGTATAGCGCCCTCATCCTGAGTATTTTCTTTCCTTCTCATGTTTAATTTATATGTAATACTTTCTAAAAGTTTAAGAAGATTGAAAGTCACTGTAACCGATTGAAAGTCACTGTAACCGATTGAAAGTCACTGTAACCGATTGAAAGTCACTGTAACCGATTGAAAGTCACTGTAACCGATTGAAAGTCACTGTAACCGATTGAAAGTCACTGTAACCGATTGAAAGTCACTGTAACCGATTGAAAGTCACTGTAACCGATTGAAAGTCACTGTAACCGACTGAAAGTCACTGTAACCGATTGGAAGTCACTGTAACCGATTGAAACTAGAGAGAAATCGCTAAATGTGTGTCCCTAGATGCAATCAGTTGGAGTGAATTTCCATATACAATTTTTAGAGAGAGTAAAATACTGGTTTGCGGTGTCTTATTGGGAACCACGGGAGATTAGATCACTGAATGGGCCATCACACCCACATTAAATAAGAAATAATAATAATAACGCCTCTGTCCTGACATTTTGTTGTTGTTTTGTTTTAGGCAGATGGCATTTGTTCCACTGAAGCATATAGAACCGGGTGCATTTACAGGACTCTCCAAATTAAAAGCTTTGTGAGTGATTAATTCTTGTTTGAATGCCGCTAATGTCAAACTTCATGTTTCTTCCTTGTTTATGGACACCAAAACACGTTTATTAAAATATCATCAGTGTTCGTAAATTAACATAAAGACACGTAACGTTATTTTGTTGTACAGAGACGGAAAGGGTTTTTACATTATTTGGTATAATATAACACATGTATATAGATCCTTGAGATTTGATTGGTGGAACACACATCACATGTCATCAACTAGTCTTCCCTATGCACCTTTGCTTGAAAGGATAGTAAGATAGTACAGGTATAACAGCGTTCCTATAGCACGTATTTCCCGTTCTTTATTTAATCAGCCATAGGGATTCGCGATCGTAATTTTGATAATTGGAAAAACTTTCCCCCAATACATCCGAGCAGCATCAATCCCAAATTAGTTTAAACCATAATAATAATAATAAATATAATGTGGACTTATATAGCGCACATATCCACCAAACTGGTGCTCAAGGCGCATTACATTATTACCCCTGCTCATCAGGCGCATAAATCATTCCTGAAAAACCATCTCAGCTCCCTGGGGAGTATACAGCTCAATTGCTGCCATTTCGGCGCATAGGGCTAATCAAACACAACAACCAACTCTGCCCTCACAGGTACCCATTGATACTCCTGGTTGGAGAGAAGTAATTATGGTAAAGTGTCTTGCTCAAGGACACAAGTACCCCGGTCGCAGTTGGGATTCAAACCTACGTTCTGACGACTCAGTCATCAGAACACAAATCCGATGCACTAAACCGCTCGACCATGGCACTCCAAGAATGCGATCTGATAAACAAACATTTCAACAAAGCTGCGGTAAAAATAAATAAATAAATGAATAAATCAGGTTAACAAATTTACTCTTTGTCCCAATATCCAAGGCGCACAATGTTTGAATACTATGCAAGTGTGTGGACCCATCAGGCAATACTGTTCTAGACTGGTCCCCTATCTTTATCCTATATCAAGGGTATAGACAGGCTCCTGGCGTACCATTCAAGGGGTTTCATTTGATACGTTGTGCTGAAGATCTGACGTCACGCTTCGAGGCTCGCGGGCTTACCAACCAAGGTCAAAGTTGAACATCGGGGAAAATATGGCGGCCGCACGGCCAGGAACTGGGGTAATTCACGCGCCTCTAGCTCAAAGCGTGACGTTAGATCTTCAGGCTAGTACTGTTCTGGCTTGCAATGACGGCAGCAAATGACCAGTTTGAGAAAACCAATTAGCCTAACATGGTTATATTGTTTTAATCATTGTGTAGAGGGTCAAACAAAACATTGATTTATTTATATTTATATAAAAAACGGAATAAACGTACACTTTAGATGAGAACAACAGGGTAAAAAGAAACTGACGTTTAATAAATTAAATTCCACCCGTGATTCTTGTTACTTGTCCCGTAACCCGCCAGGGTCGTAGGGTCGCTTCACAGATGAATGCTGCACGAGCTGGTTCCATTTTTGGCAGTTATGAGCAAGATATTGGGTCACTGTCATTCTTACCTTGAGTCATTTATGGAAAGCAACCTGAACAGGCTCTGTATTTTCATAATGCTTCATACAGTAGCATTTCTTCAGTTCAAAATGTCATTCTAATTTTCAGAAATGTACTTCATGCGAATCTTGAATCACCAAGCCATGGAATGTTTGATGGAATTGATAACCTCTCTTCGTTGTAAGTTACCATATCAAATTTATTAAGTATAATTATTTACTGCCATTGTACTTCTATGTACTCATGCGTAATCCCTCTTTTGTCCGGTCCTAGGACTAGTACCTGACTCTACTTTTTGTACCTTTTTCTTTTGTGTTCATTTCACACCTGAATAACTTCTGCTCACTCTTGTGTTCATGTATGTATGTTTGTATTCCGTCTCATTTTGCCTCTGAGAAAGAACCTGCTAGGTTCGAAACTTAAGGCCAATAATAGACTGGTTCCCTGTCTTTAGCCTACATCAAGGATATTGACAGGCTCCAGGTGTGCATTCAAGGTGTTTCATTGGATACGTTGTGCTGAATATCTGACGTCATGCTTGGAGGCTCGCGTGCTGGCTTCTTCTTCTTCTTTCGTGTATCATCAGATGGCCAGCTCAGTGTCGTGCAGCCATGCCCTCGTCTCTGGTCCTACGTCGAAGAGGCCGGCTTCTGAAGGTGGTCTGTATAGGGGGCAGGTGGTAATTATATGATCGGCAGTCTGCTCAGGCTCGCCGCACTCGCATGCGGCGCTGTCTGCCAGGCCCCACGTCTTCAGCGATGATTTAAAGCGGCCGACCCCCGTACGTAGACGGTTCAGCAAGGTCCATTGCCGTCGTGGTAGGTCTTCTCCTACGACGCCAACTCCCGGGTCCCAGATGTAGCGGTGGATGCGGGTGGGCCCGGCCGTCTCCCACACCTGCTTCCAAGATGCCGCCAGCCATGCGCTTCTAGACAGGTCCACAGGGATAGAACAGAGCATCTCTTGTGCCGCCTTGCTGTAGGGATGGCGGGACTTGAGTCTGCCTGGAGGCGCCCCTATCGTTGTGGTGTTGTGCAGGATGTGACAGTCGTGTTTCTGGGCTTTCCTTGCCAGGGCGAGGGTAGCAGCCTCCCGTCGGTACTTTGGGGCTTGCTGGAACTCCAGGCGTTTGTTGTCAACGAACACGTCCAGTTCCCTTTTTGCTTCTCTGTTGTTAAGATGGTATGCCGCTGACACTGTCTTACCAATGCTGAGCTGCAGACGCCACCTCCGGAGGTAGGCTACCAAGGTGCCCATGTCTTGGTTGAGACCGTCTTCCATCGCCTTCCATGTTGGTCGTCGCAGCATGATGGCCAGGTCGTCCGCGTAGCCGTACTTTCTGGATGTTGTATCCGGTAGGTCATAAATGTAGATGTTAAACAGCATCGGCGAGAGAACAGAACCCTGCGGGACACCGTTCCTCAGTCTTCTGAGCCTGCTGCGCTGGCCGTCGCTGGTCTGTAGGACGAAGCTGCGGTTTGACATCATCTCCATGATGAAGTTCACCATATGCCGGTCCGGGATTGTCCTCAGCAACTTCAGGTGGAGTCCACGGTGCCAAACGGTGTCGTATGCGGCTGTCAGGTCCAGGAACACCACCCCAGCTTTCTCATTGTCCTGAAAGCTGTCTTCGATGTCTTGTGTAAGTAATATTACCTGGTCCACTGTTGACCTGCCACGACGGAAACCGGCTTGTTCCCGCGGGAGCTGTGGGTCCACCACTGGGTCGATGCGGCTGTGGATCATCCTCTCCAGAATCTGGAATGGGACGCAGAGCAGCGAGATCGGTCTGTAGGCCTTGGGATCTTCCGCAGGATTGTTCGGCTTCGGTAGGGCTAAGACGGAAGCACGGCGCCAGGTCTTCGGGAGCTTGGACCTCCGGAAGCACGACGAGAAGAACGAGCATAGCCAACCAGATGTTGTTGTGCTCTGGTGGATGACGAACTCCGGATGGATGTTGTCACGGCCTGGTGACTTACCCGGCTTGAGTTTGCTCATGGCCGCACTGAGTTCAGCTGCTGTGAAGTCTCCCGAGAGATTGGCATCGGCGCTGGCCGCCCTGGAGAGAGAAGACACCTCGCGCGACGTCAGGCGGTCAAAGTTTTTGTCTGCATCCGGGAAGCGGCCGTTCTTCAGGAGCTGGGACGCGATGGCTACCAACCAAGGTCAAAGTTGAACATCGGGGAAAATATGGCTGCCACACAGCCAGGATCTGGCGTAATTCACACGCCTCTAGCTCAAAGCGTGACGTCAGATCTTCAGGCTAGGTTAATAACTACTATTTTGGTAAAACTTGTAGCTTTGCATGGTGAGGATGATAAGTAAGACTAATTGCGGTGACACCATGTGGAATCTCAATTGAGTAATAATTAGTTCTGAAAAGAACTGGAGGTACAACTCGACGTTTCGATCAGTATGCTCTGATCGTCCTCAGGTGTCACCGCAATTAGTCTTACTTAACTTCTGTTTTGAACATTCTTGCGAATGAATGAGAGACTTCAGATTTGTTTTGATTTATAATATCAACATTATCAGAAGTCTGTTACCTAGGTAATAGACTTCTGATATTATAAATTTTTAACACGTAAAAATGTTTTTTAATTATAGAAAAAAAACGAATTATGACGAAATAATCTACCTGCAGTGCATAGGATTTGAAATTTGGATTTGTCAGTTCAGTTCTATCTACAGCAGCGCACGCTCTTGTGACCGTGTATCAGACTTGAACCCCAAACCCCATCGGCCATGAGCACCTAATTTAAATCATCCCGTTCGAGGGCGGTCGTGCGCATACTTAGAAATAATTCCGCCATCTTCAAAAAGCGAAACCAACGTGGCTTAGCACTGAATATACTTGTTGCTTGCGAGTCTTATACGGAGTAAGTCCTCAGTTAAGGAACAACAAATATTATGAAATTCGGAAGTCGAAAAGCGATTTTTAAAAAGCGCTTAATTCTGATTGACAGCCGCGCTGGCCAATCGGAAGACTGCACATGCCCTCGCTGAGGATTAAAACAATGGGCTAGCATTTTTATTAAATTGAGATTTTTACTGATACTGATTTTTTCGTTCAGCGTCTCAAATGAAAGCTTACAACTTACTTAATCCAAGCATAATAGCAATTCAACATTTTTCTATTCAATCTATTTTAACGTCAAATTGGCCCGAACACGGGCGATATATCTTTGAGGGAAATATTCTTCTAAATCGATTTATTGGGTGACAACTTGATTCCAATAGAGTTAGAATTGTGAAGTTCTGCAGCAGCAGAGCAAAAATATAAATCTTGTACACTTATTTTGCTTTTTCAGATCCACCAGTGATCGTCGCCTTTGCTGTCTCCTAGACCCGGCATGGAACGCCTCTTGCAACGGACCTACCAAGTCCTTCTCCTCCTGCGAGCGCCTTATGCCAAATACCGTCCTCCGAGTCTCAATATGGGTCCTCGCTATCAGCGCTATCTTTGGTAACATCTTTGTCATTGGCACACGAGTATTTAAGAAAAACCGGCGCGAAGTGACAGTCCAGTGTATACTGATAACTCACCTAGCGATATCAGACGCGCTGATGGGTTTTTATATGCTTGCCATTGGTGCTGCAGACGTACATTTTGGTGGGAGTTATTTTTTGCACTCAGAGGCGTGGCGTACAGGTGGCTGGTGTAAAACAATAGGGCTTTTGTCAGTGTTTTCAGCAGAGGCATCTGTTTTCCTTGTTATGCTAATCAGTCTTGATAGGTTTGTGAGTATAGCCTTTCCCTTCAGCCGTTTCAAACTGGAGGCAAGATCTGTTCGCATTTACATAGCTGTGTCTTGGGTCATCGCATTCGCCTTGAGTTTAACTGGGACAATCATGGCGGGCACCACGCCTTCCTTCTACGGTCTATCGGATGTTTGCGTCGGCCTCCCGCTCATTACATCCACGGTAGATGGACATGCCTCGTGGGTATACTCTCGTTCGAACGGTACCTACGTGTATGAGACCTATGTGGCGAGCACCAAGCCAGCCTGGATCTTCTCAGTGTTCCTTTACATCGGTCTGAATTTCGTCTGCTTCATCGTTGTCCTTATTTGCTACATTGCGATCTTCATCATAGTACGGCGGTCCTCTCGCAGCGTGTCTCAGCGGGGTACGATAGCCAGAAAACCCTGCAACGGCTCATCCACCACAAGATCACAGCACAGTGTCACATTCTCCCGTGAGGTCAAACTAGCCAGCCGAATGGCTCTAGTTGTCGGTACAGACTTCTGTTGCTGGATGCCCATCATCATCATGGGGATTCTAACCCAGAGTGGTACAGTCACCGTGCCTGAGGAGTTATACGCCTGGACTGTTGTATTCATACTTCCTATTAATTCCTCGTTGAATCCTTATCTGTACACCATCACCGAATTGTGGTCAAAAAAACGTAAAAAAACCGGTACTAATAAAAGTGTAGCATATACACAGTGTATTCGCATGACATGCTCGTTACCTGGGCAAAACGATCGTGGATCTACAGTTGATGAGTCGATGGGTACAGCGACACGAGGATCATCATAAATGTTCCTCTCTGCGTATATACACTATATCATTCACTGTATTAAAGTGCAATGAAAATGTCGGACGACAAATACTGTTTGCGCCCTCTTGTGGTAAAAAATGATTCATGTACAATTCGACTCCTTTTGAGTAGCCCAAAGACCTGACGTAATGACCAGATGATGGCTTCTCAGTTTTGGGGAGATTCAACTTTGACCTAGGTCGGTAGTTACGTGACGTCAGATCTTCAGCACAACGTATCCAATGAAATCCCTTGAATGGTATGCCCGAAGCCTGTCTATATCCTTGATAGGATGAAGACAGAGGACCAGTCTTATTATACTGTTCCGTTTTAATACATGCTTAAGGGAATATTGTGTACAGAGGATGCACGTCCTAATTTCCTATTGTGCTGATTAGTTTGAGAAGTTTTGCATAATTAAGCATAGTATGAAGTTTCTTTATCAAAATAATTAATAATTATCAATAATTTGCTAATGGTTTTGCACATTTCAAAATAATTATGCGTATAATGTGTATTTTTTTAAAGCACGGACAGGCCTTTTATTATGTGCAATTAAATTATCTGTTTTTAACCGCATATTCTATGTGAATATTGAGTTTTCTTTAATTAAATATCAATTAAACTAATTGGACATAATTAGTATATTAAGAACATAATATAATATAAAAAGGCATGTCTGCTTAAAAAAAATACACATTTTACACCAAATTATTTTGAAATGAGCAAAAACATTATTCCTTAAACAACAAATATGCATTTCCCGTTACCACAACTGTTTCTATCCGCTGCCAAGTTACTATGGTTTATCTTCTGGTATACATAAACTGAATTAATTTTTTTTTTTAATTAATCTCCCTTTGTACTTAAATTAAAAGCGTTTCTGTGTAGCTCTTTCAACTGTTTCTTGTCAAGAATTTCATTTCAGAAATTTTCTGGTCGCCGTGTTAATGGAACAGTCCAGATGTCATAGGTCAAATCTTATTCATAGGTCATAGGTCGTGATACGGTACAATAAATGATCCCAATATCTGTAGAGTATTAAGCAAGGTGATGGCCAAAGGGGTGGGGCTATTGAGAGTGTGACACCCCAAATTATTTTCTTAGTCTGCATTTAGAGCCTCAGTCGGCAAGTAAATCACCAAATCATACCATCGAAGCAGGCTTATACTTTTAATGTAACTAATCTGATTTAATTTCGAGAGGAAATTTCTCACGCCTACCTCCCCCTTGTCTGGCGAGTTTTCGGGGAATTCTATTTACACGGCTGTCCCTCCCCTCAAAAATTTCTCACTGCACAGTATGAAGTAGGTGTGACGGTTAAAAAAGATACCCCCATTGTATTTTCGTTAGTTCCTTTAATCGACTTCATCAATATCCCTACGCCACTCTTTGTTATTTAAATTATGTAACAATACGCTCCAGCCGGTCCTACAAGCGGCTCCCGATACTTGCAATTCTGTGTTCAAGGAGGTAATAACTTCGTATATATCACCATATGGTTTAAATTAATTACATAACCATACTCTAGCCATCCGTCTATATTTTACTTGTTTTATATTTTTATTCGTTGGCTAAATCAATTGAGAGAGACATGTTTTATTTTCCTTGTAGCTTTTATTTATTAATTAATTATTAGAACTTTAATATTTGGAACTTAAGTATACTTTCAGTTCTGTGTTCGAGGAGGTTATAACCCAAACTGTTCTCCTCTCCACTTACATAATGAACAGCAACCAGAAATCAAAAAGGCCGTCTACTCATTCCCTTATTTCGACTCCAACTTAACAGTGTCACATAGGGATATTGAGTATTTTTCATGGTTAATGATGTGCGAACATTCCGGTGTAGACGACTGAAGTTATAGTTATAGATATTAGTTATAGTTAGATATACGTATAGGAATGAACGCAAACAAATATAAATGCATTTGCACTATTTGATTTCTGTACATTCTGCTGATTCTTATAAAGTATGGATGCATTTACAGACATTGGTTGGTTTCTATACATATCTCTTGATTCTTATAAAGTATGGATGCATTTACAGACATCGGTTGGTTTCTGTACATCTCTCTTGATTCTTATAAAGTATGGATGCATTTACAGACATTGGTTGGTTTCTATACATATCTCTTGATTCTTATAAAGTACCGGTATGGATGCATTTACAGACATTGGTTGGTTTCTGCACATATCTCTTGATTCTTATAAAGTACGGTATGGATGCATTTACAGACATTGGTTGGTTTCTGCACATATCTCTTGATTCTTATAAAGTATGGATGCATTTACAGACATTGGTTGGTTTCTATACATATCTCTTGATTCTTATAAAGTATGGATACATTTACAGACATTGGTTGGTTTCTGTACATCTCTCTTGATTCGTATAAAAGTATGGATGCATTTACAGACATTGGTTGGTTTCTATACATATCTCTTGATTATGGATGCATTTATAGACATTGGTTGGTTTCTATACATATCTCTTGATTCTTATAAAGTATGGATGTATTTACAGACATTTTAACAATGTATACACCATTTAAAAAGTATGACAAAACACTGCCAATTTAATGCAGTCATTATTAGAAAACCATAATAATATTTATAGTCCACTTCGTCTTCAAGCTCAATGCTTTTTGCACAGGTAAAAGAAGTGTGGTTGAGGTAATTTGAGGCAAATATTTTGGAAATTTTGGTAATATTTAGAAGCTTTGAGTGAAATATTATATATGTATATATAATTATAGTTTTCGCATGTATTCCATACACTGTAAAAATGATGTTTAGAATTTAAACACATTTCTAAACACTTAATTGTACTCACTTGGTTCACATGTTTAGCCTAAAACATGTTTAGATTGTGCTTTTTCTATGATGTGTGTTTGAATGCTAATATCATATGGACAGGTGTCAAAAAGCTAAGCACGTTTAGCTTTGTGTCATGAACAGAGGATGGCCGTTTAGCATTTAAACGCATTCCTAAACGAGTTTATTTGACATGTGTTTAAATTCTAAAGACCATTTTTTGCAGTGTACTTCCACACTGTAGTACACGTTATTACGGACTATTAGAAATCCATGCGCGTACGGGATACGTATGCAGCTCGCAAAAGATGTGGATTACCGGTACGTCATCAATTTGTTCGGTCAATCGTTCAGGCACTCGCATCGCGTAGCCGCACCGTACGTGAAAATGGTGAGTTCGCGTATGATTTTCTCTGATGTGTAACAACTAAAATAACTATCAAAATAACTCGTATTTTTCCCAAGACTTTCAGTAAAATGTGTAGTTATTTATGTTTAATGCTAAACAGAGAGTTTATAGCGGTGAGTCGGAAGTTTAATACATTTCCCAAATGCAATTTAACACATGCAGGGCAATCGAAAGCATCGCGAATGTCTAGGATTTCCCGGTGCATGCTATTCGTGAAGAAAGAAACGTCGCAGATAAAATGCGTACGGCAGAAAATGGCCTTTCGCATGCTGTGGCGCATGCGCGTACACACCACGAACGTGCACAATCTAATCCTCATCAGCAATCTTCTCGTCTACATTTGGTCTCCACCTAGCAAGTCCATCCTAGTCCGGGTGACATTATGTTTAGTACATTTTGTGGCCCCACCGTGCATGCTCGTTTTATCATGTGGCGCAGTTTACAATCGGCGGCCTTCGAATATCGAGTATTCGATCGAAATCAAAATCCGAATATCCGGTTACCAAATTATTCGAAAACGCACAGCCCTAATTTATCAGTAATAATGTTTCCATTCCTTTGATGTATGTGTTGTGATAAAGTGGAATAAAGATTGAATACAAATTGTACTGGTTGTTATGTATTTTATTTATATATATATATTGCTATACTTCCCTCACCCATTTGTGGTGTCATTTTGGTGTAGTTCTGGTGCAGTTTTCGTGTAGGCATTATCGAATAATTGGTGTACACCAAAAGTGCACCACACTGTATATTGGTGTACGTCTGGTGTACCGGTACCCCTCAAAAACCCAACCTGACAATTGTACACTCTGGTGTATTTTTGGTGCGTTCCAATTACACTGGTCTACAGCCAAAATGCTTCCGAAACAAATGAAGTCAAACTTGACTAATTATGGGTCACTGAGAATGGAAATGATGCTTACAATTGTTGATTGGCTCTAGTTTTCAAGATATGGTACCGTTTAATGACTACAAGAGACAAGCCAAGAAGCGCAGAGTAGACACTGAATAAGGACTGAACTATGAACTGATACATAGTAAGTGTTACATAAACAGGGCAGGTGACATAATATCAAGAGAAACAACCATAAACACATGAAAAGACCTAGGCTTACAATTCATGATTAAAAATCTGCTATGTACAGCATATACATAGTACATAAAATGTAAACTTAAATATCTTGGAAACAGTAGCCAATCAGCAATTTTAATTGTCATATTTGAATTCAGCATATCAAAATCCATAATAAATAGCACATTATCTCCGAAGCAAACAACTTAAAAAAAATTGTTGACCAGTGTTATTGGTAATTGTCATTTTGTGTAACTGATATTAAAAAGTATTGACTATAATACGAAGGCAGTAGAGTCACTACGTACAAAAAACAGGAAAACAACTATTTTAAAATGAGCTTCTTCACATAATAATTGTCAGAACATTGAATTAAAAGCACAGGCGTAAATCCGGGGGTAGGGGTGATGGGGAGGGTGGGAGGGTCCATATATATGTGGAGTGTCGTGGCCGAGCGGTCTAGCTTACCGGACTCAAGTTCTGGTGTTAGCAGCAGAATGTGGGTTCAAATCCCAGCCGTAATACCCCAGTCACAATTAGCTTGCGATGGGTTTGCGAGTAGTTTGCGACGGATTTCTAGGCATTTTCGGCCGGGGCCCCACGGGACTCCTTGCGGCTGCCGGGTCATTTTTGGGCATCGGGCGGGCATCGAGTTACTTTTAACTCGGACTTAAAACCTGGTGCGGCGTTTCGCATCGCAAGCTGATCGCCAATAAATCTGCCGATGCCTGGCCGATGTCCGGCAGGGCATCGCACACATCGGGCGGGCGCCGGGCCAAATTTTGGACAACCCAGACAATCCATATATCGGCCATGCGCCGGCCGGGCGCCGCCCAGACGCCGCTCAGACGCCGGCCGGGACCCGCCCGGCGTCCGGCCGACTTGGCGGCGCCCGGCCGGATACCGCAGGGGTATCGCAGGGACATAGGCAGAACATCGGACGAGTGCCTGCCGGACACCGGCCGATAAACGGGCCAAGAATTCGACCCCATTTCCAGGAAAGTCGGCCGATCGCAGGCCGGCGACCCCCCTGGCCCCGTCATGGCAGCGTGCGGGGCACTTTTAATTGTGACTGTGACCGCCCTATCGCGCGATCTTTCGCCGACCTCTACACGCCGGTCGATGCCTAGAAATCGCACACGCCGCCCGGGCTCCGCTTTAATTGTGACTTAGGTATAACACTTGTGTCCTTGAGCAAGACACTTAACCATAATTGCTTCTCTCCACCCAGGGGTTGAATGGGTACCTGTGAGGGCAGAGTTGGTTGATTAGCCCTATATGCGCTGTAATGGCAGCAATTGAGCTGTATATTCCCCAGGGAGCTGAGATGGTTTCAGGAATGATTTATGAGCCTTATGAGCAGGGGTAATAATATAATGCGCCTTGAGCACCACTCAGTTGGTGGACACGTGCGCTATATAAGTCCACACATTATTATATTATTATTATTATTATTATTATTATTATTATTATTATTATTATTATTATTATTATTATTATTATTATTATTATTATTATTATTATTATTATTATTATTATTATTATTATTATTATTATTATTATTATTATTATTATTATTATTATTATTATTATTATTATTATTATTATTATTATTATTATTATTATTATTATTATTATTATTATTATTATTATTATTATTATTATTATTATTATTATTATTATTATTATTATTATTATTATTATTATTATTATTATTATTATAATGTTTCGTGCGGTAACAAAAAAATAATAATAATAATAGCGAATAATTTGTAAAACAAAGAGGAACATTTGGTTTGTTTAAATATTTATTGTTTGTTTGTTAAGTCTGTTTGGGTGTCATCTTTATTATAGCGATGGGATTTTGATTGGTTGTACTTTTTATGCAAACCGCCCCACACGAGGCCAATGGCCACTCCAAGGTGGGGGGCTACTAAGTCATTGAGTTGTTACAACGACTCCACACTGAATAAACCAGCCACTCGCACCGAAACAAGACAAGTTAATAACCAGCTTCTTCACTAATCCAGAACAAGGCAGTTGTTAAACTGCCTCCATAAGGATATCTTGCTCTATAAGTGTCTTGCTCAAGGACACAAGTCATGACCGGGATTCGAACCCACATTTCTGCTATTAACACCAGAACTCATTGGCGGATCCGGGGGGGGGGGGGGCTAAGGGGGCTGTAGCCCCCCCCTCCCCTAAAATCGTAAAAATAAAAATAAAAAAATAAAAAAAGAGAGAGAGAGAGAGGGGAGGGGAGGGGAGAACGCACTCCCATTCCCTCACTGTGCTTTGTTTTTCTCTCCATTTGATTATTTCATTGTAATTTTTGTAGTACTGAAAAATAATTGTTTTTGATTCTCAGCCCCCCCCCCCCTAAAAATGTTCTGGATCCGCCCATGGAACTTGAGTCCGGTAAACCGCTTGGCCACGACACTTCGTTGTACATTAGGCTATGCACACAAATATAAATATTATCCTCCACACATTTTGACAAGGATTTGCACCACTTTAAAAGTAATTAATTGCCCAAATTATTTAATGATGGGACCCACCATCTCAAAACGGTGAAACGTATCGCCATTTTAAAGTATTTGTTTCCATTTCGTAAGCAGTGTTCGGATGCAAAATTACCAATTGCCAAAAACACAAAACACCTAATCAATTCATTTGACACTTATCAAACACCATCTCTTAGTAAGCCATTGCTCCAGTTAGTTCTCTATAGACTCCGTCAGCCCATTTTACGTCATGTAACAGCCGTCAGATACAGCATTGAAGACGAGTTAGGCGAGTGAAGACGGTTTCAGTCTGTTAAACAAGAGACACGCTTGACTTGAAATAATAAATCAAAGGGGGAAAACAGAAGACCCAGCAGGTTTTAATGAGGTTTTAATTAATACATATCACCAGAAGTCGGTTGTAAATTATATCATTGTTAAAGGGACAGTATCGTCACGATCAGAGCAGACTTTCAACAGGACATGGAATCGGTGTCCTGCAGTGTAGCTTAAGACGAACACAGTGACTGAAAATTAGTGGCTTATTTTATGCAGCAGTAACGCTAATATGACCTTATCATGTGGGATATTATTTTCAGTCACTGAGTTAATCTAAAACTAGCACTCTGATTCCATTGTCCCTTTAATATATTTTGTACATTACCAAATTGTCAACGTATATTAACTTCCTGTGTATAGTTATTTTTGTGTTGTAAAAGGTCATTATGATTATTCACGAAATATGAAAACCATCATGTTAAAGGATCAGCTGAAACGATTTGCATTTCTGAGAAATTGGTTCGAGTGAATTGACTGACATAAAAAAGGAGTCAAGGATATGATGCCAAATGCATTTGTACAATGTCTTCAATGATTGACCCTGATACAACATTTGAGTAGCCTATATTTGATAACGACTGGATTTCTAAGGATATTCAGAGGCACCAGTTCACTAAGGATTAATTAAATCTTAAAAATCTATACAATACTGTTACTGTGCGACAGCACTGTTGTCAAATAAAGGTAGCCTATTGTTTGAAAATGTTTTCATAAAAACAAAACAAAACAAACACCCCAACAAACAAAGAAACAAAACAAAACAAAAAATGCAGTTTTCTTGAAGTTAGCGAGACATTATTACAAATAAAAACTCGAATGGGACGTACTTCCAGCAGTAAATACAACCGACAGCATTGCATGAATCGTCGCATTCAGACTGGCTCCACGAATTGTATGCATGTTGCCCGTCATTTGAAGAGACAGGGTACCACGCTGATCCACGCTCACAAAGGCAACTAGCTACATGTATACTGCTCATGGTTTCCACGAAACGTAAGTACTAAATAAACAACGAAATATGTTGGTAAAATCAATCCCGTGACTTTGTAATTTTCAACGATTACAGGAAAACGAAATCATTTCTAGGTAAAACTTGTAGCTTTGCATGGTGAAGAGGATAAGTAAGACTAATTGCGGTGACACCGTGTGAAATTCTCTATTGAGTAGTAATTAGTTCTGAAAAGAACGGGAGGTTACAACTCGACGTTTCGATCAGTATGCTCTGATCGTCTTCAAGATGAAATAATTTCTAAGAGGGTACCGGGGAGTATTTATGTGGAATTTTATTGTTCTCCTTTTGAAAGACCTTTTAAGCCATGCACTTTGACATTACAGGTTTATTTGATTCAAGATAAAATTGACCTTTTTCTATGTTTTGGAACACTTTGTCGGGACTTAGTGAGTATGACGTGAATTCCTTCCTTGGTAACCGTTTATATTTGAATATGAGTGCATACAACAGGAAAGAAGGAACCAGCGACCTGCTGGAGACAGCTGCTAACTTAAATGTTGCCATCATATATCAGCCGTCGGAGTTGCTAGTTATGAAATCTATCGTAGTTAGCATTTTTTTTTGGCATACGTAATGAAAGCATAATATCAGTGGTTGTGTGGTATAGTCCGAGAAACAAAATGCAGCTTACTGTAATAGGCATCGGACTTTGATTGGCAAAACAGTCGTAGGGAAACTGTACTACAATTAATTGCTCACTCTAATGAGGTTATAATAAACTGACAACTATATGTCTTCGTCATCTGTGTTTTAATCAAGAAGACACGTCATGCACCGTAACCCTTTCAAAGACGAGACGGCTCTTCAAGACATTGCTTTTAAAGGGACAATAATTATCGTCACGATCAGAGCAGACTTCCAACAGGGCATGGAATCGGTGTCCTTGTTTTAAGATGTGCGCAGTGAATGGAAGTTACTGGGCCGTTTATGCAACAACAACGATAGGGGGGCTAAGGGGGCTGTAGCCCCCCCTAAAATCGTTTTTAAAAAAATTTAAAAGAGAGAAAGAGAGAGAGAGAGAGAGAGAGAGAGAGAGAGAGAGAGAGAGAGAGGGAGGGGAGGGGCTAACGCACGCACTCCCATTCCCACAGCGTGCTTTGTTTTTCTCTCCCTTTGATTATTTCATTGTAATTTTTGTAGTACTGAAAAATAATTGTTTTTGATTCTCAGCCCCCCCTAAAAAATGTTCTGGATCCGCCCATGAATATGACCTCATCATACGAGGTTTTATTTTCAGCCATTGAGTTAATCTAAAACTATAGCAGTCCGATTCCATGCCCTGTTGAAGTGTCGATATTGTCACGTTAAAGCCCCTATGCGCTGTTAATATAATCTTGAAAGACATAATGACCAGCAGAGATATTATGAAACTGCCCTGTAAAAAACGGTGTTTAGAATTTAAACACATGCAAAACCGTTTGCAATAAACGCGATTAGAAATGCGTTTAAATGCTAAATGGCCATCCTCTGTTTTCTATTTATTTATTTATTTGTTTAATTTTTATTTATGTATTTATTTTTGTATGCAAATGTCACAAAGCTAAACGTGCTTAGCTTTTTGACACCTGTTCATATGATATTTAGATATTCAAACACACATCACAGAAAAGCACAATTTAAATGTTTTAGGCTCAACATGTGAACAAAGTGAGTACAAACCATGTGTTTAGAAATGTGTTTGGATTCTAAACACCATTTTTACAGTGTGCTGTGTAAGTCAATGATCTGATGATATCAATAAATACGAACAATCGGAACGCGTTTGCACACTGTAAAACATTGTGTGAGTTCACAGTAGTTTTTCTGTTGAAAAGAATAAAAATTTACAGCAGAAATTGCCATTTACAGATTTTCTGTGAAGATACAAAAATGAGCCGTTTCTATAATAGTTACGTTCCTATTCTCTTGTGAAGTTACAGCATGTCTGCTGTTGATGAACAAGGGAAAATTCTGCTGTATAACAAAGAATTTGCTGTATAATAAAGAAGTTCTCCGTAATGCCAATTGACAGAACAACTTACTGTAAATGAACAAAAATGTTGCATAATAGACTTCTGATTTGACAGATGCCTGCTATTACGTAACTGGGTCCTTATAGCGAAGAGATGAAACAAAGAAACACACACAGGACAAAACCAAACAGTCGCACATTTAATAATATACTCATCTACGTTTCCACGACTAAATTAAAAACCTAACTCCCTAGGCCCCATTTGCTTACACATAACCTGAATCCTCCAAAATCCTTCAGTAGTAAAGCAAGCACATGACATGTATGCACACATGTGTTTCTAATCTGTGATACATGTACATGGCCAGGGACCCTCCCTGCATGCATGGAGCAATAAACAGTGTCCACTGACCCAAGCATTGACTTTGCAATCACAACTAACATGGATGTACATGTACCATGGAAAGGTATGGCGTACATTCTTAACATTTAATCCATTAATAGAGATATCTCTATTATAATAGAGATATCTCTATTAATAATAGAGATATCTCTATTAATAATAGAGATATCTCTATTAACAATAGAGATAGCTCTATTAATAATAGAGATATCTCTGTTTTGGATTAAATGTCAAGAATGTACGCCATAGAAAGGCAAGTATGCCTAATAATCTCAATCCTCCAAAATCCTTCACTTTATCAAAAAGCATGTAGCATGTAACCTCAATCCTTCAAAATCCTTCACGTTGGCAAAGAGGATATTTGAGGATTTGGGAAGGTTAGGGCTAATGAAACTTTAACGTGTTTATCCCCGGATATAGTCTCCCGTGTTCTGCTGTAGGCTGACAGTGGAAAAAACAATGTACGGTGGCTAAGAGAGGCCTCACAAATCGGGCAAACGTTCACACCCCTATACGAAAAAAAATCGTTTAAAACACAGCACGGCAGAACTCCAATCGATCCAGCAATTTTGGCTGCAATTGGACATCGTTTCACAGCATGGCCCACTATAAATTAATTTTGTAACATAAGAATTTACTGTAAAATCATGTTCCTCAGATAAAACAACAGTATTTGAACGGCAAAGAACATTGCAGAATATTACCTATAAATCAAATTAGATAAAGAGAAGAAATTTGTCTTAAAAAACAGTAAATTACTTGTATTTGTACCTTTTTAAGAACACCTGTGATAGTGGCAAATGGACTTGCACAGATAAAGTTTGTGAAAGTTAGTATAGTAAAAAAATATATAGTCTAAATATATTTCTTTACAAGTCATCATTAAAGGCACAATATCGTCAAGATCAACAGGGCATGGAATCAGAGTGCTAGTTTTAGATTAACTCGGTGACTGAAAATAATACTCACATGAAGGTCATATTACCGTTGCTGCCGCATAAATGAGCCAGTAATTTTCAGTCACTGTGTTCATCTTAAACTGGGACACAGATCCCATGCCATGTTGAAATACACGGGCTCAGTGTCCGCAAAGTGCATTTAGTCAGGCGTGCGATACATTATTCACGTGATACAGAGATGAAGGAGTCACATTCAGAAGGAAATTGATAATTATTTTCAGAGATGTTTTTAAAAGACGTAATTTGCGAATTTCCCTCATTCGCACAGCATGTACGCGGTACGTCATTAATTATGTCGGCAAATGACAGACTATTTCAAGGCGTGCGAAAAATCACGTAGTGTAGAGCGGAAGAAGTAACATTCAGAAGGAAAGTGATAATTATTTTCACGACTGGAGAGAAATCAAGTAAATATGCGAGTCTTATTATTATAATAAATAAAGTAATCAGTTTTCCAGATCAGAATGCCAACAAACGCACGCATTGTTACTATTTTTTCGTTAGCATCAACGAAATAAGCTGAAACGTTCAAATGTTGTTTTTTGTGTATTTATAAAGTATGGATGTATTAAAACCTTACTACACATGGAGGCCAATCCAATCAATTTTCAATATGTTTTTCACCAACCTTTAGTACATACAAGCCTGCTGTCCTTTCCAAGTAATCTTACAAAATCAACTGTGTGTCACCCAAGGCCACTGTAAATGTTTGAACATAATAATATGTAAAATTGATTAAAATTTTGCCCTACACCGACGTGTGTATAGCCCTGTATACTCAGTGCTTTCCGAGTGGAAAAAACTTCACAGACGACTTGGGTGTGATTCGAACCCATGACCTGCTGCTTACTAGTACACACGTCTTAACCTCTCGACCACCGAGCTTGCCCATTGTCGATTGACTGGCTAGAATCCTATATAGCAGCGGGTGCCGCGATATTTATAGTTTGAACCCACTGCAAACATGTAGGGCAAAAGTAAAATCAATTGTTTATCACCCGACGCAAGAATTTCATCAAACTATAAACATAATATGGCCCGCAATGTATCAATGGGAGACCACCTTACCCTGCAATCTCAGTGGTGTGACACTTCATAGAAGGGTAACCATAGGAGGCCACTGGCAACAGCTAATGGCTTGGAGTGGCCTGAATAGGTTGTTTCAAAAATTACACTGATTGTAGGAGGGTTAAGAGACATTTTATCAATCTTATACAGGGGCTTCGAAAATAAACGACGGTTACACTGTAAAAAAAAATTGTGTTTAGAATTTAAACACCATTTGTGCTTTTTCTGTGATGTGTATTTGAATGCTAAATATCATATGGACAGGTGTCAAAAAAGCTAAGCACATTTAGTTTGGTGATATGCACAGAGGAAGGCCGTGGAGCATTTAACACATTCCTAAAGTGGTTTTGCAAGGCCACATGTTTAGATTGTGCTTTTCTATGATGTGTGTTTGAATGCTAATATCATATGGACAGGTGTCAAAACGCTAAGCACGTTTAGCTTTGTGACATGTACAGAGGATGGCCGTTTAGCATTTAAACGCATTCCTAAACGCGTTTATTTGGCCTGTGTTTAAATTCTAAACTCTATTTTTACAGTGTATCAAGTGGAATTTAGACGGCCGCCTCATAAAACATATTATAACCATGTCATCACGCCTCATCCCCGAATAAAAAAAAACTTACATTCGCTTCACTGCCTTAATAATTATTTTATTAACCACTAGGCACGTGGCCACTCGTCTTAATACCCGCCAGATTTCTCTAAAGCATTTCATTTCTTTCGTTGTGACAGTATTATTACATTAGAGCCCCAGTAAGCCGCCCACGCCTTCCATAGCGCAAGATCCACACTGCGTGTTAAGCAAACGTCTGGTGAACCAGCCTGTGCCGCCCCATGCACGTTGGACAGTCGACCCCACCAAAAAGGTATTTTTTTCGTCTACTGTTCTATGCTGATGTACATCTCCTTACATCTTACTAAAATAAAGTGTACACCTTTGGTTAAAAGTTTGCAAATGTATGCTTTATTTGAACCATAAATGCACAGAAACCAACAAGTTTCAGCTTATTTCGTGGTGTCGGTGATCGAGAGTGAAATGCATTCTGATTATTTGTGTTCAATCTTAGTTTGGGATAGAACAGTTTCTTGTCGGGTAACTACCAATGTGTATACACTCCCTTTGAAGCGAGTCAGGAAACACTCGAACGGAAGTGGTCAGTTTGTTAGTTTCTCCTTCTGCTTTCGATGAAATATGTTTGGATTGTTTTTCCATCGAAAGCTTTCATTATTTCGATATACCGTACAAATATAATACACGTCTGCCTATGCATATCTGCATGTCTGCCTTTTCAAACATCTTCCCTCCAGCAGTAATTATTTTTAAAGGGAAGGTACAACATTGTATTTGGTTTACGCACGTCCATTACAACGCTCTAGTTTTCAATCAATATATCAGAAAACTAACCTGTGATAATGTTATCGCAATAGGTGCTCAAGTTTGTGAGAAACCAACAAAAAGCTGTACATGTTTTATATGTTATTAGGTTTTACACAAAGTTGCCGGACTACATCTTTTTTGTAAATTCAACATAACAATTCCTGTGGTGGTGGTGGTTGTGGTGGTGTTGGTTGTTGTTTTGGTTGCCGCTGCAACTGTTTGTGTTGTTATTGTTGTTTTGGTTGCTGTTGCAACTGTTTGTGTTGTTATTGTTGTTTTGGTTGCTGCTGCAACTGTTTGTGTTGTTATTGTTGTTTTGGTTGCTGCTGCAACTGTTTGTGTTGTTGTTGTTTTGGTTGCTGCTGCAACTGTTTGTGTTGTTATTGTTGTTTTGGTTGCTGCATGCTGCAACTGTTTGTGTTGTTATTGTTGTTTTTGTTGCTGCTGCAACTGTTTGTGTTGTTATTGTTGTTTTGGTTGCTGCTGCAACTGTTTGTGGTGTTGTTGTTTTGGTTGCTGCTGCAACTGTTTGTGTTGTTGTTTTGGTTGCTGCTGCAACTGTTTGTGTTGTTATTGTTGTTTTGGTTCCTGCTGCAACTGTTTGTGTTTTTGTTATTTTGGTTGCTGCTGCAACTGTTTGTGTTGTTGTTGTTGTTTTGGTTGATGCTGCAACTGTTTGTGTTGTTGTTTTGGTTGCTGCTGCAACTGTTTGTGTTGTTATTGTCGTTTTGGTTGTTGCTGCAACTGTTTGTGTTGTTATTGTTGTTTTGGTTGCTGCTGCAACTGTTTGTGTTCTTGTTGTTTTGGTTGCTGCTGCTATTGTTGTTACTGTTGTGGTTGCTGCAGCTGATATTGTGGTTTTTGGTTGTTGTTTTTTGTTGTTGTCTTTCTGGTTGTTGTTGTCGCTGCTGCTACTGTTGCTGTTGTTTCGGTTGCTGGTGCTGCTGTTGTTGTCGGTGTTGTATTTGTTGTTAATTTTGTTTTTGCTGTATCTATAGTATTTGTAATAATGTTTTTGTTGTACTGATAACAGCTGAAGACACATGTATGCACTAGGGGCCCATGCTTACAAGCTTTGCTTTGTAATGGATTCCCCCACGGTAATATACTCCTCTTCACAACTATGTATCTTGAATGTATTCTGTATTAATTTGTTTTACTGTGGAGATAAAATGTTCCTTGCACCTTGAACCTAGATGATGCTTCTGCTGTTGCTGCTGCTGCTGCTATTGGCTGCTGTGTACTGTTAGTGAAGTTGCTGCTATTTCAGCTCTCTCCATAACTAAACAACTACGTATTGTTGCTATCCCACAGAGTTCGACTGTCACTCAATCTCTAAGACACAATGCCAGGGCGTGGGGCAACAAAGGATATATTGACGGCTCTCTGCGCGGTCGTCTTGGGTGTACACCTCGGGCTTCAAAGTGGTACACTTCGCATCGCATCTGCTGACACTCCAGCTAATTGCTCATTCGATCTTATACAGGGGCAATGGATGTTCTACATTGGTCCGGTAGGTGTATTAAATAAGGGAATAAAAGTTTGTCGCACGATTGTTACCGCAGGTTAATGAGAAGGACATAGCCGAAGGCACAAAACACAAAACAGGTCAGTAAGACTAATTGCGGTGACACCATGTGGAATCTCAATTGAGTAGTAATTAGTTCTGAAAAGAACTGGGGGTACAACTCGACGTTTCGATCAGTATGCTCTGATCGTCCTCTTATCATCCTCCATGCAAAGCTACAAGTTTTACCTACAAAACAGGTCGTTATCCTGCGGTGAAGACCAAGAGTCAAAATGTTATTCCCATTCATAAATGCCCGTATCGATTTCATTTTCAATGTAGAAATGGGAAAATTCACGGTTTGGGGACACATAAAACACTTTCAAAGTACATGTACATGAGTCAGGCGCGTGATGCAAAACAATCTTCGTCACTTTGATTGGTTCAAATCCGCGTCGCGCGTCGCACAAAACAGCTGGCACAAACGTGCTGCTCTGATTTTGATAAGCCATGTCTTATGCCATCTGTTACACACACCCCCCGCGTGATTACGTTTTGTCCAATCAGATTGTCAGGTCTAATATTTGATGACGTGCCTTCAAGATTCGTGTAGTGTTTCGTTCAGTACAAACTAATTAGTATTAAGCAAAAATGGCTGCTATGTTTGCGCTTAGTTAAACCTTGAGCATTTACGTAATATGTTGCATGACGCAGATAATTATAATAATGCCAACGAGCTTAATCAAACACAATTACCATCTCTGCCCTCACAGGTCCCCATTTATACTCCTGGGTGAAGAGAAGCAATTATAGTTAAGTGTCTTATAGTTAAGTGTCTTGCACACTTCGGATTCGGCCATGATTCGAACCCACATTCTGACGACTCGGCCATCAGAACACAAGTCCGATGCACTAAACCGCTCGGCCATGGCACCCCAGTACAGACTATTATAACAAATAAGATTGAAGAGAATTCAATAATTTGATAATTCTGTATAACAATGGTGTACTTAATTTGTATAGACAGCAGTATAAGCAATTGAATTTGATATGTATGACACCGCTAAGTTGGAGTCAAAATAAGGGAATGAGGAGACGACTTTTTGATTTCTCGTTAAACTGTTTATTCTGTAAATGGAGAGGAGAACAGTTTGGGTTATAACCTATTGTTTTAATACAAAAATTGTTTTAAATTAAAATGTAACAATATCAGCTTGTTTCATTGTGTCGTTAACCCTAACTCCCTAGGCCCATTTGCTTACACATAACCTGAATCCTTCCTAACTCCCTAGGCCCATTTGCTTACACATAACCTGAATCCTTCCTAACTCCCTAGGCCCATTTGCTTACACATAACCTGAATCCTCCCTAACTCCCTAGGCCCATTTGCTTACACATAACCTGAATCCTTCCTAACTCCCTAGGCCCATTTGCTTACACATAACCTGAATCCTTCCTAACTCCCTAGGCCCATTTGCTTACACATAACCTGAATCCTTCCTAACTCCCTAGGCCCACTTGCTTACACATAACCTGAATCCTTCCTAACTCCCTAGGCCCACTTGCTTACACATAACCTGAATCCTTCCTAACTCCCTAGGCCAACTTGCTTACACATAACCTGAATCCTTCCTAACTCCCTAGGCCCATTTCCTTACACATAACCTGAATCCTTCCTAACTCCCTAGGCCCATTTCCTTACACATAACCTGAATCCTCCAAAATGCTTCAGTAGTAAAGCAAGCACATGCCATGTATGCACGCATGTGTTTCTAATCTGTGATACATGTACATGGCCAGGGACCCTCCCTGCATGCATGGAGCAATAAACAGTGTCCACTGACCCAAGCACTGACCTTGCAATCACTACAACAAACATGGATGTACATGTACCATGGAAAGGCAAGTATGCCTAATAACCTCAATCCTCAAAAATCCTTCACTTTAGCAAAGAGCATGTAGCATGTAACCTCAATCCTTCAAAATCCTTCACTTTAGCAAAGAGGATTTTGGAGGATTTTGGAGGATTTAGGGTTAGGGTTAATAAAGAAAAAAGGGAAGATGCATTCAGAGTTGTCGTATTCATTCCAACGTGGGATTTACGTCTACTGAAGACAAACATTCATTTTGTGAAATAATTTGATTTACTGTTTTAAAGTGGTAACACCTCTGACAGAAATATTTCAAGGGATGTTTGAGACTATCATCAAATTTACACTTTAACCCTCCTGCTGTAGCTGAACTTTAGTGGCAATTAGCTATAGTGGTCAACATCAGCAGCTATAGTGGTCAAAAACTACTACTAGGTCGCCTGCAGGCGGGATAAACTGACTGTGGCTGTTGACCCAAAAGTTCTGGTGTTAGCAACATAATGTGGGTTCGAATCACGGCCGTGACACTTGTGTCCTTGAGCAAGACACTTAATCATAATTGCTTCTCTCCACCCAGGGGTTAAATGGGTACCTGTGAAGGCAGAGTTGGTTTGCTCTATATGCGCTAGAAATGGCAGCAATTGAGCTGTATACTCCCCAGGGAGCTGAGATGGTTTCAGGAATGATTTATGAGCCTTATGAGCCTTATGAGCAGGAATTATAATATAATGCGCCTTGAGCACCACTTAGTTGGTGGATACGTGCGCTATATAAATCCACACATTATTATTATTATTATTATTATTATTTTTGACTGTTTTTTACTGTCATTTTGACCACCATGAACAATACAAGACAATGCTTTTACCAGTCAAAAACGGTCGACTCATTTTGACCTGTAAATGTACTTACTACACGTAAGGTTTGACAGCGTTCGACTTTTAAGAGCACTAAATATACCTTGGCAAGTATATCAACATTTTGACTGATTTTGACCCTTGCAGTCATAGAAGGTATGATGCATTGATGGAAGTTTTGTGGAAATCTGCGATCATGTATGTTTAGAGATTACTAAAATGTGTATAATTGTATTCAAAGTAATTGCATGCTTACCGGAATACGAAATTATAATCTGAAAACCAACTTGATGCGAAATTGGTGATACCAAGCAGATATTATTTCGTCTAAAATGCTGTTAGTTTTTAGGAACAAAATTATTTAAAAAAACCATGTATAACATTAATTGGAACACGTCATGATCAAATTCCACATTAGAATGAATAAAAACAAACCTGAATGCAGGTTAGTGACACAGTAAAATGACCTGAAATTTTCACAGGTTGTTTTCTACACATATCTCGTGGTCCTTTTATGGATGTATTTACAGATCAAAATGAAATTAACTGATACTTTCACAAGTTTCTATTATACATATATCGTGTATAAATGTATTTACAGATCAGAATGAAATTAACAACTAAACAACTAAAACTATCACAGGTTGTTTTCTATCTCGCGGTTCTTTTAAGTTATGAATGTATTTTCACTATTTTTCTCGTTAGTGGCACAATAAAAAATAATCAACTGAAACTTGTTTTCTATCTCGTGGTTCTTTTAAGTTATGGATATATTTATAGATCAAAATGAAATCAACTAAAACTTTCACATGTTGTTTTCTATACATATCTCGTGGTTCTATTAATGAAATAGATGTATTTACAGATCAAAAATCAATTAACTAAAACTTTCACACGTTGTTTTCTATACATATCTCGTGGTTCTTTTAATGTATGAATATATTTACATATCAAAATGAAATCAAATGAAACTTTCACAGGATGTTTTCTATGCATATCTCGTGGTTCTTATATTCATGTATGAATATGTTTACAGATCAAAATGAAATCAACTCGCGGTTATTTTAGGTTATGAATGTATTTTTCACTATTCAACTGAAACTTTCACATGTTATTTTCTATATATAGGCCTATCTCGTGGTTCATTTAATGTATGGATGTATTTACAGATCAAAATGAAATCAACTGAAACTATCACAGGTTGATTTCTATCTCGCGGTTCTTTTAAGTTAAGAATGTATTTTTCACTATTTTTCTCGTTATAGTGACACAAAAATCAACTGAAACTTTCACAGGTTATTTTCTATACGTACACATGTAGGCCTATCTCGTGGTTCTTTTAATGTATGGATGTATTTACAGATCAAAATGAAATCAACTGAAACTATCACAGGTTGATTTCTATCTCGCGGTTCTTTTCTATCTCGCGGTTCTTTTAAGTTATGAATGTATTTTCACTATTTTTCTCGTTAGTGGCACAATAAAAAATAATCAACTGAAACTTGTTTTCTATCTCGTGGTTCTTTTAAGTTATGGATATATTTATAGATCAAAATGAAATCAACTAACACTTTCACATGTTGTTTTCTATACATATATCGTGGTTCTATTAATGAAATAGATGTATTTACAGATCAAAAATCAATTAACTAAAACTTTCACACGTTGTTTTCTATACATATCTCGTGGTTCTTTTAATGCATGAATATATTTACATATCAAAATGAAATCAAATGAAACTTTCACAGGATGTTTTCTATACATATCTCGTGATTCTTATAATCATGTATGAATATGTTTACAGATCAAAATGAAATCAATGCGGTTATTTTAGGTTATGAATGTATTTTTCACTATTCAACTGAAACTTTCACATGTTATTTTCTACACATAGGACTATCTCGTGGTTCTTCTATACATATATCGTGGTTATTATAAGGTGTAGATGTATTTACAGATCAAAAATCAATCAACTGAAACTATCACAGGTTGATTTCTATCTCGCGGTTCTTTTAAGTTAAGAATGTATTTTTCACTATTTTTCTCGTTATAGTGACACAAAAATCAACTGAAACTTTCACAGGTTATTTTCTATACGTAGGCCTATCTCGTGGTTCATTTAATGTATGGATGTATTTACAGATCAAAATGAAATCAACTGAAACTATCACAGGTTGATTTCTATCTCGCGGTTCTTTTAAGTTAAGAATGTATTTTTCACTATTTTTCTCGTTATAGTGACACAAAAATCAACTGAAACTTTCACAGGTTATTTTCTATACGTAGGCCTATCTCGTGGTTCATTTAATGTATGGATGTATTTACAGATCAAAATGAAATCAACTGAAACTATCACAGGTTGATTTCTATCTCGCGGTTCTTTTAAGTTAAGAATGTATTTTTCACTATTTTTCTCGTTATAGTGACACAAAAATCAACTGAAACTTTCACAGGTTATTTTCTATACGTAGGCCTATCTCGTGGTTCATTTAATGTATGGATGTATTTACAGATCAAAATGAAATCAACTGAAACTATCACAGGTTGATTTCTATCTCGCGGTTCTTTTAAGTTAAGAATGTATTTTTCACTATTTTTCTCGTTATAGTGACACAAAAATCAACTGAAACTTTCACAGGTTATTTTCTATAGGCCTACATGTCTCGTGGTTCTTATGGGTGTATTTACAGATCAAAATTCAAGGTATGGATGTATGTACAGATTAATGGTGTACAATTCATTAAAAAAAGAAACCTCTTGAAAGCTGTGGATTTGTTTTCATTTAAACAATTATTACATCATTTTAGAGAGGAAGAGATTGTGAGATATTTCACATAACAGTTGTCGGAAGTTAGGTTTGACAGTAATTATTAGCCCAAATATAATTTATAACCTGACCGACAATAGTACATTTTGGGACATATTTACTGTAAAAAAAAACATGCCTTTTGTGATTATGCTTGGGAAAATGTATCATTTTAAAGAATACAATTTCCTTTACTCAGGGAAAATAGCAGTGTTCTGATGTAAAGTATGAATGTAAATAAATGCCGTTAAAACAGAGAAAAACACGGGCGGCACATATTTAATTGAAAGCCAGCTGTTTAGAAAATCTGTGGCGACATTTGCCGATTTCACAGTACTATAAATGTCATACGTCTGAACTCCATACATGATCAAACCAGAAATCCATTGAACTGTAATTTGATTTCATTTTGATATTACAGGGCAGACATGACAACAAAATCCAATGCGACGAGCCATGGAATGCTGTATCCAGATGGAGCGTAATGCTGCATTTTCCGGATGTTGCAGTCGACAAGAAAGGTCAGGAAACTCAAACATAATCACCAGCGAAAGCGATTACTCATAAATTGCATTCCCCTGCCGCATGTCGTGTAATTAAGCTGAACACTGTGGGCGGTAACTTTGTCTAAATTTTACAAGAGCAGTGGCGGATTCAAGAGGGTCAACGTGTACAAAAATTCAAAAAAATCAAAAAAATAACGGCCGGGCGTGGGAGAACCATCACCGAGCTACACTTGATTGATACGTGTAACAAATTTACATCAAGTGCATTTTCGAAACAAAATCGTCACTTCATACTCTGTTAATTATACCAATGTTGTACCTTTTTAATTTCAAGGGAATGAGCATTTATAGTTAAGTGCATTTTTGTCTTTCTTTGAAATTAGGTATGACCGGATTCTGGACTCTTATATACAACCAAGGATTCGAGGTTGTCATACACGGGAGAAAATTTTTCGGTTTCAACGACTACAAGGTGATCAGCCGGAAGCACGTCATCAGCTACTGCAACATCACATCCGGTTGGGTGCACAACTCCGACGGGAGGAACTGGGCGTGTTTCAGAGGGGAGAAGGTGTCCGGGCCGGGCGTGGGGGAACCACCACCGACCTACACGACAGGGGAATTGGACGAGAGTAGGTTATACCGACAGAATGCTGAGTTTATTGACAGTGAGTATAACAAATCAATGAGAAAAAACTAGACCTATTGGTTATCCCATAAAACATTAAAACCCTAACCCCTAGGTATTCTGGCTAATCAAAATCCATCAGTGCACTTTTGGAAACATGCCCTTATCTTTAAAATGCACGATGCATTTTCGTTAATCTTTCATATTCAGCACTTATGGCTTGTACTTCTTGCCAGGCAGTAATTTTGTCCCTTTTGAAGAGGTGAAAGTACCGAATTTGGAGGATTTTGCAGGATATGGGGTGGTTAGGGTTAATGATCACGTACAATTTACCTTCATGATGTTAAGTTGATGGCTTCATCATTACATTAAATATTTCTGGCGAAATAATATTTTTGTGTCATCCAAAGACAGAAATTCTACATTGGAATGAATACAAACAACCTGAATGCATTTCGCCATTAAAGGGACAGTATCATCACGATCAGAGCAGACTTTCAACAGGGCATGGAATCGGTGTTCTAGTTTAAGATGAGCACAGTGACTGAAAATTACTGGCTCATTTATGCAGCAGCAACAGCAATATGACCTTATCACGTGGGGTTTATTTTCAGTCACTGATGAGTTTATCTAAAACTAGCACTTCGATTCCATGCCCTGTTGATCGTGACGATATTGTCCCTTTAAATAGGCTGACATTTTTACGGGCTGGTTTTTAGGCACATTTCTAGATTGTTATGAAGTATGGATGCATTTACTGACATATATGTATTGAACATAATATCACAATGGCTATACTGCTGTTTCAATGCCTGCCCCAATTTATAAATATTGTAAAGCCATTATCTGTGTTATTGTCTTTTAATTTACGCAGAAATAAATCGACATCAGATGTCTTGGAAAGCTAAATGGTACAGTCGATATGACAACATTACAACGGGAGACCTACAAAGACGGGCAGGAGGAAGAAAATGGAAAAATGCTTATCCCCCGACAACGGTACCAAACGAAATAACAAAAGCTGGTGAGTTGATAATTATTTCATAAATAGAACTTGGGTTATTTACTTCAAAGAAATTTACAATACTTTCAATAAGGCACGTGATGTTACATCATGGTTGTTCTATGTGAAAATCTTGCCGGAAATATTGCACCATAAATCACTATATTTTATTCGATCACGGACCCTTCACGCACATCACATTACTTGCAGTAAGGCTTGCTTGAACAGCTTTCACTTGTACGTGAGCAACTTACGCCAATCTCAGTAGCGTTAAAGAAGGGCTCTTCAGCACATAATCTAACATAAAGTAAAATATTGATATTATCAATATTTTACTTATTATCAATATGTTACTTTGTGTTTATTTTACTTTATATTGATATTATCAATATTTTACTGGTGGTTACAGCTCGACGGTTAGATCAGTATGCTCTTATTGTCTTCAGGATCATATGAGAATTGGTCTTTACCGCAGGCATAATGACCAGTTTGTTTTGGGCGTGGTCACTAGCGATAAGGACAAACGTTTATTAAATAATTCAATTTGGAGTGTATGAACAAGGAATAATTGAATATAAAATTAATAAAATACAACGTACACTAATTCGTTTATCTTCCAGTGAAGAGGCAGGCGAATTGTACACGTGTATAGGATTGCCGTGGCTGGGCAACTTCACATTCAGATTGTCGTCACCTCAAATGTAGCAAACGTCACAACCAGTTTTCCTAATCAAGTGAATTACTGTCAAGTCCCCAGCTGTTTTAAATTAACGGCAATCCTCATATATTGTGACATATATAACAGATGTTAAATTTTGTATGGAAAAATGGTAGGGAATTAAAAGATACGCCTATCTGGTGTTAATTGATGTGTATATCAGCTGTCCAACGTAATTAGGTAAGCTTTTTGATATCTCTATTGAGTTGAGATATGCTTTAGACGAGATAGCAGGAGCGCATGAACGAGCGTGCATGACGGTGACTCTCTGATACAAAGACAGCCATGACAATTCTCCAAGGACGACTCGCAATATCATCCTGGGATCATCTATTTAACATGTATTGGTTCTTTAAACACCGGTGGTTTTGCAACTCGACCATGCTCTGATCGTGAGGATGGAACTTCTCTTGGATCACCGGCTCTACTTATCCATCTTCTGCCGTTTAACTTCATTGGATTGCCGAGCTTCATATCTTAATAATGACTTCTCACTGAGTAAAATGACGTATTAAAATGGTTCTTCGAATCACAAATTCCATGGTTACTCACGTTACATTTTTGAGTTTTTGGGCCCGGCCCTCTCTTAATGCCATAATATATATTTCACTCATCAGTTTTTTTCACAGTAGTTGCATTATACCCAGACCTTACTCGACTCAGCACAAAATAATAATAGGTTCAGTGCAACTCGACCATACTTTGATTGTCTTCAGGAGAATGCCGCACTGTGAGGATAAAACTTCTCTTGGAATACCATGCAGCTCTTCTAAGAACCAAGACACAGAGAATGTCCACGTTTCTACCGCTAACCTTCCTTGGATTAAACTTTACACCATGCAGAGCTTCATATCTTAAAGGGGTAGTATCGTGACGATCAACATGGCATGTAATCGGAGTGCTAGTTTTAGATTAACCCAGTGATTGCAATAACACCCGGCACCCTACATGTGATAAGGTCATAATCACCGTTGCTGCTGCATAAATGAGCCATTAATTTGCAGTCACTGTGTTCATCTTAAACTATAGGACATCTATTCTATGCCCTGTCGACAGTCTGCTCTGATCGTGACGATACTGCCCCTTTAAGAATGATTTTTTCACTGCGTAAAACGATGTATTAAAATGATTTACTTTCTTCGAATCACAAATACATTGTACAAGCAATATGGAAATTGTATTTGATTACGCTGTGTTCTTAACGAGAAAGTAATGAAAAAGCATTGAAATTTCTGCATGCATTTTTATGTAGAATTCGTCTCTGGAACCTGGAGATTTATTCCAGAAAATATTTCATTAATTTTTATTAAAAGCATTGTACCTCATCAGACGTACAATTTTCAAAAGATGTTTGATTATATCAACATCATCAAGTTTACACTCAGTAAGATTTTGTTGGGTAAAACTGTGATCATTTAGTTATTTTAATAACAAAAATGAAACCTCCCCCAGAAAACATTAAAGGGAAGGCACAACATTGCTTATGTTAGCATCTACGAGTATGCTAACTCTCGTTGAATCAATAATATACATTGAAGGGAAGGTGCAGCATTGGCAATGTTGGCAAAACTGCTTCTATGAGTATGCTTCATACTCTCTTTGAATCGAGATATACATTAAAGGGAAGGTACATCATTGGTAATGTTGACAAAACTGCTTCTATGAGTATGCTTTATACTCTCTTTGAATCGAGATATACATTAAAGGGAAGGTACAACATTGGTGATGTTGGCCAAACTGCTTCTGTGAGTATGCTTACTCTCTTTGAATCAAGACATACATTGACGGGAAGGTATAGCATTGGTAATGTTGGCAAAACTGCTTCTATGAGTATGCTTACTCTCTTTGAATCAAGATATACATTGAAGGGAAGGTACAGCATTGGTAATGTTGGCAAAACTGCTTCTATGAGTATGCTTACTCTCTTTGAATCATGATATACATTGAAGGGAAGGTACAGCATTGGTAATGTTGGCAAAACTGCTTCTATGAGTATGCTTACTCTCTTTGAATCAAGATATACATTGAAGGGAAGGTACAGCATTGGTAATGTTGGCCAAACTGCTTCTATGAGTATGCTTACTCTCTTTGAATCATGATATACATTGAAGGGAAGGTACAGCATTGGTAATGTTGGCAAAACTGCTTCTATGAGTATGCTTACTCTCTTTGAATCAAGATATACATTGAAGGGAAGGTACAGCATTGGTAATGTTGGCAAAACTGCTTCTATGAGTATGCTTACTCTCTTGGAATCTGCTCGGCAGAATTCTAATGCTAAATATAACTATAATGACATTACAATATCTGCAAAAAGGGTCAGAGATTGGATGTTATAAAACCGTCTCCACATACAAAAACACATAATTGGTAGGCTCCTAAATTGTCTATTTTTAACAATTGAAACTTCCTGTGATATACCATGGATATACACAGGCCTACACATTTTGGTATGTAACGTGTAGCCCGACAAGATCTGTGCACAAACAGCCGTCAAAACTAATTTATATACAAACACAGCCTATAATGGACGGATCCTTTACTAATTCGCGCCAAAAATATTGTATGAATAGAATCGCCTACACCGTTTCCCGCCAAAGGCATGTTGTGGCGTTCATTCAGCTACACGTATGCATAGGCAAACCTGACCCAGTTGATACCTCACAAAGATTAGAAGGAAAAGTGAATTAAAAGCACTTCTCCAGACGCATATCTGCAAGGGAATCAGACTTCGCCCACTTATTGCAACCATGGATGTTCAAACCTGATTATTCGAGCAAACTTAATAAACAGTGAATTAAATAACCGTAGTTGTACCATAGAGTCCTTTCTCTATGGTTGTACGTGATTTGTCCTTGTCGATGACTGAGTATTTGCTCTAGATAAACTACAATTGCCAGTCACGCGTACATGTATACGGCAAGCATGGCTGCTTTTAATTGTCAAGAAATTTCTGAATTGGGTACATCTTGCTTAATTTAAAGCCCGTAAGACACTTTTGATAAACTTTATATAAATATATCCATGTATAAAACAACAACCGGTGTTAGGTTTAAGGTTATTTTATTGTGTCGTTATTAAACGATGTAATATAAAATAGATAGTGAAAATGCCCCCGGGTAGATTGTATGGAATCCAATGTAGAATCTACGTTTACGGGGACAAACATTTGATTTGACCAAGGCCAAAAAAACTCTCCAGTTTCTGGTCACTGGTCGGCTTCAAAAACAATTATTTTTTTGGTAATGTTTTTTTTTCCAACAGGGAAATACGTGATACAGGTATACGCGGTGACCAAATTTCCCATATACAAAGTATGGTGGCTAAGAGAGGCCTCACAAATCGGGCAAAAGTTCATGCCTCTATATGAAAAAGTCGTTTAAAACACAGCACGGCAGAATTCCAATCGACGCAGCAATTGTGGCTGCAATTGGACATCGTTTCATAGCACACACAAAATTAAAGTGCCGACGCGCGGGTCTGAGGTGACGCGCGCGGAGACCAGAAACCGGAGACTTTTTTTTGGGGGGGGGGGGCCTATAAATGATTGCATTTCAGACAAACATATTTCAAGGGTTGTTTGATACCATCCTCAAATTTACATAATGTTCTATTTGCATATCAAAACCCCTATTTGCATATCAAAGCCCCTATTTGCATATCAAAGCCCCTTTACAGCAGTGACAATGTACCAATGTATTTATGGTCGGCATTTTGGCATCAACTGAACATTGTGCGTACATTATACACTCTTAACCCTTTGGTGCGTCTGGAAAAATTTTGCACGCCCCTGAGGCACCCCTACTTTTTTTTAAATGTATGTAGGGAAATCTTAATAAACCTGGGTCAATGAAGCTATTTCCAGTTCTTTTTAAGCCCAACACCTTTCAAAGGGTCTAGGGATGATTTTAGGGGGGAAAAAAGTTACATGAGGCCCACTGTTTTTTTACAGAAGGTCAGTAAAGTCAATATTTTCCACGGTAAATAAAGTTGTTCTTCCATCCCCCCCCCCCCCCCACTGAACAAAAAACAGATGTCAACAGACTGCCAAATAGTCTACATGACTTCAAAACAAATCCCAGGCCTTTGTGGTGCCGCCTAGACACAATGATTGATTGATAAGCCGGGGCAAGATAAGCCATATGCTAAGAATATGTTGTGCACAAAGTAATGGGAGAACACCAAGCAAGGCATATGTAAACAATCATAGCTCGTGAACCGGTTATGCCAGGCCATTCAACTTTGGCAATTTGTTTCTCGATGATATGAAGTAGGACTACACGGAAGACTGTTTTTTGTTTTTTTTCATGAGTGAAGCAATTAAAGAAAATGCAAATTACCGCAGTTGCAAAAAGCAGGTGTCACTCACCACAGGGTTAAAGTGTTGAATCAACTTTTTAAGAGTTCGGTCAGTGACTACTCTTTATAAAGTCAAATTCAACTAAAAGAAAGTGTTGAATTAACACGAAGTCAAGTTAAATCCAACTTTATCAATGTTAATTCAACACTTTTAAAAGTTAAATCCAACTTTATAAAGAGTAGTCACTGACCGAATGTTGATTCAATACTTTAGTTTTAAGAGTGTACGCAAAATAATGTCAAACGCGACGCTATTGCTGCACTATCGATAAAATAGTGGTGTACAAAAACGGGCCCTCGGCAGCTCGTTCACGGTGCGGATAGGGGCTTAAATTATGACGTCGACATGTTTGTAAATTAGAGTTGGCATATCAATTTTGTTGAACGTCGTAGGTATTTACTTTTACAGTGATTTTAAATTGTCCGGCTAGAATCCTTTATAAACCTTTAAAAGTATATCGACCTTTGAAAGGTTAAAAGTGCAGTGTTTGGTGACATCGCGTTCAAACTACCGCACTTGACTGAATATTAGCAGATGTCTATTACCTAGGTAGGTATTACCTTGTTAGGTAATAGACATCGTAATGTAGGCTATAAGAGATTAGAAACATGGCGGGCAAGTGGCTTCAGTGAACTGTATCTGGTTCTATATCCATTCGGTATAATTATAAATACAGTGATTACAATCTTTTACCACCAGAAAGTGCAAATTTACCTGATCGCTTCGACTGGCGCAATGTGGGCGGAGTTGGTTTTACGCCTCCGGTCCGGGACCAGGGTATCTGCGGATCCTGCTATGCGTTCGCCTCTACAGCCCTCCAGGAGTCTAGGTACCGTGTCCTGACTAATAACTCCATCAGGCTGTTACTCTCACCGCAAGAGATTGTCAGCTGCTCTGAGTACTCGCAGAAGTGCGATGGCGGATTCCCGTATCTGGTCGCTGGTGAGTTTGGGAAAAGAAAAGATAATAGTGATTTGCTTGGATTTTGTGGTTTCAATATTTGCGATTGCACAATGGATGCTGGACTGGTGCCCTGTCTTTATTCTATCAAGGATATAGACAGGCTCCTGGCGTACCATTCAAGGGATTTCATTGGGTATGTTGTGCTGAAGATCTGACGTCACGCTTCATGGCTCGCGGGCTAGCTACCAACCAAGGTCAAATTTGAATCTCAGGGGAAAACATGGCGCCTGCAGCCATTATCTGGCGTAATTCCCGAGCCTCAAAGCGTGGCGTCAGACTTTCAGGCTACATTGATGCTGGAATGCCCTGTAAAAAAAATTGTAAATTTACAGCAAAAATGTAGGCAACTCTATTTCCAACAATTACAATTTTGTATTACAATTTTACATAACAAGTGTGTTAAACTGATTTACACAATTTCTGTAAACGCTTAATAATGAAACTGCAGTACGTTTCCATATTTGTTTATTTTACCCATTCTGATTCTCTTTTTCGGCCCACAAAGAATATGTCCAAACAAAATAATATGGAAACGTACTGGAAATAGAGTTGCCTGCATTTTGCTGTAAATTTACATGTTTTTTTTACAGTGTGGGGTAGATTCAATGGCAGACGCTAGATGGATTTCCACCATTGTTTTCAATATCGTGCGCATGCTCAGAGTTACTTAAAGTTAAACAATGGGAAAAGAACCAGTAAGTCTGCTGCCACCAACGTCTCAAAAGTCTCCTACCGACCGGCTCGGTCGGGACGCTTACTTTTCCCTCCAGGACGAACGTGGATAACTTCAATGGAATGGTCGTTGTTAAAGAGGGACTCTCAGCAAAATATCAAACAGATTTCCTTTCCCACATTTTAGAGATGCTCCACTAAACAAAACTTTTATTATGTTAACTCGATGTAAAATTATATAATAAAATGTATTTTTGTCTGATCCCTTTCTGGCTCGAATTCTGAAAAAGGCTTGAGGTCCGCTTTAGTAAAACAAAATGGCCTCTCTTATGTCTTACACATACAACAGCGTCGGTGTTTGTATTTTCACATTTATTTTGATAATACCGGGGAGATCTTGTCCACTAAAAGGGTGGGTTTGCAAGGGCGACATTATGAAGGCAATTTGTAAACATAACAGTGCCAGTTGTTTTAAACCAGCGGACCTCATGATTTTCTAAATTCGTGACAAAGGAGGTTTGGATAATTTTTTTTTCATTATTTTACTGCGAGTTTAGCTAATAAAACACATGTTGTTTAGTTTCCGTATGGCATAAGATGGAATGAAGAAATGTGAATTTTTAGCCCCTTTTTGAGAAATGTTTGTTTTGAACAATCAAATACTGCACATTCTGCCAAATCAACAGGTAAATACGGTCAGGATTTTGGCCTCGTCGACGACTCATGTTTCCCCTATACCGAGTACAACGAGCCGTGTCGACCCGTGACTTGCCGACGATTCAAGACCTCCGACTACCGATACATCGGTGGTTTTTACGGCGCTTGCAACGAGGACTTGATGAAGATCGAGTTATTGCGGAACGGTCCGATCGCTGTGAGCTTTGAGGTGTACGATGACTTTCTTTACTACATGTAAGTTCAGCTGGCTGGAACGAAAAGCTCGCAGATAATTATTTTGCTCTGGTTCTTAGCTATAAAGCAATTTTTAAGGCAATACTAGGAAGATCAAAATAGTAGAAATGCTTAGTGCCCCGCTTTGAAGAGAAAAAAATGAATGTGCGTTCAGAAAGTAAGGTTTTATACATGTGTATTTATATAACACACACACAACCTTATGATCTGGTTTGTGGGGTACCACTATTGTCCTTCTATTATCCCTTGTGGGGTACACGGAAATAAAGAGAAACTTGTGGGGTACCATTGTCCCCATTCAGAAAGTACCCCACAAGTGGCCTCTTGTGCGCCCACACAGATCCTTGTCATTTGATTGTTGGAACACATCAATTGTCGTCCAACAGTTTTACCCAGAGCGCCTTCGCTCCAAAGCATTGTCAAGTAGTGTACTATTGGACGCTGTATTGGACACTATTTTCCTATTGGAAAACGTGTGTAATTTAGTACACACGCCTCGTGAAATGGAACAGTCCAGATGTTACCTCGATATAATAAATGCTCCCATTGGCCTCTATTAGGCATCCATATTTGTATCCTCGTATTTTCTTCGTCTTTCCCAGGGGCGGTGTCTACAAGCACACGAAGCTAACGGACAAGTATAACCCCTGGTTGACAACGAACCACGTGGTCCTGGTGGTGGGCTACGGTTTCTCTGGGAACGACCCCGAAACTGGAGAGAAATACTGGATAGTGCAGAACACGTGGGGTAGTTTGTGGGGGGAGGCTGGGTTCTTCCGAATCCGGAGGGGGACGAATGAATGCAATATTGAAAGTATGGCTGTCGCGACATTGCCACGTCCATAAAGCCACAATTAATTTGACAGACACGCTAAATATATCTCATTTGGGAATATTATATCGTCATATTGCGTTTTTGTGTATCGCTCATTACATGATTTTTCTAAAAATGTAACAACCGGTTTTCATTGTACATGGTTGATAGTCAGGCTAGTTATCGGTCTTCGTGCAAGGCCTGAAGAGGGAGCGGTTTAGCAAAGCAGGAAGTGTTTCCAGTTTGTATATAAATTGAACTTATTTAATCCTCCAAGCGATTTAACTGTGGCGATATTACTGTATATATTTTTACGTCCGGACCACAAAATGGCGCTGCGAAATGCCCCGAACTCGGATATTGTGGCGCACTTTCACCGCTAGAGGGTTATTATGTGAACCAAACGGACAGCCCTCTATAACGGTTGTTCTTCCAAAACAATATTATAGAGATCTGAAGTATGGCGTCATGGCCCCTGGCATAATGGCGTTCGGTTCTAAACAATCTTTCATTAGTTATTGTCGGGTGATGCAACGCGCACAAAACGGATGGTTCGGTGATTTTGTTTACATGATGTCATTAATTCGTCTCTCTATAGCAATGAGAGCAGTGTTAACCTAATGACGTAATGTTTGAGATCCCTTAAAAACGTCCAAACTCACTGCTTTAATTTTTCTGAAAAAAATCTGAAACATGCAAACTATATATTGGGATCTGCTGTAGAGATATAAACAATGGTTACATTTACATAAAACCAGCATACTTTGGTCTTGAAAGCATATTATATCTCAAACACAATTATCAATGTCCATATCTTACTTATAATAATATAAATATAGTTCTTAATGTGTTTCTAGTCTATTACGGGGTATTAATCCGTCTGCAGTTTACAAGTTAACCTACCTGAAGGATATGATATATGATATGTCACGTTTCCTGTGGTCGGTTTGAAGATCACAAAAAAGAGGGTGGCTACATCATAGGCACCTGTCTATTTTATAGACACAAGCTGAACTCCATAGAAAAAAAACAAGGTGGGTTTACTGATAAGAGTATGAAACAAACTGTCACCTGTACTACTAAGCCAACAACAAATTCAAGATTGTTTTTAAAACATATTTTGGATATACTCTTCGAGCGCTAACGAACTTTTGGAGCTGGAACTGTCTTAATATCTTAATAAGACTAATAAGCACGGCAGAACAAATAGTGTGAAAGTGAAAAATTCTACGATAATACATTGTGAAAGCCGAGGCAGATGAAGACAAAAGTGTTGACGAAGTGATACTGAGCTAGCGAGGTGCGCCAAAAAAATAACAATAATAAACTAGAAATTCAGAGTTTGTGAACAAACTCAAGGTGTTCGGAAGTGACGGTAATTGATGTCCTCATCAATTGGGATCATTGTTAAAATGTGACTTAAGATTGTTTTCAAAAGTAAGTTGCCTTACTCATTTCAAAGAAATAGCTTTTCGGTATTGGCTTTTTCAACAGCCCTTTCCATTCGTACAAAAATGACACTGCAGTATTAAGTTAATACGATCTATGGTTTTAGAAATATTGTAGCGCATCCGTTATTGGCTTAAACGCCCAACCACACATCTATAAAATATATTTTATCCTGCAAGAGCTTTAGCCTGTGACACCGCAAACGTCCCCGTGAAGACCGCCAACTGTTTTCCAGTAGATAACGATCTCAGTCTTTGCGGTTTGTAAACAATGGGCCCCAGAACCACGAGTGTCTGGTGTGTGTTAAGTCAATGGGATTTTGGCCCAGAAAAGGAATTTTGAAGAAAAAAAACAAATCAAAACTTTGACCTTCCGGTACGACCCGGAAGCAAATGTCAGACGATTTTGACGTTAACTTTTCAAATGTTGCCTAAGCCTTGATCTATCAGATCCCAGATTATGAACATCATAGCTTTAGTATATTTTGATATACAGTCGATAGCAAATGGTCATTTTTAAAACTTAAATGGCTTGCAATTTGATACCTGATGACGTTACGTAACAACTTCTAGATTCATCTACATGATAAGGTCTTTATATGTGTGAAGTTTGAAGGTTGTGTGAAATTGTTAACTTGCACTTTCGATGTAGAGAAGAGTTAAGGAGAAGGAGAGGTAAAAAAAAAAAAACTAGAAATTCAGAGTTTGTGCACAAACTCAAGGTGTTCGGAAGTGACGGTAATTGATGTCCTCATCAATTGGGATCATTGTTAAAATGTGACTTAAGATTCGTCAAATGAGTACTTGCAGTATTAAGTTAATACGATCTATGGTTTTAGAAATATTGTAGCGCATCCGTTATTGGCTTAAACGCCCAACCACACATCTATAAAATATATTTTATCCTGCAAGAGCTTTAGCCTGTGAAACCGCAAACGTCCCCGTGAAGACCGCCAGCTGTTTTCCAGTAGATAACGATCTCAGTCTCTGCGGTTTGTAAACAATGGGCCTCAGAACCACGAGTGTCTGGTGTGTGTTAAGTCAATGGGATTTTGGCCCAGAAAAGGAATTTTGAAGAAAAGAAAAAAATCAAAACTTTGACCTTCCGGTACGACCGGAAGCAAATGTCAGACGATTTTGGCGTTAACTTTTCAAATGTTGCCTAAGCCTTGATCTATCAGATCCCACATTATGAACATCATAGCTTTAGTATATTTTGATATACAGTCGATAGCAAATGGTCATTTTTAAAACTTAAATGGCTTGTAATTTGATACCTGATGACGTGATCATGACGTAACTAGATTCATCTACATGATAAGGTCTTTATATGTGTGAAGTTTGAAGGTTGTGTGAAATTGTTAACTTGCACTTTCGATGTAGAGAAGAGTTAAGAAGGAGAAGTAAAAAAAAAAAAAACGGAACAATTACAATAGTTGTTCGGCTGAAAGGCCGAACACCTAAAAAACGGAACAATAACAATAGTTGTTCGGCTGAAAAGCCGAACACCTAATAACGCATGTTCAACACACAATGGGTCCAATATAAGCACGTGCAAAACCCATTCAAAAGTACAAAATGTTGCCCGCTATATAGGCCAACTCACGTTGGGCCCACAGATTTCGGGAACCGGATACCCAAAATTGGAAATCTTCGGATACCCGGGTACCCGTAAACAATTTTGTAAAAACACAAATACTCCTGAATGTATAAAATAACCAATATGAACACAAGTTTCTCTTGTTTTATTAGAGTCATAATATATGTGGACTTACTGTAATAATTCCCCCCCCCCATACGACTTGTAGCATTCCCCACACATATTTTGTTAACGAAAAATCGGAGACTTCCATTCGTGTGGCTGAAATGTTCAGTCAGAATTTTAAGTCGTTTAAGGGTAATTGGAACCGGAAAATAGAACCGGGTAATGACACTTTCGATTGGGTATCCAGGTACCCGGATAATCCAGGTACTCGGATACCCGGCACAGCCTTACACGCAAAACCCATGGCCAATTTACAACCCACCAATTTCCCATCTCGAGCCACATAAGACAGGCCACTCCAGGCCCAAGCCCACCTAAGCCCACTGCCACAAACATCCCACATGGGCCCCACTTGGATGTGTTGGCTGGGTTGTTCTTGAATACAAGGGAATACAAGCTCGTATTCGGTAGTGTAAAGTTAATGTTGGTATGACGGCCCCGACATTTTTATCCTGCGGAAAAGACCAGGCGTCGAACTTTTATTCTCATTCATAAACGCCTATCTTGATTTCGTTTTCAAAATTTCAATATTCAGTGTCATTTATATTGAAAAAGAGCCAGAAAGAATCTGACAAATCCAACGTTCGAGAACAGATGATATTCCAACTTGGCCGGTGGGTTCGCGTCACGTGATACAAACTTCTACACTATGATTGATTCATTCCAGCGTAGTGCATACTTGCGTACTTGGCGCATACTCGCATACTTGATGGTTATTTATCGCTGATAACACATAGGCAGCCGGTCTTTTACCGGCCGTTAATCACGTTTCGTCTCGGTGATCACGTTTCGTCCAATTCAGTAGATGGTCTTAACTGTCTTGGGAAATACGTTTTCACGAAGGGGCGTGTTTACACGATGTAATAACCCTCCTACTTCTACAAGGGTCAAAATAAGTCAAAATGTTGATATACTTGCCAAGGTATATCTAGTGCACTTTAATTAAAGTCAAACAGTGTCAAACTTAATACGTGTAGTAAGTACATTTACAGGTCAAAATGAGTCGTTTTTGACTGGTAAAAGCATTGTCTGGTATTGTTGAGGGTGGTCAAAATGACAGTAAAAACCAGTCAAAAATGCCCCTGTGTGCACATTTGGGTCAACAGTCAAAAACAGGCAGTTGACTGGTTTTGACCTCTATAGCAACTTCCAACTAAAGTGCAGCTAGGCCTATAGTATAATACATACACGGGCGTCACTTCGTTACTTTATCTGTTCAGTTGCGGTTTCACGACGCGCTGTCTCCAGCTTGATTTCTCAGTGTCGGCAATAATTCCAAAAGTCCATGAGGTGGAAACAATTGCAAACAAATTACAATTGTAAGGGACAAACGTTGTAAACGGAGAAACGTTTTCTTCAAATGTAAATTTTGTCCAGTGGGTAAATAATAATAATAATGAACAGTTCTTATATAGCGCGTAATATCTTCGAATTAAAGTCTCCGATTCGCTTTGAAATTACACAGAAGGAAGCCCTGGGTCTGTAGAAGACAACAACTGAGTTATAGCTCTATTGGGCAAGTTTTACGTTTATTATTGCGATTATTATTTCCCCTGGTCGCTAGGCCAATATAATTCCTATAATCTTTGTCAGCTCCCTGGGAAGTATACAGCCCATTATGTGCAACCATTTTTTGCGCCACAGGGCTAATCAAACACAATTACCATCTCTACCCTCACAGGTACCCATACTAATTTCTCAGTTCGATTGATACGTGTACCAATTTTACCTCACGTTATTTATTTATTTATACATTTTATTTATTTTAAATTTTTTATTATTATTATTTATTAATTTGATAATCGGTACCATTGTTACGCCTTTCATTGAACTGCCGTACTTTGTATGAAATGCAATATTGGTTTTTTTTATGGTAAAGCTGTATGTTTTAACAATAATCATAGTTAGGCTGAAAAAGCCTTCGATTCGCATTTGGGCGCTATTCTTCTGGACAACGTTGTTGCTCTGATTGTGCATGTAATAACGTTATGAAGTCAAGCATTACACATTCAATGCGAAATGGTCATGTCTCAAGCATACCGGTGACCTGTGACGTAGGTGCACAAGGTCTACAGGCCCGTGTGCAATTATTTTTTCTGCAGTATACTTCGTCAACTAATGCATTTGTATAATAAAAATGAATTTTTGACTTTATTTTCCTTTAAAAAAAATTCCTCCACGAATTACTATTATATATAGAAAGGTTTTGCTTCTGAATTAATTTTGTAGTAATAAAAACTGAATAAAAAAATTATGAAAATGTTGAAAAACCTTGTCTTGTACTCGGTACCTTCTACTTGTAAGGCGATAATTCTAACCATTAGACTGCCATGCCACTCGACGTTGAGGTAAATTAATTTATTGAAGGACCTTTAGATTTCTATGGCAATCTCTAAGCCATTGACGAAGTATGCTGCAGAAAAAATAGCTGCCCGTACATTCATATTTCCATCTTATCTTATTATATATGAAATGACGAAGGCAAATTATTGCCGGATGTTTGTGACTATATGGAGGCATATATGATTTCTTGACGTAAGCAACCATAGGCAATTAAAGCTTGACTTCAATAACGAACATGTCCAAAGGTGTTGTTGGTTTCAATTTTAATTACTTCAGCTGAGGTCCGTGCCCCCCCCCCCATTCAGAATTTTTTTTAAATAGGTCCCTATTTGAGACTGCAGGATTCAAGTATTGACATGCCCCCCCCCCCTAGAAAAAGTGGTGCACCCCCCTAGTGCCACCTGAAAATTGGACCCTGGTTACGCCACTGGTTCTTATATAACGTGTAATACCTTCGAATGAAAGTCTCTATGTACTTATTATTTCCCCTGGTCACTGGGCCAATATCATTCCTATAATCTATCTCAGCTCCCTGGGGACTAATCAAGGCACTCGCAACTATTATTTCCCCTGGTCACTGGGCCAATATCATTCCTCTAATCTTTCTCAGCTCCCTGGGGAGTATACAGCCCATTATGTGCAACATTTTGGCGCTACAGGGCTAATCAAACACAATCAACAAATCAACCACCTCTACCCTCACAGGTACCCTATGCCCTCACAGAGAAACAATTACAGTTTAAGTATCTTGCTCAAGGACACAAGCACCATGGTCGCGGCTGGGATTCGAACCCACATTCTAACGACTCGGCCATCAGAACACAAGTCCGATGCACTACACCGCTCGGCCATGACACCTCATCTCGGCAATGACACCCCATAACTGCGTGACACTTCATGGGACCGGTAGCGAAATATTAGTGGATAGGGTTCTTTGAATTCTTTAAAAAAACATTCAAGTGATACAATTGAATTTATTGTTCAATATTTTGTCTAGTTATTGTACCCATTACAACCCAACAATAATTATTTATATACCAGTTTTCTATTGCAATGCTTTGATGTCTTTGACAATTACTGTCTTCTTTTACATTTGTGTCATAAAATTATATTTCTTGCAGCTTGTAAGTATGTGAGTTACAATGAAACGGACGGCTTCATATAGATAGCAGCTCGATTATGTAGAAACTGTTTGCATTCAAAACAACTTATTAAAAAAGCAGCGTTGAAATAATTTAATGCATTTGAATTATTAAAAATTAAATTTATAAAACGCATAAGGGACGAGGGCCAAAGTCGTGGTACAGCCAAGCCTTTAAGAAACCCAGCCACGCCCAGGCTACCTGGACTCCTAATCTGTCTTTTGTGAGTCCTAATCCTGTAACAATACAGTACACGCCAATCAACATAACCTGGGCTTCTGGATGGCCTAGCCCAACCAAGTAGAGCTCCTTATACTGCCTGCAGTTGTGGACAGAGGTGTCAGTCAACGTGTTAACCATAAGAGCTATTTGAGATCCATTCGTTTGTAAAGGGTATTTTGCACTCAGCTAGCCAGCAGGCCTAGACAAAGCCTGTGCTTGGCTGTACCACGACTTTGGCCCTCCTCCCTATAAAATACTATGAGATTATATCAAAGTGCTATTGCAATTGTAATTGTTTGTGACCAGACATGATTGATGGTTATTCTTTATCGTAAAGTCTTATGTGCATAATCATATTTAAAAGGAAAAAAAAACAATTTGAACCATATTGTGAGATCTGGTGAAATTTTAGCTAATTTGTAACATAATTTCTACCATTAAAGAAAATGAAGGACGACATCGTCTACCAAAAGCGAGTTTTAATTTTTTTTTATTATTATTATTTTTTTGTACGGGTCCTACCGCGACTGGCGCTTAAGTCCTACCCACCTACTCACCCACCTACTTACCCACCCGGTCACACCACCCGCTCCGCCATAACATAGGTTCTCCGAGGCCGAAGATCTGACGTCACGTTTCGAGGCTCGTGAAAGACGCCATATACTTTGACATTGGTTGGTAGCTCGATCGCAAGCCTTGAAGCATGACGTCAGATCTTCGGCACAACGTATCCAGCTTAAGAAAAGATAATGAGTTTAAACTTGTAGCTTTGCATGATGAAGTAAGGATAAGTAAGACTAATTGCGGTGACACCATGTGAAAATTCTCCATTGAGTAGTAATTAGTTTTGAAAGTTCTGATAATTAGTTGTTTATACATTCTGATGCGGTTTCTTGACGCACATCAACCAGTGATGTGTGTAGGAGGAAGGTCCGTCATCTATAAAGTATAAAGTTTCAAGACGAGCAACACTATTGAAGCAGTATCAGACAGAATTACTGAAAGAATTTTGCTCTTCTTACAAGCAAACATACCGAGCTCGAGATATCAGACTCTGTGAACGGCAAAACATTTTCTCACAGCGACAACAAACCATTTGAATTCAAAGCATACTGTCATTGGCGATGGGTTCTCGAATACCCCCAAAACCAAACACGATGACACCAAGCTTTCCTTCAAACAGGAGGCGCACCATGAATTGCTCGCTCAGCCGACAATTCGGTCAACTCGTGAGCGGGCGAAACGATGGCGAGGATCAAGTTCAACCGAACAGATTGGCCGTGGTCAACCTCAACCGGAGGGAATTCAAGCAGTCAAGTGGTTCGTTCTCTCCCGACTCCACGCATAAGAGAATCCAGCTTGAGAGAGGATCAACTCATTCGCAACAGGTCTATAAAGCCGCCAATGAGCCGTTTCAACCATTTACTGATGCAGAGAAGGTGGCCGAGGACATGATCACCAGTTACTTTAACGTACAGGCGTCTGAACCCGCCTACGATGAACATTTGAATTGGTATATTGAGCATTTTGTAAACAATCTAACCGTGACTGACATCCCTTCATCCAGTAATACAACACGCCCCAAGGAAAACCCAACTCCAACAATCATCTTGACCAACTGCGACACTAACGACAGCGCACGGGGGCCACGTATTAAAGAGGCAACCATGCCGTGTGTCTGGCCCGTTGAGTCCACGTGTTCTTTGAGTCCATGTAACGAGACAGTCAGATCCAGTTACCTCTCAGTGTTACTCCCCTCTTCACCTGTTAACCTTCCACCGCTGACCACAGCTTCACAAACTGGCCAGAGTTTGGAGTTCATTTGAGTAAAGCCGATCAGTGCTTCCACAGATATCCCCACCAAATGTGTCAATTAATTACAACGGAACTCACATGATAACGTATGTCCCACTGACACAATCAAAGGCTGCATGGGAAAAAGTACACGAACACTGAGTTTACCACCAAACTTGCTCGTCATACCCGTCGAGGGTGGCGCTGTTTTGCCAGTTCAAGCTACCAGTTCAAGGAGTGACTGTTGTTAAGAATTTGAATTAGTCCATGTAACTTTGCGTAACTGTTATAAGTACAATAGTACATGGTGGTCGCGACTGGGATACGCGTCATTGTGCGTCATTGTCCCTATTCGTAGGGGCTACAGGAACACTTAAAATTCCTTCGAGTGATTACTGCTTAAAAGGACTGCTCATCCCCGCGATCACCAGATTCTAAGCTTTGGTTTTACCACAGACGGACGGACGGACGGACGGTCCTGTGGCTGTCAGGCCAGCTGTGAGGCGTTGCCCCATGGAGTGTGTCGAGTTCCCGCTGGCACTACATCTTCCATCACGGTCACCATCAACACTACTCCGTCAGCCCGTCTTCAACTCAATCAACGCACTCTTCTCCCTACTGCCGGTTTTGGTCTCCGAGTCGTCAACGTCGGCAATACCAAAACCGCAGCCTAGTTTCTCAACTCAATGGAGACCTTCCTCTTCGTATTGCTAGTTCCGGTCCCCGAGTTGTCGATGTCGGCCATACGAGACATTCGCAACTAAACTCCGCCCAAGGACTGGACTAGCACCCGCCAGTCTACAAAACTCCAGCCTAGTTTCTCATTGGAGGTACCTCCTCTCAAAACCATGAATATTTTGTTATTTATCACAATTATTTTCATTGGATGTGATTACTGTATTTCCCCTTTTCTTTTGTATAATTGAATTGTTGATTATTTGTTATATTAACCCTCAAAGACACTCAAAATTTGTATGCCTCTCTTAGCCCATTGACTTTGTGCAGTGCACTCAAATACATACAAGCATATGTGGTTGTGATAGGAGGTCAAACCCAAAGACACTCAAAATTTGTATGTAACTCCTAACCCATTGACTTTGTGCAGTGCACTCAAGGAGGTCAAACCAAAACCAAGTACATACACAGCTCTGTGTGACTCTGTGGTTTGAACTATTGGCAATGCAACCAAAAATACTCAAGTGAGTGTCTGTGGGTGCCGTGCTGACTGGGCCAAATTTCAGCCTGGGCATAGGAGGGTTAAATGACTTATATTTTGTTCTAAATCCCGACTCCCATATAATTCCTTTCAGTTGTGGTCTTTTCCGTTGTTCTGTTAAGTTGATCCATTTGGTTCGTGACTTCGTAACACTGTGCAGAGTGTAAAAGTGTGTCAAGTGGTCTAAAAGATTGCCGCAGCGTGGCGGATACAACAGCTAGCCTAGCATCCGTCCGAATTCATGGCCCAGGTTTGTCAGAGCAAATCCAGGGAAGGCCAATGCAATATCATAGCAATTTCATTGTCGTCGCAATGCAATATCATAGCGTCTATTGTCATCTCTAACTTTATGAAGAAATAACATTTGTAACCGGGTGAATATACCAGCCTGTCGGTTATACTATAGACACAACTTTAAATGGGTTTTGTATTGTAGTTGTACGTTTTTAGGTGTTCGGGTATGTGCCCGAAACACCTATTGTTTTTGTTCGTTTTTTTTTCTTCTCCTTCTTCTTCTCCCCATCGATTGTCTACAAAAAACACATACTTGCAAACTTCACATGAACTTGAAACTTGGCATATACTTAGAACTTAACACGTAGATGAAACCAAATTTGTGACGTCATGATTAGGTCATCAGATATCGAATTGCGATAAATCAAATTGTAATATTTAAAAAAATCATATCTCAACAACCACAAGAGGTAAATTCACAATTTTTATACCATTGTACAGATCGTTAATTGTCCAAAAATATTTGCAAAAAGGTGACCCCAATTTGACCTTACTTCCTGTCCAAACCGGAAGTCAAAGTTTAATATTTACAAAAAAATCATATCTCAACAACCACAAGAGGTAAATTGGCATTTTTTGCACCATTGTACAGATCGTTAATTGTCCAAAAATATTTGCAAAAAGGTGACCCCAATTTGACCTTACTTCCTGTCCAAACCGGAAGTCAAAGTTTAATATTTAAAAAAATCATATCTCAACAACCACGAGAGGTAAATTCACAAACAAATATTCTAGAGCGATTGTGGTAATTTCTAAATTCAGTATTGTATTGTATTCAAATAAACTTCTCGCGAGAACTTCAACAGACGTTAACATTTGACTTTCTCCAACACTTCGAATTGATGACGTCATCATTTTAACGTCAACCGAACACCTAGTTTTTGTTGTATCTTGCTTTGCTTAATACTAGTTATGTAGTGTTGCTGTTGTCTTTTCATGTTAAATTTAGTAGTGTTGAGTCTGGATGCCTTGTATCAGTTTGGGAGTTATAAAACTCGGTAAAGTTAGGGGGTCTTGCCACCACCGAGGGCTATTAGAACACGTGCGTCCTTATCTAGCCCTGTGGAAATTTTTGGGGTTGCGGCGGGTACGGCGATCTCGATCCTGGCTGGCACTTGCAAACGCGCTGCCGGTGACGGCGGTTGCGAAGGCGAACGTCTGTCCAGTGAGCCTTGTAGTTTCGTCTTTGTGTCAGGACGTTCTTTGACTATTACAGTACATGTCTGATGCAGATAAATGTTACATTTTTACTTATTAGGTGTTCGGGTGTAACCCGAAAACCTGTTGTTTTTGTACGGTTTCTTTTCTTCTCCTTCTCACCACCGATTGTCTACAAAAAAGCACATACTTGCGAACTTCACATGAACTTGGAAATTGACATAGGGCCTATACTTAGACCCTAATGTGTAGATGAAACAGAAGTTGTGACGTCATGATGACGTCATCAGATATCGAATTACTTAAAATCAAAGTTTAATATTTAAAAAAAATCATAAATCCTTAACTACACAATAGATGTACTTTATGAAAGGTGAAAACAGTATTAAATTATAGTTTTGCTTCTTCATAAGTTGATGTATTCAACAACCTTTATTTGTTTTGTGTAATGTGTATGTACATGTTAAATTATTTAATTTTCAAATAAACAAAGTAGTTAACTGATTAATAATAATATACAAACATATTAATCAATAACCAATGCTCAGTTTCATGCCACTGCATACTATGGCATTCTGTGCTTATGATCACCATTTACCACTTACAGGTTTGAGCGCTGAATTATTATTATTATTATTATTATTATTATTATTATTATTATTATTATTATTATTATTATTATTATTATTATTATTATTATTATTATTATTATTATTATTATTATTATTATTATTATTATTATTATTATTATTATTATTATTATTATTATTATTATTATTATTATTATTATTATTATTATTATTATTATTATTATTATTATTATTATTATTATTATTATTATTATTAGTATTATTATTATTATTATTATTATTATTATTATTATTATTATTATTAATTTCTGCACTAGCTGCGTACCTAGGGAATCCTTAGTTATGCGAAGTACACATGTACACAGCCAAAATTCACATGCTACATATAACTACATCACTCTTAAAATACACTTATGCAAGCACCACCTATTTTTGCACTGATTTATTGCTTATAGTAAGCAGCGCTATGAAACTGTGCCAAGATAAGTTTCTTCCTTTTTACTTATATTAACCTTTGTGAATCTATCAAAATCCAACAACATATAGTAACTCAACACCCAAACCCGAGGACTCTGAAGTCTGGCGTCATGCCAGGTATAGTTCATTTTGGCTGTAAAATACCAAACATTAAAATCAATCAAGCAAAACATGTCCTTGGATTTTGACGGATTTTGAGTACTTTAGGGTTATTGTAAAATCTTGAAAACAAAACAAAAAATAAGTACAGTTGTCACCCGTGTTTGTCCCTGCAAAGTCTTTCCCATCTTTATGGACTCTGTTGGAACAATTATCACCACAATTTACACTTTGCATCATCACGTATGCATCAGCATCATACACGTATGCCCTTAGAGTTGATACAATATTGCTAACACACTATCTCTAAACTATTTATAAAGTTAATTCAAAGACATTTCGTTATAAAACTTCAGAGAATATGAAGGTGAACAACTCAGTGGAATGCATGCACCAAACTGAAAGAGAAATAATTGATATTTTAATTCCCGTCAGTCAGGAGTTAGAAGATTTAGATTCATTGTCTGTATTTCAGTCTATAAAGATGGAAAGGAGTTTGCAGGGACAAGATATAAGTTACAACTTACACTTCGCATACTGTGGGGTGGACTTTGTAGGGACAAAAGGTCATGAAAAGTTGCACTTTGTATAATTACACTTTTATATTACACAAGTTAAAACAACAATAAATCTCTCCACCGCATGTATGTACCTCTACTAAGACAGAGTTTTGATATCAGTTAAAAGTTGTATGTGTTATGTAAAATAAATCAATAATATGTGATAAATAGAATACTTTGATTTGTCATGTCTGTATTGCTTTTTAAAATATCTACTTCTTTTTCAAGAACAAGAGGCAAGTAAATAAAGAGAAATGAGTCAAGCTGTTAGCGTATGAACTTTGATGGATAACCATCATTTGATAAGCTTATTAACCAGACCAATTTGATAACTTTTAATAAACCAACAATTTAATTGACTTACTTAAAAGAGAATGATTTTCTTTTTTGCGACAATATATACAAATTTTAATTAGATTGACCTTTTTAAAGCATGTCTCTTAACGTGCTTTTGAAATAATTAATATTTCATGTTTAAACAGTTATTTGACACCAGATGACGACATCATACTTCTGTGTCATCTACTTGTTAAGGTCTCAGTGCTTGCCAAGTGTAAAGTTCATGGGAAGTATTTTTTGTGTGTGTGGACAATAGACGGGGAGGAGAAATAAAACTCGCGCAAAAACAATAGGTGCTACGGGATGATGCACGACCACACATTATTCACAATACATTGGCAACAGAGGGCGCTATTCACACACACACCGCTCCCGGTTTCCCCATAATAAACGGTGGTATGAATAATTCATGTCTCAGATGAACCTCGTTCGTTGATTGGTTCGCCCGCAGTCAGAGCTGTCTTAGAGCCACGTGCGTTGGAGTGCGCGGCCCTTATATGGCAAAACAGCCTAACTCGAAAAATGACATTTTGAGAAAATTGAGGTTAAAGTTTGAACCCGTGCCTTTTTGGACACTTGACTCTGTTGGAATTGGAATAAAAGCATGAACATGGAGATCATTTTAGTCTACATTCCTGCAAATTTTGGGCACAAATCCTTGGATCGTTTTTGTAATATGATAAATTTCATGCACTTACATTCTTTTGCTGAATATTTAACCAAATCATATTTCTAATACTTTTATGGCAAAACAGTGTATCTCAAGTTACATTTAATTTCCATTATACGGTATTTATGGCAAAACGATGTATCTTGAGTTATAGGTTTTTATACCACTACATTGTTATGGTAAACCTATGTATCTTCAGTTAATGATTTTAATTCCGTTACATATTTATGGCAAAACGATGTATCTCCAGTTGTGGATTTTATTTCAACTACATTTTTATTGTAATACGTTTGAGTTAAAACATTTCCTTTTGTGAAACAACACAATAAACAACAATTGTAGTAGTTTACTTAACACAATTCATGATATTACATAAAGGAGAATGATCATTGGAACAAATGATTTCAAAATATATCATTTATACATCATTAAGGAGATGGGTATAATGATGTTGATGATTTTGTGGATGGTGGGATGGACGGGTGATGATGGTGATGATGACAAGGCTTATGTGCACGGCACCGCACTGTGTGGTTTTCGGATACAGCACGAAGTGACTGTGTGTGATTTTCGGATATAGCGCGAAGTGACACATGGTAGTGTCCCGGCTGCAAAATTAACACCAATTGAGAATCCTATTGCACAGTGGTAACAGGAAGGATTCCGAAAATGCGTGGTGCGTCAATTGGGAAAAAGTGTAGGCTTTTCGTTAATATTCGTTTCGTCGTCTGCGTTTTAGTTCGAAAAATACCTCGAAAAAAACATCATTCCGGTGGTAGAAAAAAATTGCATCAAGTTGATTTGGATGCTTCATAGTTTGAAGAATAATTCATTAAATTTTCAAAGATTGTACACGAAGTTGCATACGGGGACTTTTTAAAGAAAAATCTTAATGCGTTTTCACTATTTTCTCGTTAAAAACACAATGAAATTATCTGCAAAATTTATACGATGGTTTCTGTACATATTTCTTGACTTCTTGATCGTGAAGTACAGATGTATATACATTCATTATAATAATTTTAGAATGGGAAGAATAACTGACATAACCGGAATGAAGAATTTACTCTGTCATGTCGAAGTCCACATCAACCGAATGTATTCAAAGCAAATTTGATAATTGGAACTCCCAGCGCTGGTGACACTAGCGATGAATCCTCCTGTCCCCGTTCCCAACTTCCTCCATCGTCTTACGGTTTCTGGTGGATACAATCAGGTGTATAACCAAAAAGGGCTTGACCCTTTCACGAGACGAATATGAGTTGCTTGTTATCCTGAATCCTACCCTCCCCGATCGACAATTAAGCTGAATGGAAATAGATGAATTGGTTTTCCCATCCCTGTTAAAAATGCACGAAAAAGAAACAACATTCTGCTCATATAAAACATGCCAAACACCGCCACCGCCCCACCTGAAGCCTTCATCACCCCATTAACAACCCCATTTAAACCCCAAAGGTCCACTACTCAACCTCCCGGCCAAAGCTAAAATCTACTTCAGATATTGTAGTTCGAAAGGTAGGCCTATTATACGGGAGATATCCTGAGAGTGCCGTCCACTAGTGGGACACTCTGCTGTGTTTGACGGCAAGGCCTGTGTCACAATCACGCTGGTTGGAAATTCACGGAAAACTTCACCGGAACCGTCCCATATTATAGCGATGTCCAATTAATACTGTGGTATGATTTATTTTGAAACAAATCAGATAATTATTGAATATGTTTGACATATTATTCTTTTTAAAAAACACAGACAAGAGATAGCAGTAACAATGGTAAAATCGTTTTACTATTTTACAAAAAATTGAGGCTCGAGGATAGTTGTGTAGTTATTTGTTCTCAAAACAATTATCATATTTATAATCGAAGAAGGCCCTTATGCACAATCTATCTAAATCAAATGTTGCCTGGAGCAGAATACATTTAAGTTTTACCCATGATAATTATTTACGCGATTTCATTACATAACGTTGCACATGTGAGAGTGATTCGGCGGCCCAATTGATAGCATGTTGGGTTTCAGCTGCAGGGTGAAAGAGCATCAGTTCGAATCCCGCAGTTGTCTTTTGTGGACCTCCGTTTTCTCTTTTGCGTAATTACCATTCATAAATTTCAATATATTAAATTGAACGCAACACGAATCGGTCGCGTAAGTCACTAGTGCACTGGTTTGATCAATCGCAAACAGTTCCACTTTTATGGAATCCTGCTCGTGACCTTTTTTTATTTTTATTTGTTTGACCAATGGTTGTTGTCTTCATTGAATCTCCAATCATTCCTATTAAATATAAGATGAAGCAACAGTTTAATGGTTAAGGCGCAAGACCTTGGTACAGCTGACTCTGGTTTCAACAGTGTCATGACGCTTTACTTTTTAATTTTCAATGGTTACACAATCACGATTTATTTAAGTAATTTAAAATACAACACCAGATTCCAACAACATAGGTGGCGCAAGCCGTTAGTACACTGGTTTGATATATTAAAAAAAGAAAAATTAAGCAATCACATTTTATTTATAAGTAGTATTAACTTCATCACCATTTACCCAGAGGATTGGTGGCGCAATCTACTGCGTGGCGCAATCTACTGCGTGGCGCAATCTACTGGTGGCGCAATCTACTGCGGTCCAGGCGAACTGGGTTAAAAAAAGAACCGGGTTCGAAACCCAGTGGCGCCATTTCTTTAATTTTAAATAATTACGCAATCCTGTTTTATTTATACTAGTATTAAATTCAATTACATATACCAAGAGGAATCTTGGCGCAATCCAGTGGTACTAGGTTTCGGTGCAGGAGACCTGGGATCGAAACACAGTGGCAACAATGTTTTAGTTTTGAATGATTACGCAATCAAGATTTATTTAAGTAGTTTTAAATTCAACTCCAGATACAAACAGGATAGTTGGTGCAAGCCGGTAGTACACTGGAAAGTTCAATCGTTACATTTCTAGGCTGGTACGTCTGGCAGTTCGAACCCCTATTAGAAAGTTCTTGTGTTTTATTTTGACCAATGCTTGTTGCTAGCAATAAATCTCCAATCATTCACATTCCATGGCAGATAACCAACGATCTAATGTTAAGGCGCCAAAGTTTGGGACAAGCGAATCCCAGCACTGGTCTGCCGCATTTTTTCCATTTTAAGTGGTTTTGCTGTCACGGTTTAGAATTAAATTCAACTCTAAATCGAATTAAATTCAAACCTAAATATCAAAAGGATTGGTGGAGCAATCCATTAGTATTGAGTTTCAATGCAAGCGACCCGAGTTCGAATCCTACTTGTCCCAATGTTATATTTTTAATTAATTACGCAATCACGTTTTATTTATAAGTAGTATTAAATTCATACACATATACCAAGAGGAATCGTGGCGCAATTCAGTGGTACTGGGTTTCGGTGCAAGAGACCTGGGTTCGAAACCCAATGGCCACAGTGTTTTCGTTTTGAATGATTACGCAATCACGTTTTATTTATAAGTAGTATTAAATTCAACGCCATTTAAACAGAGGATTAGTGGCGCAATCTGTTGGCACTGTGTTGCGGTTCAGGGGTGCACCCCACTAAATAGTGAGGAATTCATGCGCCGAGCTGTTTATCATAAAGTGTATGCCCTCAAATTTTTCTGAAAAACAAAGATTTGAGGCCCATTCATTTGATGGATTGTGTAAAGATGGCCCACTATCATAACCCGGGGGTCCTTGGCTTCCAACTGTGAGTATTTTGGACACACTAGGCCCTGAAAAAGTGGTCCTAATTTGATTTCAAGCGTAAGGCCTTTTTCCAAAATGGCTGCTTTTCAGTGTGGACGTTTTCACTACTGTAGAGGGTGGTTTTCATTGGGATGAGAATAACTCCCTGGAAACCTGGACTTTAGACAGTGAATAGAGAAGAAAATAAAAGGTTATATATCGATCAATATTTTTTCTTTTGGTTTTAAAAACTGTGGGACTTCTAAGTATTTTTTAATGATTTTTGAATATTGGGTATTTAGCACTGTTTACTATGGGAGTTTATTTAGTTGGGTGCACCCTATAGTTTCAAAATGGCGTCGTCCATGGTTTGTTTTGATGGTGGGATTTAAACGTGTGCTTTTGTTTACAGTATCAGTAAGGCTGATAATAAATGAAAAATCTTTACACATTAAATTTTTCCATTCAATATCCTTGTATTTCAGGTCTTTATTGGATGAATACAGTACTGTTACAGCAAAAAGGTATGTGGAATTGTGAAATTAATACCATAGTCTGCATGTGCTCTTTTTCGGCTATTGAAATTGTTTATATTTGCCATTTATTGTTTACAAACAATACTTTTTTCTTCATTTATATATATCAAATCAGGTTTTAATTATTTTTAAGTTTTTAAACAAGTTTCTGTCCTTCATTTATGAACTTTAATAAGATCTGATTACTGGTGTACATGGGTAACTGAGGTAAAACTTCTAGCCAATAGTTTTACTGTGGTTTGCTACTAATGCTAGTTGTAAACATGGAGGCTTTTTGTGCCAAAATAAAGAGTTCTCTCGACAAGAAGACACATTTGTTTGAATCTACGGGGTGTGTCATTTGGCAGGGATTCAAAAGGAAGAACTATGGACTAATGAATATCAAATTACCAGAATCAAACAAACGCACAATGATGCATGTGCACAGAGTGGCTTACATGGCACACTCTGGAATCTCTAATTTACCAGAAGAGTGTGATGTAAGTCACCTGTGCCATCATACATTGTGCGTTTGTTTTGAACATTTATCTCTTGAACCGCGATCTGTTAATAATTCTAGAAAAAGATGCAAACGACGAAGACGTTGCGCAGGCCATGGGGCCTATAAGAATTGTATAATTTAGCTGCATGTAAGTCAGTCATACCATTTTCTGTCCAAGCCTAACCCTAACCCCTAACCCCTAACCATAACCCTAACACTAGGTATTGGGAAAAAAGCGATGGAAAAATAAGTATGGAATAAGCACTCAAAAAGCCTGTAATTAGTTTGGGAACTGTTTGCAATAATTGTGTTCATATTGAATTCTTTGCCAGTCGCTGTTGTCATTATTTTGCTTGGGATCTAGTTGGCCACGTTTATACAGCGCCTGTGAAGCATAATACAAATGAAATCGTTTTGATCGACATTGTGCCCTACGTTTTTTGTACTGTTTTCCTTGGCCCTTTTAGAGTAGTATTTCTGTTTCTTTTCCATTTCAGCAAGGGCTTTGGCAGCTGGTGAGCCAGCAGTTACTGGGCAACCAGCAGATTCGCATTTTTTTACTATTGAATTTGCGTGTCCATTATTGACCAAGTGTACTGCGCTGTGATCTCTACAGTCACCATTTCTTGAAAAGGTAATTGTCCCTTTTGGGTTTGTCATTGCAAAAGCATGATTCATAGATTCGGCTTTCTGAGTGCTCGTTCCATATTTTGTTTTCTCCATCGCTTTTTTCCCAATTCGTTTGTCCAGTAGTTTCAAAACAGTCTGTTCATCATTTGATGACATTTTCAACTTTGATCTTACATTAGCAGGCAGGTATGGAAATTGATAGGTTGATGTAGCACCACCATGGCAAATGTACAGCCCATGGTTGCCCATGTAGCATTGTGGAATTGCGCTTGCTGCTTTGGCGGCCATGGTGGTAATCTGAGAATGGGCCCCCCTGTGCTCTTTAAGGATAGCAGCCGCCTCGGCCTGTGCCCTATGGCTTAGGTCATCAGCAAAGCGATCCTGCAGTTTACTCTTTTCCCGTCTCGTTTTACCAGGAAACATATCTGGACTAAATTTTGCACGACTTACGGCTGCACAAAGTGATCTGTTAAGATGAGGGGGGTCTAGTGAATGTTCAATTTGCATACCTGCCTTGCTATGTGTATAATATGATTGTATACCCTCTGCCAGACAACCGTCGGCATCAGTGGTGACCCTATTAATTGTCAGAGGCTCCTTACAGTTCAAGAGTTTTTTGGCACATTGAATTCCGCCTTCATGTTCATCACCCATGTTGAAATTTGCTGGACGAGTGGCTGTGCATTTATCTGCATGTTTGTGTTCATTCTTGCTGATGTCACATTTTGCACAGCTTGTTCTCATGGTTATACATTACAATGTATTTTTGGGTTGTCACATTTTCACAAACAATGTCCCTTGTTTGAGTTGCTGGAACGAACAGTGTCTTCTTGCAGTTCCTAAGGGGATTGTTATATTGTCGATCAACTTCAACAGCTATTGCACTTTCCCTATTGTGACCTTGCAATTCATGAATGTCTTTGACAATTTTTCTCTTATCGCTCATATCCTGTTCATTTTCAAAAGTTATAATTTCCCCACATTTATTTGATAATTTCTGCAGGGCATTTCCTGAAGGAACAGTTGTATCCATTGCAGACAAGAGTTTCCTCACACCAGCAGTTGCTATCCCGGTATTGTGAAGACCAACCTGCAAAGCCATGTTGGGAGTGGCAGTGCGTCTCCCTCTCCCTGTTCGAGGAATTTCTGTGTACAGTTTTGTCTTGTCTGTATGGAACCTGCACTTTTTGCAGGACATCATCTCGGACACGGCTAAACCTCGACGAACCTCTGCATGCGGCATGAGTTCTGGTTGACCATCACACTCGGGTTTTGCTCGTTGGTGATCCAGCACGGCCTGTACCCCCAAGTTAACAGCAGCATTGACATTTACGAACCGGTAACCTCCTCTCCCATCCTGGTGATTGTCTCCACTTGTTTGCTGAAGTTGTGCTCCGCTCTTGGTTTGGAGTTTTTCAACTGGAGTTTTTTCAGCAATTTTGGGCCGAAGTAGCATGACGTCTCTTGTTGGCTCTGCATTGGGTGTCGTACAAAAGAATCCCTGTACATCTCTGGTGACAGCTAACTCCATCTGCTCATATGATGGCCTAATATAGACAGTTGGTGAGTCTCTCTTCGTATATTCATATTTGACTTTGCCTTCTAACTTTGGAGTGATGACTGATGTTTTTTTTTTCTGGTACCAGCCTTTTTTCTTTTTGTAGATTCCACGCCCAACAAGACCCATTTTGCAACTGATATGCTCACAGCTGGCTTATTGCAAGTAGTGATTTAACTACATAGTGAATTATACATAGCTTCTTATACATCACCAGTGCATGTCAGTGCTCATCATTACTTAATAGTATGCATGTTTTGAACAATGAAGTGAAACCAGTTTTTCTTAGGAAAACACAAACACAGCTTGGGAGAGCACAATGGGGCATCCTCATTTAAGGTTGTCTTTTTTATTGGGGGAAGAGTGAGGCTTAATGAATTGACCAACTACTAAGCAGCTTAATCCATTGAGTGTTTCACACAGTGCATAATTATCATTGGAAGTTGGTTGTTATTTGTTGTCTTTAATTAGTGTTACATGTGTGTTGCATTAGTAAAATTCACAAAACTATTACAAGTAGTTGTTTCTAAAATAGTACTGGTTCAGGAATGCATGCATTGAAGAAAAAACTGTATATACTCTTTAAATATCTGTTTTATCAACAATTTTGATCAACTCTCTTTGCAAGGACCTGTATATACATGGGGATGTATGCAGGGTTGGGGATGTTTCTTTCTCTTTGTGGTCTGTTTACCATGAAACAATTTACATTTTACATTTTCTTCTCAGCACATCATGTGAAGAAAGGCTCGTGATTTGCCCCCTCAGCGTATGATTCATTGTGTATGAGGCCCCATTTTCTGTCAACCTGGATCCGCCCCTAATAAGGTTAATTTTGTAAAACTGTCTGAAATTGCCTTTAGATAATATCTCAGATATTGTTTAAATATTCAAGGAGGAAACTAATTGTTATTTAAAGAAATTTTAAAGAAAAACATTGCACCAAGAAATACAATAATGCATACACAATGCATGGTTATCCATTGCAAACTGCACAGAAACATCATAGACGAACCAATATGCTTAAAGCTGGCATTCTGCAGTGGAGTAATATTTTCAATTTTTTTCAGAAACATGACCTCTGCAGATTACTGGATGTCCTTATTAGTGTTCCCAAGTCAAATTGAAAAAAATCATCTCTTTAAAGGGTGCACCCCACTAAATAGTGAGGAATTCATGCGCCGAGCTGTTTATCATAAAGTGTATGCCCTCAAATTTTTCTGAAAAACAAAGATTTGAGGCCCATTCATTTGATGGATTGTGTAAAGATGGCCCACTATCATAACCCGGGGGTCCTTGGCTTCCAACTGTGAGTATTTTGGACACACTAGGCCCTGAAAAAGTGGTCCTAATTTGATTTCAAGCGTAAGGCCTTTTTCCAAAATGGCTGCTTTTCAGTGTGGACGTTTTCACTACTGTAGAGGGTGGTTTTCATTGGGATGAGAATAACTCCCTGGAAACCTGGACTTTAGACAGTGAATAGAGAAGAAAATAAAAGGTTATATATCGATCAATATTTTTTCTTTTGGTTTTAAAAACTGTGGGACTTCTAAGTATTTTTTAATGATTTTTGAATATTGGGTATTTAGCACTGTTTACTATGGGAGTTTATTTAGTTGGGTGCACCCTCAGGCGAACCGGGTTCGAAAAAGCACCGGGTTCGAAACACTTTGGCGCCATTATTTTAGTATTAAATAATTACGCAATCACGTTTTATTTATAAGTAGTATTGAATTCAACTTCACGTAACAAGAGCAATCATAGCGCAATCCAGTGTTACTGGGTTTCGGTACAGGACAACTGGGTTCGAAGCAAGTGCCAACAATGTTTTCGTTTTGAATGATTACGCAATCACGTTTTATTTATCAGTAGTATTAAATTCGTCATTTACCAAGAGGATTGGTAGCTCAATCTGTGACCGCTGTGCTACGGTCCAGGCGAACCGGGTTCGAAACACTTTGGCGCCATTGCTTTAGTTTTAAATAATTACGCAATCACGTTTTATTTATAAGTAGTATTGAATTGAACTGCACATACCAAGAGGAATCTTGGCGCAATCCAGTGGTACTGGGTTTCGGTGCAGGAGACCTGGGTTCGAAACCCAGTGGCCACAATGTTTTAGTTTTGAATGATTACGCAATCAAGATTTATTTAAGTAGTTTTAAATTCAACTCCAAATACCAACAGGATAAATGGCGCAAGCCGTTAGTCCACTGGTCTGTCAATTGCGGCAGTTCCAGGCTGGTACGTCCGGGTTCGAATCCTGCTCCTGAAACACAGAGACATGGCAGCTGCTGGCTGCGGCAATGGCTTGGGGACCGCCATGTCTCTCCCCTGAAGGTTAGAGCGTGGAGGAAATGTACGGACGGGGGAGAAAAGGAGGGACCGGGAGGGTAGCGACCTCCCAGAAGGGTGCTAAGGTGATCACCATGCCGGGGTGTCACGGACTTTGAGTCATCCTAATACCTGGTCGACACTCTGACTAACTCTCCGCACTTTTTTACAATATATATATATATATATATATATATATATATATATATATATATATATATATATACAATAATTTATGTTATTATATTTTTGAGAGAGAGTTTTTCAAAATGCTTGATATTTGCTGGAGAGACGTAACAGAGTGCCTAGAACCCATTTTTCGTAATTTGAGTCGCCTATCATTCCAACTTTTTAAGAAAATCAATATTTTATGAAAAATATGGTAAAATACGAAGTAACCAACTAGTCCAAATAGGCTGTAACTCGGTGGCTGTATTCTGCAGACACATTGGTTCATTCTGTGTAAATTTGAAGCGAATCGGAGACAATTTTTTCGAGGTGAAAAAACGACAATGCTTACCCTTGTCGTTTTTTCCAGATTTAATAAAAATGACATTTTTCAAATGCTTGATATTGCTGGAGGAGACGTAATAGAGTGCCTAGAACCCATTTTTCGTAATTTGAGTCGCCTATCATTCCAACTTTTTAAGAAAATCAATATTTTATGAAAAATATGGGTAAAATTACGAAATTTTAAACTAGTCCAAATAGGCTGTAACTCGGTGGCTGTATTCTGCAGACACAGAGGTTCATTCTGTGTAAATTTGAAGCGAATCGCAGACTTTTTTTTTTTCGAGGTGAAAAAAAAACGACAATGCCTACCCCTTGTCGTTTTTTCCAAATTTGGCCTAAAAATGACATTTTTTCAAAATGCTTGATACTTGCTGGAGAGACTTAATAGAGTGCGTAGAACCCATTTTTCGTAATTTGAGTCGCCTATCATTCCAACTTTTTAAGAAAATCAATATTTTATGAAAAATATGGGTAAAATTACGAAATTTTAAACTAGTCCAAATAGGCTGTAACTCGGTGGCTGTATTCTGCAGACACAGAGGTTCATTCTGTGTAAATTTGAAGCGAATCGGGGACTTTTTTTTTTCGAGGTGAAAAAAAACGACAATGCCTACCCCTTGTCGTTTTTTCCAAATTTGGCCTAAAAATGAAATTTTTTCAAAATGCTTGATACTTTCTGGAGAGACGTAACAGAGTGCCTAGAACACATTTGTGGTAATTTGAGTCGCCTATCTTTCCAACTTTTTAAGAAAATCAATATTTTATGGAAAATATGGGTAAAATTACAGCCACCAAGTTACAGCCTGTTTGGACAAGTTTAAAATTTTGAAATTTTACCTATATTTGTTCATAAAATATTGATTTTCTTAAAAAGTTGGAAAGATAGGCGACTCAAATTACCACAAATGTGTTCTAGGCACTCTGTTACGTCTCTCCAACAAGTATTAATCATTTTGAAAAATTGTAATTTTTAGGCCAAATTTGGAAAAAACGACAAAAAACGTTTTTTTCACCTCGAATTAAAATTGTCTCCGATTTGCTTCAAAATTACACAGAATGAACCAATGTGTCTGCAGAATACAGCCACCAAGTTACAGCCTGTTTGGACAAGTTTAAAATTTTGAAATTTTACCTATATTTGTTCATAAAATATTGATTTTCTTAAAAAGTTGGAAAGATAGGCGACTCAAATTACCACAAATGTGTTCTAGGCACTCTGTTACGTCTCTCCAGCAAGTATTAATCATTTTGAAAAAATGTCATTTTTAGGCCAAATTTGGAAAAACGACAAGGGGTAAGCATTGTCGTTTTTTTTCACCTCGAAATTTTTTTTTCTCCGATTCGCTTAAAAATTACACAGAATGAACCAATGTGTCTGCAGAATACAGCCACCAAGTTACAGCCTATTTGGACTAGTATAAAATTTCGTAAATTTATCCATATTTGTTCATAAAATATTGATTTTCTTAAAAAGTTGGAAAGATAGGCGACTCAAATTACCACAAATGTGTTCTAGGCACTCTGTTACGTCTCTCCAGCAAGTATTAATCATTTTGAACAAATGTCATTTTTAGGCCAAATTTGGAAAAAACGACAAGGGTAAGCATTGTCGTTTTTTTCACCTCGAAAATTTTTTTTCTCCGATTTGCTTCAAAATTACACAGAATGAACCAATGTGTCTGCAGAATACAGCCACCAAGTTACAGCCTATTTGGACTAGTATAAAATTTCGTAAATTTATCCATATTTGTTCATAAAATATTGATTTTCTTAAAAAGTTGGAAAGATAGGCGACTCAAATTACCACAAATGTGTTCTAGGCACTCTGTTACGTCTCTCCAGCAAGTGTTAATCATTTTGAAAAAATGTCATTTGTAGGCCAAATTTGGAAAAAACGACAAAAGGGTAAGCATTGTCGTTTTTTTCACCTCGAAAAAAATTTGTCTCCGATTTGCTTCAAAATTACACAGAATGAACCAATGTGTCTGCAGAATACAGCCACCAAGTTAACAGCCTGTTTGGACAAGTTTAAAATTTTGAAATTTTACCTATATTTGTTCATAAAATATTGATTTTCTTAAAAAGTTGGAAAGATAGGCGACTCAAATTACCACAAATGTGTTCTAGGCACTCTGTTACGTCTCTCCAGCAAGTATTAATCATTTTGAAAAAATGTAATTTTTAGGCCAAATTTGGAAAAACGACAAGGGGTAAGCATTGTCGTTTTTTTCACCTCGAAATTTTTTTTTCTCCGATTCGCTTCAAAATTACACAGAATGAACCAATGTGTCTGCAGAATACAGCCACCAAGTTACAGCCTATTTGGACTAGTATAAAATTTCGTAAATTTATCCATATTTGTTCATAAAATATTGATTTTCTTAAAAAGTTGGAAAGATAGGCGACTCAAATTACCACAAATGTGTTCTAGGCACTCTGTTACGTCTCTCCAGCAAGTATTAATCATTTTGAACAAATGTCATTTTTAGGCCAAATTTGGAAAAAACGACAAAAGGGTAAGCATTGTCGTTTTTTTCACCTCGAAAAAAAATTGTCTCCGATTTGCTTCAAAATTACACAGAATGAACCAATGTGTCTGCAGAATACAGCCACCAAGTTACAGCCTGTTTGGACAAGTTTAAAATTTTGAAATTTTACCTATATTTGTTCATAAAATATTGATTTTCTTAAAAAGTTGGAAAGATAGGCGACTCAAATTACCACAAATGTGTTCTAGGCACTCTGTTACGTCTCTCCAGCAAGTATTAATCATTTTGAAAAAATGTCATTTTTAGGCCAAATTTGGAAAAAACGACAAAAGGGTAAGCATTGTCGTTTTTTTCACCTCGAAAAAAAATTGTCTCCGATTTGCTTCAAAATTACACAGAATGAACCAATGTGTCTGCAGAATACAGCCACCAAGTTACAGCCTGTTTGGACAAGTTTAAAATTTTGAAATTTTACCTATATTTGTTCATAAAATATTGATTTTCTTAAAAAGTTGGAAAGATAGGCGACTCAAATTACCACAAATGTGTTCTAGGCACTCTGTTACGTCTCTCCAGCAAGTATTAATCATTTTGAACAAATGTCATTTTTAGGCCAAATTTGGAAAAACGACAAGGGGTAAGCATTGTCGTTTTTTTCACCTCGAAAATTTTTTTTCTCCGATTCGCTTCAAAATTACACAGAATGAACCAATGTGTATGCAGAATACAGCCACCAAGTTACAGCCTATTTGGACTAGTATAACATTTCGTAAATTTATCCATATTTTTTCATAAAATATTGATTTTCTTAAAAAGTTGGAAAGATAGGCGACTCAAATGTGTTCTATATATATATATATATATATATATATATATATATATATATATATATATATATATATATATATATACTACTCAAAACAATTTAGGGAACACCGGATTTTTAACATCAAATAGGTTTGAAATGTTCCATGAACCACGATTTTCGTTTGCAACCCCCTCTCTCTTTCAGTAGTCATGTCATGAAATGTGTAATCACTACATGCATCCTTTATCATCTGTTTCATTGTGCAGTTGTTTCTCATCAATTCTGTGAAACATTGTATTTATCTGATATAAATGATCTTGCTTTAACTGAGATTATTCCGGTGTTCCCTAAATTGTTTTGAGTAGTATATATATACAGTGCGTATCAAAAAAAAGGTAATCCGAATTTAGGGGGTTGATATGCCAAGGTTATTTAGTTTGACAATTTACATGTAGTTTACCAAAGAAGAGGAACTCCTCAGCTTTCCATTGATACCTTTATTGACCGATTGCTGTCACACATGACCGAGTACATTGTTATTGAAAATGGCAAATTCAAATCGCATTTTTGCAAGTTTGGGTAATCAGTTCAAGTCAGTCTGAAATGGACGCATCACTTGACTGCCTAGTTGATTATGTAAGATTTTTAAGCTGGTGCGGTAATCGTCCGTTACGACATCCTTTTCTTCAAGTTGGGTATTTAAGAAGGGCCTGGGTTTAGGGACAGGTAGTTGGAAAGATGGTACAACTAACGACTGAACAGCGAGCTTTCGTGGTTACAACATTTCACCAAACTCGCAGTTTGCAGCAAACTCGCAGTTTGCTTTCAGGGAACGTTTCCCAGAACGGGAGCCCCCAGCAGCCAAAACCATCTGGGCGAATGTTAGAAAATATCAAGAGTATGGCACTAGCCTCAACCGCAACAAGGGGAATTCTGGCAGGAGGCGCACAGGGCGATGAGAAGGGAACATTTCAGCAGTAAGGCAGCAACTTTTGGAGCATCCTATGGACACCAGCGCAGGCGAAATGGGCTGAGATTGCCTTCGGCGACATTCAACAGAATCACGAGATTGGACCTCCACCAGCATCCATATCGGATTCACATCCGACATCAACTTACGCCAGGAGATTTTGCTAGAAGGCTGGCGTTTGCCAGATGGTTGATAGCCCGTACCGAGAGATGTCAATTTTCTGCGGAATCTCGTAATCGGCGACGAAGCTGCTTTCTGCATGAACGGCAAGGTCAATAAACATAATGTTCTTGAATATGCACCAGCAAGACACCCCCAGAATTCAATTTTGAGGTTAACATGAGTCGACAAAAGTGTACTTTTTGGTTAGGACTTTGTGGAAGTGGTCAGCTGATCGGACCGTTTTTCTTTCAAAGGAATGTCAATGGTAACATGTATCTGCAGATGCTCAATGATAACGTTTTACCGCAGCTGCAGGAACACTTTGAGCGACAGGTTCGTGGGGTCATCAGGCAGCTCTGTTTTTTAATTTTTTGTTATGTAAGTCGCCCATCACAAGGCCAAAAGGCCACTCAAGGTGAGGGCTGGCAAGAAAATTAGTCAAGTTAAGGGTGGGTCCAAGACGGCGCCCCAGCACATCGCCTTATCGCTGTCCGAGATCGTCTGAGGGAAGTCTTTGGCGAACGAGTCATCGCCGTCAACCATGAGGTGGAATGGCCACCAAGATAACCTGACCTCACACCATGTGATTATTTCCTTTGGGAACATTTGAAGAACAAGGTGTTTGCAACTCCTCCCCGTGATCTTGATGAATTGCAGGGCCGTATTCGAAATGAAGTGGATGCTTTACGCAATGATCTGGCTATGGTGAGACGAGCAGTGCAGGACATGCTCCGTCGCTGTCAGCTTTGTGTCGAAAGGGGAGGTGGACATGTTGAAGGTGTGGGTGCATAAAAGGGCAATGTCAGAAGAGATTCTTCTTGAATAATGTCCAGTCATTCCTAAAGAAAATCTGGTTTATCATACTGACTTTCACTGATTATCCTGCCTTGCACTGATTAGCCAAACTTGCAAAAATGCGATTTGAATTTGTCATTTTCAATAACAATGTACTCGGTCATGTGTGACAGCAATGGGTCAATAAAGGTATCAATGGAAAGCTGAGGAGTTCCTCTTCTTTGGTAAACTACATGTAAATTGTCAAACTAAATAACCTTGGCATATTAACCCCCTGAATTCAGATTACCTTTTTTTTGATACGCACTGTATATATATATATATATATATATATATATATATATATATATATATATATATATATATATATATATATATATATATAGTAAAAAAGTCCGGAGAGTTAGTCAGAGTGTCGACCAGGTATTAGGATGACTCAAAGTCCGGGACACCCCGGCATGGTGATCACCTTAGCACCCTTCTGGGAGGTCGCTACCCTCCCGGTCCCTCCTTTTCTCCCCCGTCCGTACATTTCCTCCACGCTCTAACCTTCAGGGGAGAGACATGGCGGTCCCCAAGCCATTGCCGCAGCCAGCAGCTGCCATGTCTCTGTGTTTCAGGAGCAGGATTCGAACCCGGACGTACCAGCCTGGAACTGCCTGCAATTAACAGACCAGTGGACTGGACTAACGGCTTGCGCCATTTATCCTGTTGGTATTTGGAGTTGAATTCAAAACTACTTAAATAAATCTTGATTGCGTAATCATTCAAAACTAAAATATTGTCGCCACTGGGTTTCGAACCCAGGTCTCCTGCACCGAAACCCAGCACCACTGGATTGCGCCAAGATTCCTCTTGGTATGTGCAGTTGAATTCAATACTACTTATAAATAAAACGTGATTGCGTAATTATTTAAAACTAAAGCAATGGCGCTAAAGTGTTTTGAACCCGGTTCGCCTGGACCGCAGCACAGCGGTCACAGATTGCGCTACCAATCCTCTTGGTAAATGGCAAATTTAATACTACTGATAAATAAAACGTGATTGCGTAATCATTCAAAACGAAAACGTTGTCGCCACTTGGTTTCGAACCCAGTTCTCCTGTACCGAAAGCCAGTACCACTGGATTGCGCCAAGATTCCTCTTGTTTCGTGTAGTTGAATGTAATACTACTTATAAATACAACGTGATTGCGTAATTATTTAAAACTAAAGTAATGGCGCCAAAGTGTTTCGAATCCGGTGCTTTTTCGAACCCGGTTCGCCTGGACCGCAACACAGTGCCAACAGATTGCGCCACCAATCCTCTTGGTATGTGCAGTTGAATTCAATACTACTTATAAATAAAACGTGATTGTGTAATTATTTAAAACTAAAGCAATGGCGCTAAAGTGTTTTGAACCCGGTTCGCCTGGACCGCAGCACAGCGGTCACAGATTGCGCTACCAATCCTCTTGGTAAACGGCGAATTTAATACTACTTATAAATAAAACGTGATTGCGTAATCATTCAAAACGAAAACACTGTCGCCACTGGGTTTCGAACCCAGGTCTCTTGCACCGAAACCCAGCACCACTGGATTGCGCCACGATTCCTCTTGGTATATGTGTATGAATTTAATACTACTTATAAATAAAACGTGATTGCGTAATTAATTAAAAATATAACATTGGGACAAGCAGGATTCGAACTCGGGTCGCTCGCATCGAAACTCAATAATAATTGATTGCTCCACCAATCCTTTTGATATTTAGGTCTGAATTTAATTCGATTTAGAATTGAATTTAATTCTAAACCGTGACAGAAAAACCACTTAAAATGGAAAAGAAATACGGCAGACCAGTGCTGGGATTCGCTTGTACCAAACTTTGTGGCCTTAACATTAGGCCGTTGGTTCATCTGGGTTTCGAACCCAGATCTCCAGCACCGAAACCCCAGGAACTCTGGATTGCGCCACCAATCCTTTTGATGTTTGGAGTTGAATTTTAAATTACTTCAAATAAATCATGATTGCGTAACCAATTAAAATGGAAAAAGAAATTGTCATTTCACTGCTGGGATTTGCACCAGGGTCGACTGTACCTATGTCTGGGTGCTTACCCATTAGACTGTTGCTTCATCTGTTAATTAGCAGGAATGCTTTTAGATTAATCGCAGCAATAAACATTGGTCAAAAAATTAAGTTTTAGGAGAAGGATTTGAACCCGAACGTATAGGATAGATTCTTCTGAACAGGTTTACTCTGAAACAGTAATTTAAAAATATATCAATTACATAAATTAGCAGATAATTAATAAGGGCCAAATTGATTTAAATTAATCATTTAAATTAGTTAATTTTAATTACATAAAATTGTGATTGAGTCCATCCCAGGTTCCCTGCCCCGAAACCCAGCGACACCTTCTTGATTATGTATTATGCCACTACGCTTTAATAACAACAACAACAACAACAACAACAACAATAATAATAATAAATAACTTGGCGAGCAGAGAAGCTTTGTCGGAGGAAGATGTTAGAATTTCTGGTCTATTGTCAAGAGTTGGAATTGGAGACTTTCCACGGTTTAAAACCTCGTTAGTAATTCTCCAAAATTCTTTAGAACCAAGAGAGATTTTGAACAATGAATGTATGCACATCCAGTGAGATGTAGACCATTTTGGCGGTTGGGTTCGACATTCTTTCCAAACTGACTTGATGTGAATTTGTATCAAATACCATTCAATGGAATACACTTATCAAGGTTTGGCCATAGTCCCCGCCCACCCTTATCCTTGCTGGAAATCTCGGTCATGCCATCTGTATAAAAGCCAAGCACCTGACCGACATAGTTACAATTGTCATATAGGCCAGAAAGATGGGGCTATAATTAGAGATGGCCAATCTTATGTTTACTTTTACGACAGCTTACTTTTACTTATACGACAGCGCTAGTGTGATTGATATAATTTTGGCCAATACTGAGATGATTTTGTCCATTGCAAAGGCGACAGAAATTTTTTAAATTAAAATGAAAGACATTTTGTTTTACCCCAGTGAGGCTTTTGTGAATGCAAGACCTAAGGGGTCAAATAAAATACTTACAATATTTTACCAGTTCAGATAATAAGATGTGTATTATTTAGTTCAATTATGACATTACCTTTCTAACATGGAAATGGGTCGATTATCAACACCTGCTTGAAGCATCTTCTTAATATTTCAACCCACATAACTGAATATTTCACAAGTTGGTTTATTACCATTGTACTTGATCTTAATAGATGTACACAATTATATTTTTTTAAACAAATATGTAGTCTTCAGGGGGTTTAAAGGGAAGGTACAACATTGGTAATTATCAAATTTTAAAATGGATGAATTATTTAAAAGATTTACTTGATGCGATTATGGTTCTGTCATCAAGCAACCTGAGAAAGTATTGTCTGAATTGTATTTATCTTAGAGAAAAACACAATTGACGTGTTTTTTTTTCTTTTCTTTCTGAAAAACATGGGGACCTGGTGGGACGAAAGTTTCACAAGTTAGTTGTATGATTTCTTGAAACCCAGAGGGTTAGATAAACACATATATTTCCAAATACCAATGTTGTACATTTCGTTTAAATGAAACAAGGAATAAATAAACATGTTGGGAGTTACAGAATATTGTGTCGTTCATGTATTAACCCTTGGGTATTTTTTACTAGAAAGTATCCTGAATCCACCAAAATCCACCAATTTTGTCACACACAAAATGCTGGTGTCCTGAATCCATCAGAATCCGCCAGTGTAGATATTGGACATATCCTGAATCCGCCAAATCCACCACTAAATTTTTGGTGGATTTTGGCGGATTCAGGATACCATGCTCACATGAACATTTGTATAGTATGTTGCTGCATAGAATCCATCAAAATCTAACATATACATGTAACTATAATCCATCAAGCAACATGACCAAGCAGTTAAAAACTATTGAAATCCTGAATCCATCAAAATCCGCCACATGCTCAATGTGGGTATCCTGAATCATAAAATCTTCCAATACAGGGGATGGATTTTGATGGATTCAGGGTGGTTAGGGTTAATGTGCAATTTTATGAAGGTTCTGTTTTGACAGTTTATTGTACACGCATTTCCTTTCTAAGGTAATTAAGAAACTGAAATAAACATTCAGAAAAGATGTCAAAAGATAACTGTGATTGCACATGAATTGCTTACATTTTTATTACAGTTATGATTTTGATAATGTTATACCATTTGAGAATGATCTTGATTAAGATATGGTTAATTTTAAACTGTAAAATAAATGTTAAAGTTGTCTCCAAAATAACTAACACTGCTTCGTAGAAAAGAGAAATTAAGTAATTCTTAATAGTTTAACCCTTGGCCCAGTCAGCACGGCACCCACAGACACTCACTTGAGTATTTTTGATTGCATTGCCAATAGGTCAAACCACAGAGTCACACAGAGCTGTGTATGTACACTGTACTTGGTTTTGGTTTGACCTCCTTGAGTGCACTGCACAAAGTCAATGGGTTAAGAGAGACATACAAAGTTTGAGTGTCTTTGAGTGTTAAACCTATAGGAGGGTTAATGCAGTAAAAGAAACAAAGAAAAACTTCACTCTGCAAATCAAAGTATGTACAGTCTTGGATATGGGTAATGCATGAGTCATTCATAGGTTTTTAGAGGAGAACAGGGTGATGAAAGAGTTTCAGGTTTCAACAATGACCAAAAATACTTTATCAAATGTCGGCCATCTTGGTTCTGTATACACAATTCTATGAGGGTCATAGTGAGGCTCATGTCAAACATAGGCTGGTGCTTGACCTGCTCCACAGTGAGTATAACAATGTCTGTTTGGGTACTAGACTAGGCTCTCTGTGCAGTGGCTACCAACAAGAAAACATTCTGTATCATAATCATAATGGCATCATCACCCCTAGCACCCCCACTCAAACAATTAATTTGGATACTTTGATTCAGCAAACCAAACATTTTGACCATTCCATCTGAAATTAGCCTTTTTTTTTAAATAATTGCCAGGGGAGTGCTGTTTTTACGAACAAGGGTCACAAAATTGTTCACAACAGTGGTGATGTGATGAAGTGATTCATAGTTCAAATGCCAAAACAAAAATAGGAGCTAAAATCATATTTGATTTCACCATATGTTTATTATTATGTTGTTATAGCATACTGAATATATTACAAAAATCATCAAAACAAATGCCCCCTCCATCATAAGCTGCTGTTCATTAATAGTACAGTTTTAGAGTTTCAATATGATCAAGCTAATACAAACATTATACATTTTACATTTAATTGATTTTATGTTTTGGTATTAATTAACTCCATATAAATTAACTTCCCCGTTCTCCTGAGGACGATCAGAGCATACTGATCGAAACGTCGATATATAACCTCCAGTTCTTTCCAGAACTAATTACTACTCAATAGAGAATTTCACATGGTGTCACCGCAATTAGTCTTACTTAACTTCCCCATACTTATACCTTCTAATTGGGCTGAGTTACCCTTATTAGAAGTCCTCGTCAAACAAGGGAGTTAAAAAATAAGTTGTTAAAATCTAAGGAAACTATTTTATTTAAATGTAGGCTTACTAAGTTTTAAGTAACATATATCAGGGATTAACCCTAACCCTCCAGGGTATTTTGGCTAGAAACCCTGCCAGACGCAACAGAGTGCATCGTTTATCAAAGTGACTTGGCTGCCAAGTGCAACAAGATCCATCTGTTAACAAATCTCAAGGCCGAACTGCCTCAGAGTCTGTGGTCACCAAACGCAGCAGAATACAACTCTGGCATTGTTTAATGGGACCAGCTCTCAATAGAAACAGGCTTGGCTGCTTATGCACTGGTGTTGACAGCTGAATCCATCAAAGTGCATCAGACTTTTCCAGCTGATGCACTCTGCTGCGTCTGGCAGGGCTAAGGTTAAAGCTGAATAAACAAATTATCAAAAGAAAATTACAGGTAAATTTTGCTCAGCAATCTTATTGCTAAGCATAATTTTAAACAAGTTAACGATAAAAAATATCACATACTATGCATGGAGTTTGGTAGGTATCCTTTTTTTTATGGCAAGTAAATGTATTTTCTTTTTTCAGTTTTTCAGTATTTTCAGTTTTCCGACTGGCATCTGCTGCCACGAGAGGTTTCATGGGGCGAGTATGTTTAACAACACCCATCATGACTAAAATCACTTGAAAACTTCCAGAATAGGGGCGTATTCACATGTTGTCACATGTGTTGCCTTTTCCCATTTCACATTCGCCAAATGTTGGTATTATTCGGAAAGTTTGGAAATAAACCATACATGTATTTCACAACTGTTATTAATTCAAAACAAATAACCTTTTGTGTAAGAAAATTCACAATTTTCCTTGAAAACAAGTAGCCCAATTAGTTTTTGACCCGACTCCCCAATGAAAAATGTCTGACAAAGCCAGAGAGAAGTATGCTTAATAAGCCTATAGGGCTTAATGCAGGTATTTTACGCACATGCAAGCTACTCAATAAATCTGACTGGTTAACTGGGATTTTGGTTGGCTAATTGAGACCACATGATCATTTAAATAATAAGTAAAGAGTGTTTGCGGTGACACCATGTAGACATTCTCTTTTGAGTAGTAAATAGTTCTGAAAAGAACCGACTGGTTACAACTCAATGTTTCGATCAGTATGCTCTGATTCTCCTGAAGACGATCAGATAATACTGACCGTAAACAGCCTTTACTTATCCTTTTTCACCATGGAAAGTTACAAGTCTTACTTACATTTACAAGTCTTACTTACATATTACACTAGTAATTACCTGGTTAGAAGATAACCACTTAATTATCTGAAAGCTAACTCGATGTGAAGTTGGTAAAGGTGACAATCAACCTGACAAATTATTCTCATTACAGAGGAAAATGTATGCAAAATTACATAAATTTGCCAGATTGAAACTTTTCTGCTCCAAGTGTATTCTGTCAAAGTTGTGAATGCTTTTTCACACTTTACATGACGCAGATTCTACATTGAGCTGAAACTCATTATTGATTGGTTATTGTATATCTTGTTTCAAAGAAATTAAGCAAATAATTATGGAGAAGCAGTTTTGCCAACATTTCCAATGCTGTACCCTGCATATAACCATAAATGTTCGTATGTTTTCAAGTCATAACTTTAAGGAATAAAAAATTCACCTTCAACTTTGAGTCAGAAGTATAAATCTAGCATATTTGACAGAGCATTTTATTCTATTTTAATGCAAATTATACAATAATAGTATATGTGCAGCGTGTTATAGGAGTGATATTTCTATATATATTAACAGATTTTACACAGATATAGGATAACTGTTAAACAGTGAATTTATCTACCTCGCCAACATCAGTAATCGCTTGATCGTTGATTGTATACTGAATCTTGCATTTGAGTCGAACTTTCTCCTGTGGATCAAAGCAAAAAGAAATTCCAAATGAGTTTTTATCTCAACAGATTTGGATTCATACCTTAAAAGGACAGTATCGTCACGATCAGAACAGACTTTCAACAGGGCATGGAATAGGTGTTCTAGTTTAAGATGAATACTTTGACTGAAAATTACTGTCTCATTTATGCAGCAGCAACGGTAATATAACCTTATCGCCCTTATCAGGGTGGTAAAAATGACAGTGAAAACCAATCAAAGATGCCCCAGTGTGCACAGTCAACACAGTCAGTTGAATGGTTTTCATCACTATAGCTAGTTGCCACTAAAGTTCAGCTATAGTAGGAGGGTTAATTTGATAACCTGATATTTACCAATGCTGTACCTTCCCTTTAAAACAGCTACTCTACACTGTACTCAAGCATTTCTCAATATTACCTACCTTCTGTGTGTTTGCTATGAGCATGACTTGAGTAATTGCTGCTGGGGGTAGAATGGAATTAAAAGCTGGTAGGTCCGTAGCTGATGGTGGCTGTAGATTAACTCTCACCATCTGAATAAGAATCACACATAAGGGTAAATGAATCAAGTTTAGACTCTGCAGAGGAAGTTAACAAAATGTTAACCCAGCAAGTTTTAGGCATAAAAAAAAAAAAAATTTGATTCAAAGTACTAAAATTGAGACCCCTGCACTCTATTACGTCTCTCCAGCAAGTATTAGGCATTTGAAAAAAAACAAATTAGGCACTTTTTGTTTTTTTGACCTCGAAAAAAAATGTCTCCAATCTGCTTCTAAATAACATGGATGATAGCCCTGGGTCTGCATAACACAGCCAACTGATTTATAGCCTTCTTGGACAAGGATTTAACAACGACACAACGTAATAAAAGTGAAGGTCCAACATTGGTATTTGGGCATGTACCTTCACTTCAACCCTCTGGTATTCAAGAAATAATTTTAAAACTAACCCGTGAAAATTTCATCACAATAAGTGTTCACGTTTGCAAGAAAAATTCTTAAATCTTTTTATTAAAATTTTAGTCTGTGAGCTTGTGGAGTCCATACGCATTTTCGGGTACAATCTTTGAAACTCTCAGGATCTCCTATAACCCTTTCATTACCAGCCAGTTATGTCAGAGAGTACCCTTCTTTACCACAGTAATTAGGAGCCCAATGTCACTTCAGCACCAGTGGGTTTTTCACAATTTCATTGAAGTGCGCCCTCACACGGCAGGAAATGACACTTTTTTAACTCTCATTTGTATGTAAAAATGAGTATACAAAAGGGAGGAAAACATTGTGCAAAAGCGAAATAATTTGATCAGTATTTACACTAAAGAAAAGTAATACAAATGGGTGATATTTCATGCAAATACGGTACAGGTATAAGATTTTTTTTCCATGTGAAAAACAATAACTTGAATGAGATTTTGGGGGATTTTTTTTGGTTTTCTACTTGGAAATGAACCATTTACTTGTATTCAGTGTAAATACATCACAATCCGTGCTAACACCCCACCCCCCACCCCCCAATTCAATGTTGGTTTGGACTGTAATCTACGGCTTGTCCGACCATTCCCAACATTGAACGGGGGGGGGGGGGGGGGTTGAAGGCAAATAGTATAGATTTACAATCAAGTGATGTGGTATTTCTCAAAGCAAGGAACTATGCACATAGGTTGTGTACATTGTTTACAGATCATCTTTGTTTGTTTTCGCCTGCCTAATTTTCGGTTACTGCAAACAATGCAGTCGCGTTTCTTTCCATTGGGGGTTTTGCCAGGATAGTGTTGTTGCCCTGCCAACTCAATAGGAATATGGTATCTCAATTGACTTGTTGCGTTACGTTCCCAACCCAACAGCAAGCCCTGTACAATCCCTATACGAAAATCAAGATTACTGACATTTTTGTTCCCTGCTATGCTGGTGAATATTACTCTGCTATTGACAATACAGATATTCAGCATATGGAAAAAAACTCTTTTCCACCATTTCAAGCTTCTGTGTGTATGATTGTAGTACTGAAAACATTGGTTGGCAAGATCAGTTCCACCCTTGTTTTTGTTGTAATCTTCAATACAATTGGGCTTCATAACATCACAAAATCCACTTGTGCTTTTATTACACCGAATTTGCTTTTTGGACAAATCAGTGTTGCCTACATTAGTTAAAAGTGTTACAGATTTTTTGTCTTGCCAAACAATACACAATTGCCCACCTTTCACCCAAAAATGGGTCATCTCCTTTCTTCATTTTATGGTTTTGGGGTTTGCGGCCTGGGTATTCCTGTGTAGTGTAACGAACAGTTCCACAACATCCGAATCCTAGTTTAGCAAGTTTAGCTACAAGAGCTGGGCTAGTATAGTAATTATCACAATATATTACGTGTCCCTTATTCTCAAGTCCATGGACCAGATCAATGACGACTTTTCCTGCAACTGTTGGGTTTGGTGGATGGCAGTCTGATGAATTGAAATCTACGTCTGCATCACAAACAGTTTGGGTGTCGTCGGCTCCTGTGTACAGTTTCCAAGCACACGTGTATCCTGTTTTGGACTCGTTCAGGGAGAAGGCTTTAATACCCCGTTTGATAGGTTTGTTAGGCATGTACTGAACAAAACTCAAGCGTCCCTTGAATTTCAACATACTCTCGTCTGGAGACAGATTCTGCGCAGGGTTATACAGGTTGAGAAACTTCTGGACGAGGACTTCTATCAAGGGCCGAACTTTGGAAAGTTTGTCCCGTTTAGCTAAGGCTCTACGAGGAATTTGGTTATTTGAGATGTGGAGGAACCGAAGAATTGAACTGAACCGATTACGGGACATGATCGACGGATAGAATGGGATGTGAAGAATTTCAGATGTCGACCAGTACATCTTGTATTGAGAGGATTTGTTTATGCCCATAGCAATGAGAAGTGCCACAAATGCCATCATTTCTGGAATGTTGGTTGGGTGCCAGGAGAATTGTTCATCAGGAATTGATTCTATTGTTTGCTGCGCATAGCAATTAGTCTCGTCGACGAGCATATTCCACACAAGTTGACAAAAATACAGCTTGAAGATCTCTACTGCCGACAGTGTGGCAAAGTCGCCGGTGGGGCCAGAATTTCCAGTGAACTGCACAGTCCCACACTCGTAATGGTCTCGTCGTTCCCAACCAGATCGGAAATCTAACTTTCCTGTCGTCCTCCTTGATCTCGGTCGGCTATCACCTTGGTAGGTCGGCTGCAACAGAAAAACAAGGCAAAGGAGGATTAATCTCGGTCATACATTTGTAAATACAATATCTCAATGCTACTTTGCTGCATGTGCACACAGGCCACAGGGGGTCATGCGCAAAATGAATATTGTGCTGAGAAAAGAAATATACTTCCATCCACTCTCCAAAACTCGTTGCCGATAAATTGTTGTTTTAATGTGGGATTGTGAAAGTGAATTCCCCCAACTTCTTGTGTTATATGACTTATAAATATAAGGGCCTTTCGAATACGAGGCTATTCTTTTGGAAGCGTGAGACAAAGAGTGCATTTTCAGCTTGTTGACGCTAATTAAATAGCACGACCGGCTATGGGTGGATGCTAAAATTTCTATGCTATATCTATACTTCAACTTGCTGTTTCAATGAACACAAATAGGCCTATTACCGCAACAAACTACTAAAAATTGTGCATGACTTTTTGGACCCAGTCCAGGGGTGGGGATTTGGTCAATCCTATTCAAGGGATCCATTTTCAAAATTTACATTCCTCATCTCCAACAGTTGTAAACCCCTTCAGCATATACAAAAAAATGCATCCAATATTTACGCTATAGCCTAGGAAAATATGTGAATTACATTAATTTGCATTGGGCCCGGAAGAGTAACGACTAACGTTAACTGTTGTGTTGGTTATTCATTTTTACTGTGATTTAGGCCTACCTCTTGAACGAATTCCACTGGTGGAAGTTGTACTTGTTCTAAAGTACTTTCCTCATCCGTTTCTTCGTCATCTGATTCTGAACCACTGTCTGCCAAAATCTCAGCCAAAATGCCATCATTTATGTCTGTTTCCATCATGATTGCAACTAAAAACTGACCGTTGTGGAAAGCTAGTGGACGCTAGCACCGGGAAACCGCAAAAGATGACGCGCTTTTCTCTTCATGAACTTTTATACACTGCATTCCTGTCAATAGAGGGCGCCAACCCCAAAAACCACTCAAGCATTTTCAGGTGGTGAATTAAGTAGCCATAGTCGTCAAGGGCATGCCGATTCACGGCACCTTTTAGAGCCCTCGGGATCGAAGCGTATCACAACAAAGGCTCTTTTTAGAGCCCGTGGGATCGAAAGGGTTAAATATGTCAACAAATACAAAGCTGTTTGATGCCATTTTTTCCTATGCCCCCTATGGCGGCCATATTGAATTTTAAAATGGCCGCCATATTTAGCATATTATGTGCATACTGTATGCATGGAAAAGGTCAAAATATTACGAAACTGATATGGAGCTTCATTTTTCTACATTTATTAACTCTGGTAACACTATGAAATTCTTTCACATGATATTAAAGGTGTTGCAGGCATTTGAAAATTCTAATTTGTCACCATTTAAGGCATATTAGAGATACTTTTTGTATCGTTTCAGTCAACAGGGGCTATCAAGCACTGATCATGAGTTAAAATAATTGTAAATGAATATTACATTTAAAACCATTGACAGATTAGCATACATGTATAGTGGATGTTTTATATTTGTAACAAGGATTAACCAAGGTAAGACTGTACCTTTAAGCATGTTGTTTTGTTATGAAATATATACATATAAATACATATATAAAAAGGAACACAAATCATGACCACTTACACAAGTGCCACTTGACAACCCAACTATCTTATTAATAATATAATACAAATATATAAGTATATGTTATTTATAACTAAATTATCTACCAACTATGGTATAACGGAAATTTACGAAAAGAGAAAAACGTTCACAATCAAAACAGAAAATGAAACAATTTTCACTTGAACGCTCGACTAAAACCAAAGAATACAAAAATAGTCTACTGACTACTAGAACAAATAGTCTACTGACTACACTAGTAGAACAAATAGTCTACTGACTACACTAGTAGAACAAAGTGAACAATTCATCACAAACCTTTCCAAAGCAAAACTATCTCAAATTGAAAAAAAAAGGTCTGGGTAAAGGTTTAAACTTTGTTCCAACTCCTGCTAAACCAACCCGTTCAACTCTTTTGAGTGAAATTGACGAATAAGAATTGAATTCCTGATACATAACAAACCTTCCAAAACTCATCTGTTCAAACCACCATCCACTTGGAATCCAAAAACTACACAGAGTGCAACACTTGAAACTATTTGGAAGCCACACAAAATAAACTTGCTCACATTCGTCTGAACATGAAAAACCCTGAACTATCAGCCCTCAAATATCTGAGGAACAACCCTGAAATCGTGATCAAATCATACGATAAAGGGAGAGGCACTGCATTATGAACCGCTCCGACTACCTACAGGTTGGATTATTACAAACATCTTGAATCAGAGCAATACACCGAGTTCGATCAAGATATTACACAAGAAACCATCCTTTTAATTCATAATGTCCAAACCAAAATGCGAAACAACACACTCTCGACAAACACACTCAGGCATATCTCGATCCGAGGTCACAGGCATGTCACATTCCAACAGTACTTTCTACCGAGAATTCACAAAACCCCACCAACAGGCACACCCTTTGTTGGAAGATCATTTTCTACTCCCTGTAGTAACCGCATATGTCCGCATATGTCCGCAAAACAGCAGATATACTGAGGAAACTCGAAGGAATAACATTTCCACAAAATGTGTCTTAATATCACAAGTATTGATGTTGTTAAAATGTACACAAATATCCGCAATAAACTGAGGCAATAAACTGTGTATGCAATGCCATCGACCAAACCAACTATCCATAGTTTATCAACAAATACATCCGCAAATTTCTGGAAGTAATACTCAACAGAAATTGTTTCCAATTGGAAATAAAATCGGTTGTGCAATTAGCTTAACAGCCAGTCCGGAAATTTGTGACATAACATTATACGATCTCGAAAATAAAATAGTACAACAGGCTGATCATATCCAAACATGGTGGCATACTAGACACAAAAGTGTACACCAAACCTACGGAAACATACATGTACCAGTTTCTACACAGAACCCCATCACACCCACCCCATGTGTTCAAAGCATTTATCTACTGAGAAACTCTGCGATATGCTAGAAACACCAACAATGAGGAAGATTTCACAGAAATACGTCAAAATTTCTCACAAAAAATTATTAGCTGAGATAAACAACGTAACACATAAAGTGTCACTGGCTAACTAGCCAAACTGATTCACAAATTACCAAAAGATAAACAAAACAACGACTTATAATCCGTTCGTAAACCACAAAAGATGTGAAACAAGCAGGAAACAAACATTGGCCACTGATACAACAAAACCAACATACTCTCAGAAATATTTCCAAAACAACCATTTGTTGCATTCAGAAAGGCTCAAAACATTCGGGAGAAACTAACTCACTCCCAGGGACCCCAGGGGTCAGTTTGAGATTTCCATGTTACCATATAGAGCATTTTCTCTACATTTTGATGGAAAAAGAAAATCCTGAAACGTTGTTGGTAACATTGTTTCACAATAAATTTGGGAGGTCACTTTTGAAAATTGGGTCCAAGTTTAGGGTTTTGCCAGAGCCAGTCACATCTGGCTTTTTTTGAAAAACCAGATGAAACACTTAATGATCTGCTCTCTTTATTAGAGGAACAAATCACATAAACACAACGAAGGAACCCACTCATACAAAATGGACACATTACAACTGTTTGGAAAACATCAATTATCCAAAAATAAGATAGGAGACAATCCGGTTCTAACTTCTATTGAACCAGTACTTGCAACTGATTGCCCGCAATTGATGACCCAGCAAACATTACACAATCGGCCCAATGCTGGCCCAATTACGGCTGGACAATTGGCCCAATGCTGGCTGCCAGTACCGTTTTGCACATTGGCGTTGAATTGGCCCAGTTCCGTTTGCCTTAATTGGCCCAATACCGAGCCATACCGGCCAGTATTGGCCCAATGGTTATTTACCTGTACTGGGCCAATGCCGTTAGCCGATATCGGCCCAGTATGCCAACTGTGCAAGCCGATATCGGCCCATTAATGGGCCTGGTGTTATACATTTTTTGTATATTTATTTTATATTTTTTTATTTTTTATTATTATTATTTTGGGGGGGGGGGGGGCTTGTGCAATAAGAATAGTACAGAAGCAGGTTTTTTTGGGGGAGGTGGTTATGAAGTGCAAATCAAGTTTATAAAAATATTTCAGAAGATATTACCCAAACGTTATTGAGTATTCTATTGAACTTCATATACCCACAATGCATCAACACAACTTTACACAGATTAGCAAACAGTACCACTACACATGTACATGTTTATACATGTATGAACATCAAATCTGAAACAGCAAGTCTAGCTTGTAAACTATAAAATGTTTTAATAAACCAACAATAATATATTTGACATTTGACATTGTTACGTCCTACACTAAGGGTAAAATAAGTGCTTTCATCTCATGGTTTAGTATGAATTTGGCAATTACAGTCGACTCTTGTTAAAGAGGTTCTGCTTATAAAGAGCAAATTTTGAAGTCCCAAATCTCAATTTCTCTTTTTGTGTTTCTTTGTTTCGCTGTCCTTTTATAACAACATTCCTGTTATAAAGAGCTAATTTGGCCAGTCCTATCGCCCTTATTATAACGAGAGTCGACTGTTTTGATGTACAAATGTACATATATTTTTGACCGTCCCAAATGTGGCCAACGATCGAAGGTCTACCAAAAACAAAAAAATGTGGACATAAATGGTTTCCAATTCACCACTTATCGAAAGCATGATCAACATTTGTAAATGTTGGCCATGTTACTGTCAGCTAAAAGAGCACTTGGGTATATTGATTATGGGCATATGGATGCATATTAGTATTTCAATTAATTTATTACAAAAACATGTTACTGGCACATTTGTCAGAATGACAAGACTGGGATAATTGAGGAATGTCAAAAATATTAAAAATACACAGAGGTGACTCCACAGCTCTGCAGAAATGCTGAATTTCCTGATTCGGTTTTCCAAAATTTCTCAGAGGGTTGGACCATTTTCCCTGGTCAAGAGCCTATCGCTTATTTGGCATTAAATGGCTGATGCATGTAAAGCACCATTGAGAAATGTTTTAATATGAATTGGCAACAAAAATGGCAAACGTCTCAAGCCCACGTACTGGATTGCTAGTTTAATAGTCTTCTGTTCAAACTGATCTCCTAATAGAATTTTTGATGAAAGTTATCCCGAAGATTAACCTTTGAGCCGAACATAAAACGACAATTGTTTTTGTGATTTTCACATTGAAACTTTATATAGCCTGCGCAAATGATGAACAGTACACTGACTCTTATAAGTTCTCAAATCTGTTTAAAATAATCAAACCTGAAACAATGGATTAAAACCAAAAGTTACAACTTTTTGCAACATTTTAAATACAGTCGACTCTCGTTACAAAGATCACTTTTTTAAAGAGGTCCTGCTAATAAAGAACAAATTATGCAGTCCCAAATCTCATTTTCTCTTTGTGTTTCTTTGTTTTGTTGTCCTTTAGTAAAAACATTGGTGTTTAAAGATGTCATTTTGCCAATCCCAATGACCTTGTTATAATGAGATTTGACTGCATTTCGAAGAAAAAATATGATGAAGTGGTATATTATAGTTTGAAAGCGGCTAAGTACCCCATCGTAGATGACTTCGCTTTTGACTCGATCTAATGACCTTGCATTTGGCTTGATCTATTGAAGGATTAGTCCATGTCATCAGGGCCCTCCTGATGCTGTCTTGCCAGCTCTCGACTTTTTCTCCCTCCATTCCGATCCCCAGCATTGCGCAGCCACACCATTACTTCCTTCTTCACATCTGAAGCAGTCGCCGACATTGATGGCACCCTAGTTATTGCATCTGAAATTGCAAAAGAGTACATACACACAAGGAAAGGAAATTACAATTAATAAGATTGGATGTACAAATACCACATGCCTTTTATGGGTGAAATACTGAACATTAGACTTGACTGGCTGGCACTCTTTTATAATCACAAGGGAGAACGAGTGATGAGGGAGTATGAAAAACAGTATAAGACATCTTTCTTATACCGAACAAATGACAGAAGTCAAATTAAGTTTATTTTGCTGTCAATATTTTTTGTTTAAAATTACTAATCTTATGCGGTCATACTAATTCCCGACAACACAAGACAACAGACGACAAATAATTAAAAATGCACTGAAAGCTGAAATCCAAAACAAAATGTACTTAATATCCTTCACACAACCGTCATCTGCATATTTTCATGGTTTCAAAGTGCTCCAAATTAAAGTTTTTCTATCCCATTTTTTGACAGTTCTATTTGCCGCCATATTCTTACACAATGTAACACTACGCACATACGCTTCACGCGTACATGTAAGCGCAAGGCGGCCAATGACGGCCAATATTACTTTGTTGAAAAAGTGATTTTTTTTTTTTGGTCAGAAAAAACCTTATTGTGCACACTTTGAAAACATAAAAATATGTAGATCATGAAAGATGATAATTGTATGAGGAATATTAATTACATTTTGCTTTGGTTTTCGGCTTTTAGTGAATTTTAAATTTTTTAATGATGATTTCCTGCTTCAACTCAAGCAGTCAAGAGTACAATCAAGCTTTTGTTTTTGGGCATTGGGCATATTGGGCATCAGACTCAGAGAATCAGTATTTTTGTTCAGATGGTCCGGCTGAGACATGGTGACGGTATAGACCTAGATTTGTGCCGGCAGTTTCAGCACTGTCCGAAATAGGTGCGCTTCGCTTCGGTATCGTGCATGACTACATCCACCTGTAACGTTAGGCATAGGCCTCGGTGTTTCGACGAAAAAAAATTCACGAAGTTTAAAAGTGTACTGAAATGCACTTATATCAGCTGAAATGATCTACAAGTACAAAAACTCACCAGTTGACTTTCAAAACGTACTAGACCCTTCCACACCAGCTTCCTGGCAAGTCAAATAAAGCTGTAAATTTCGAGAAAACGTGACCACTTCTCAGAACACCAGCACTTTCACGAGACAACTGGTCAAGAAAAGATGGCGATCGCGTGCGTGATCGATCGCGACGTGCGCGCGTGTCGGCGCGATCCCACAATCCCTTGCGTGCTATCCCACAAGTCCATGCGCGCGATGTCATACCGCGCGCCGGAATCGGCCCAATATCGGCCCAATTTAGACTGTGCAAATGCTGGCGGGGTGGCGGCCGCCAGAATAAAGCCAGCATTGGCACACTTCTGGCCGTTTACCGTCAGCCATAAACGGTACTGCCTTTACAAGCCAGTACACTGCCAGCATTGGGCCAATTGTGTAATGTTTGCTGGGGAGGCATGAAAGCTTACAATGTAGCTATTGTATTGCTACTGTTACGAATCTTACCCTTTGATTTTGATAAATATTAGCACCCCTTATAGTTCACTTCTTCCACTTCCAATATTTTGCTGACGATGCAATTTCAAGCAGTCTAAGTCCCAGGGTTGTTTCCCCGGACCCTCGATTGTCCGCTATGAATATGCAATCCATACAAGGACGCTACTTTTGCTCATGCATAATGCAACACCAGCGAGAGCCCTGTGTGCGTGCCACACCCTCCCGCCACGTGGCTTGGAGCCGTCCTTTGGACTTAGTCTATTTTCCGAATACTTTCCTCAGAGTCCACCCCTTCACACCGAACACGGTTCGTGGGTGAACCACGGCCAAACAGTCACCGTGACTGTCCCGCTCAGTCATTAGCCGTGGCCCGCGTGTAGTGCTCCCTACCCAAGCACAGCCGCTGTTCCCCTCATGCACTAATAGCTTAGCATCCAAGCAAATAGCTTAAGCACCCCAGTAAGCATTTTCCCTTTGAACACGCCCTCCTTTCTAAGTTGTCGATCACTTCACTTTCGTCAAATACCTTACCTTATATGGAACAAGGACCTGTTGTATACCCCGATTTTGCACACGTTTCTACCCTTAGACGCGGAAGCCAAGCTTCTCATTGGCTAAGACGCTAAAGTAGGCTTATGTTTTATTCATTCCTAGGCCCCAGATTTCTATATAATCCCCAAGATTTCCTGATCTCAGCGAAAAGTGCGGTTCCGAATGAAATCTATGCGACTCGATCCGATCCATGACAGTGCGATATACCGAACTATTACAGTGCAGTGCCTCGTTCGTTAAACCAATGGTGCAGGGCGTCGATATGGCCATTGGTTCACCTACATGTAGCTATGCGGTCTGATACACACTCTGGCCCCGTCCAGACACCCCGTGTAGTCAAGCCCCGGTGGTCCCCGTCGTAGAGACCGACCAGCCGCCCGTCTCTCGGTATAGCAGTGCCCGTACCGTATGCCGAGTTGACAGCCGCATGAACGAACGATGGTCCCCACTGGCTGTACCCAATAGTTGGTATTCGTACACCCTATTCGGAACTTAGCACAAGTATATAAGTTTAACTATTGACATGTACCTATACGCTACCACTCCTGTCATACATGTTACTAGTGCCTGTTATTATTGTTAAATAGTGATGTTAATAATAAACCAACCCCATTGATTGAGATTGTCACAACAAAGTTTGTATCCGACTATTATTTGTTGACCCACGAAAGTGGGGAATGCAACACTGGTGGCTAGCGGTGGGATGCAGACTTTAACACTCTATCGATATGAGAACTTCTATGAACACTTATAGTTATATTTAAACCCCGGCACGACCATAATGTCAATGTTAGCCAGTCTGTTAGCAGAAGCACCAACGCCTTCACTGCACGTATCAATGAACAATAGTCTATGACCTTCTAGTCTCCATTTCCAGTAAAAGTGTACCCAAGAACATCATGCCTAAACAGTTTCGTAAATCCCGTAGGCTTAGTGCCTCAGCAGAAGCCGGCGACCTCGAAACGTCATTTGCGTCTGTGTCACTAGGCAGTGACAAGACCCAGCTGGAGACCCTCAGAGAAGAGCTAAAGCAGGCAGAGAAACGTGCAGTGGAGGCCGAGCAAAGGGCAGCAGCACTGACCGAATGGAGTGTGCCCTATATGCTCTGGACACTCCCGTTTTAATCCGTCAACACCAGCACTCAACGATGACTTTCACATAACACTACAGAACTTTGAGTTGGACAATGACATTTAAAGATCCTGTTGATTAAATGGCTCGATGGCTAGATATTATGGCCCAGTTTGACTTTAAGAATGAATACCGTGCAGGAAAGAAACATGGCAATGCAGTTGCCCTCTCTAGGGTGCCGTGTGATCCTGACGAGTGCCCGTGCTACGACGGTAGAACCATCCTCACTGAACTACCTTGTGGTGGTTGTGACAAGTGTGTCACTAAGAGTGAACTATGGTCCAATTTCAACAAAGTCGACGACGTAATCCCCCTATCGACCAGACGAATCAATGCTACTTCTGCAGACAAGGTAGAATCCCCTCAGAACACTCCCGATATTGTCAAATCTTCATACAATGAAGACTCCCAGGATGTTTTGACTTGTTACGTCCCAGGTCCCGAACTTTTATCTGAAGGACTAGAAAAAGTTCAGCCTATCCCCTTCGCGACAGTTCTCATACTGATGGCAACAGTGGTAACACTCCTCCTTGGTGTTATTTGCAAACTCGGCAACTGTATTTGGCGCTCGTGCAGTACAGTTATCAATGACATGTGGGTATCGACTCCCGTCGGCCGTTTTGCAAACACAGCTGGAGAAACTCCCGGACAAGCCGTATTGTCCAACGCCTCGCCAGGGATATCACAACAAGATGGGATGGCAAAGTCAGCAGAAAACTCCAACACAAGCAATAACGGTGATACACAGAATGAACCAGAGAGAAGTGACATGAACTGTAACACGCCCTGCGCCCCCGACAAGGGCGCCTTAGCCGGTTTTATTACCGGGCCGCAACTTACAGAACTATTCTACTTCACTCCGGAGCCCAAAATCCAAGATAGTGACTTGTTCAACGTACATGTAATCTCCATGCACGACGATGCCGGTTCAAATGCTGGCCAGCAACAAGACATGCCTTGGGTGAACGGTTACTCCTCTGAGGAAATCGCCAAAATGCAGAGAACTGATCCAGATAATGGCGTAATACTGGGTTGGTTAGTCAGTCAAAGTTCAGCAAATCAGAAACTGTGGTTGTTATGGCAACAACTTGTCATCCGAAACGGTGTCCTCTACAAGAGATGGACAACTACGGACAAAACTAAATCATACTTGCAGCTTGTTGTACTGAAAGTGCTACAACTTACAAGACACCATCTTGTCAGCAATGCTTAATGCTGTGACATCCGCCTATCTTGAAGTAAAGACAAAAACACAAGTTCTACTGGTACCGGCTGAAGGAATCAGTCCGGAGGGAATTGGATAAGTCAGTAGTGGAACCAGCCGTCCATATCTCTGACGCACGCCATCCCCAGACCATCAGTACAACTTCAAGTTCTGATGATTCCCCTTCCCAACCACCCAAGGAACACCATCGTCCCCCCCCCCCGTCATCCACGGTACCATCGAACATTGCCCCTCCCACAAGAAGAAGCCAACGTACAACGCGCACACCAGCCAGGTTTCTTACTTAGCTCCCTTCACTGATACTGCTTGCATATTTGACCTCTTTAGGTCAAGGAACTCGTAGTAAACAAACAGAGCAGAGCATGGCGACCCATTCATTCATAAATTTGCAGCCCCGACTGTACACTCTACAAGAATGTGTGCGGTTGTAATCTGATATGACTGTATAGGAGTCTAGCAAGGAGATGCCACGCGACAGCGGCCGAACTGTATTTGTACATGTGTACACGGTACATGCATGTAACTGTATATGAGAATACGTGTTCAGTTTAAGTTTTCCGTAGTAGATTATAGATTTATTTACATAATTAATTGCCTAGACGTTTTGTAGTTCGTAGACCAAAACTACAAAAGTGACACTTGATGAACCATTTTGAACTCTAAGATTATGCCTCGTCGAATGAACTCTATGACTTTTGTTTTCATCAGCACGACATCGCGTAGCTGATTCACCATGTGATCATCTATGAACTTTAGATTTTATGAACAGTAATATTGTTATTGTTTTCTTAATGAGTTTAACCTATTTCCATGTTAACGCAAAACGAGGACGTTTTGAAACTACAGGGGGAATAGTGTTACGAATCTTACCCTTTGATTTTGATAAATATTAGCACCCCTATAGTTATAGTTCACTTCTTCCACTTCCAATATTTTGCTGACGATGCAATTTCAAGCAGTCTAAGTCCCAGGGTTGTTTCCCCGGACCCTCGATTGTCCGCTATGAATATGCAATCCATACAAGGACGCTACTTTTGCTCATGCATAATGCAACACCAGCGAGAGCCCTGTGTGCGTGCCACACCCTCCCGCCACGTGGCTTGGAGCCGTCCTTTGGACTTAGTCTATTTTCCGAATACTTTCCTCGGAGTCCACCCCTTCACACCGAACACGGTTCGTGGGTGAACCACGGCCAAAAAGTCACCGTGACTGTCACGCTCAGACATTAGACGTGGCCCGCGTGTAGTGCTCACTAACCAAGCACAGCCGCTGTTCCCCTCATGCACTAATAGCTTAGCATCCAAGCAAATAGCTTAAGCACCCCAGTAAGCATTTTCCCTTTGAACACGCCCTCCTTTCTAAGTTGTCGATCACTTCACTTTCGTCAAATACCTTACCTTATATGGAACAAGGACCTGTTGTATACCCCGATTTTGCACACGTTTCTACCCTTAGACGCGGAAGCCAAGCTTCTCATTGGCTAAGACGCTAAAGTAGGCTTATGTTTTATTCATTCCTAGGCCCCAGATTTCTATATAATCCCCAAGATTTCCTGATCTCAGCGAAAAGTGCGGTTCCGAATGAAATCTATGCGACTCGATCCGATCCATGACAGTGCGATATACCGAACTATTACAGTGCAGTGCCTCGTTCGTTAAACCAATGGTGCAGGGCGTCGATATGGCCATTGGTTCACCTACATGTAGCTATGCGGTCTGATACACACTCTGGCCCCGTCCAGACACCCCGTGTAGTCAAGCCCCGGTGGTCCCCGTCGTAGAGACCGACCAGCCGCCCGTCTAGCGCACCGAACTCAAGTTCTGGTGTTGCCAGCAGCAGGGTGTGGGTTCGAGCCCCGGTCGTGACACTTGTATCCTTGAGCAAGGTACTTAACCATAATTGCTTCGCCCTTCGGATGGGACGTAAAGCCGTAGGTCCCGTGTGTTGTATAATGCACGAAAAGTGGATTGTCGTGGCCGAGTGGTCTAGCGCACTGAACTCAAGTTCTGGTGTTGCCAGCAGCAGAGTGTGGGTTCGAGCCCCGGCCGTGACACCTGTGTCCTTGAGCAAGACACTTAACCATAATTGCTTCTCTCCACCCAGGGGTTAAATGGGTACCTGTGAAGGCAGAGATGGTTTGCTCTCTATGCGCTAGAAATGGCAGCAATTGAGCTGTATACTCCCCAGGGAGCTGAGATGGTTTCAGGAATGATTTATGAGCCTTATGAGCCTTATGAGCAGGGATAATAATATAATGCGCCTTGAGCGCCACTTAGTTGGTGGATACGTGCGCTATATAAATCTATACATTATTATTATTATTATTATTATAGCAGTGCCCGTACCGTATGCCGAGTTGACAGCCGCATGAACGAACGATGGTCCCCACTGGCTGTACCCAATAGTTGGTATTCGTACACCCTATTCGGAACTTAGCACAAGTATATAAGTTTAACTATTGACATGTACCTATACGCTACCACTCCTGTCATACATGTTACTAGTGCCTGTTATTATTGTTAAATAGTGATGTTAATAATAAACCAACCCCATTGATTGAGATTGTCACAACAAAGTTTGTATCCGACTATTATTTGTTGACCCACGAAAGTGGGGAATGCAACACTACCAAGGATCTGAAAAAATATCCCGTCTCTTCAACATATTTCCCCTTTTATGACCAAAAATAGGCCTACCTGTAAACAAAAGGTCAACTATTCCCACAAACTATATTGTCAAACTGACAAACAACGGAAATAGTCAGTTACGGACCCATATCATCTTGTATGAAAAATACAATTTGAAAAACAAATCAACAAAGATGTAGACGATGGTGGTGATGGGGGATGTTGATGGGGGATGTTGGTGTTGGTGGTGGTGGTGGTGGTGGTGGTGGTGGTGGTGGTGGTGGTGGTGGTGGTAGGCGATGATATGATGGTACAATTTTTGTGAAATAAACATCACAATGTAACAAACAACATAAAAACTTAAACGTCAAAGGATTCTCACACATGACCCTTATATTCATCTCTGTTGACATGCTTCTACAACCGTTTTGCTAAATTCATACTCACATCATACAGCTGGGGGAAAATGGTAACTCATCGTAAGTTTTCAAGTAAAATTTTTACACATTTCTTAAAGTTGGACCAATTAATTACAAGTCAAACAACTGGCTAGTCCATAAAAAGACAATTCTTCTTAAGATAAACTGTGTGAGGTTTGAATTGTGCATGTTGTATTACAAGTTTACTGAACAGCAACTTTTACAGCAACGATATTGTGCCAGAAAATAGGCAGGAATATAGTGAAGACAGCCTTCATGAGATACGGTGGACACATTTTGAGGGAGCTATTTGGTTCGGGTCAAACCATTTTGTATACAAATTTAATCAAACCAAATCTCGCCCTTCCATTGTGTCTCAAGAAGGCTAATGACACTTAAAATGTGCGAATTGATTTGAAATGAATATGAAGAGTGCATTCCAAAGCAAGCTTGGTTAGTGTGACTCACTTCTATGAGGCGTGTACATTTAAACGGCTTCTGGCAAACTTCAATTTTAAAGCTTAAATTTAAGAATACTTAATTTCTAGATAAAACAAATTGAAAATAATTATTTTCTTTTTTTAAAGCACTAAATAAAGATTGTGTCAAACATATTCCACTGTTTTGGTAGAGAAGGCTCCATTGCAAGTAACAAGGTTCTTTTGCCAAAAGTCAAAGTAGCAATCGCAAGCATTCAAGTATTCCTACTTTTCTACCGAGGTCTGCCATAGCCTGCGATTGTATTCAGGAAGTAATAACACTGAAATTCGATGGACGCCACTGCACGAAATTGTAAGTCTGTTAATAGTCTTCAACAGTTTCCAAGTCCTCTGATTTGTCATTTACCAGTAGTTGTTCAAAGAAAGCTGCCTTGTAGCGTGGGATCATGCTGGCAAGTGTCATCAAGTCAGTTTTCTTCAAAGCAGATATGCCCCTAGGTCTCTCCATCACTGGAACTGATGCTAGCGGGTCTTCACCATTCTCCATTTTCACTGTCAATTCGCGTGCAGAAACCTTCTTTAGGAATCCTAGCTCCAAGAAGTCTTCCTGATTATGAGATGTCTTGTAGAACATTTGTATGGAGCCACGCCTAAACTGCACGACCTTGATATCCTTGAGAAGTACTGATGTCTTCTTGGCCTGGTGTTCAAATAAGAACATCTGTTTGTGATCGATAGTTGCACACTTTAGCTGCTTGCGTGACTTTTCTATGAGCTCGATATAGTCTTGGAAATCATAAACTTCGCTCTTGCTTTTCAACTTGGTGGTGATGGACCCGTGTACACTATCTGCCGCCATGAATGTATGGCCAGGTTCTAAGCACTTCAGAGATATACAGGTGATGCCAATGGAAGGATTGTTAACCATGCGAGGAAATGCTGAAAACAGCGTCCAGTTTTTGTTTTGGGCACTGCAGTTATCAGCAAAGAGGATTACCTCCTGGATATCTCTGTTGAACCGAAGAAAAGTCAAATATGCACTTGCAACATTGTAGGCTTTCCTCCGGCTTCTCCCTCGTGCCACAGAACAGCCACCGCTGGTGCATCTTTGCCAGGTGAAGCGAAAGTCTCGTTGAAAAGCACAAGTTTTCGGCTGAAGTAATAGTCCTTGGTGGGTAATTTTGGCATGCAAATTGTCTTTTGCATGTCTACAGTTGTTACAAGGACTTGGTCATCATTCTTCATCCGCTCTGTGTCTGCATTGAGAGCTGCCCTTGCTTGGGCAGCTCTGGTTTTGTGTTCAACATATCCAGAACAAGCGTGGCAGTTACAGGTACTGCAGTTATGGGGAGGTCATCGCCGATGCTTGTAGTGGTGGATGTGCTTGTTCGTGGATGAGGCATGTTTTACACAGGTCATTTTCAGGAGACGAGAATGAAATATTCATAGAGCTGAATACCTTGTAGTAGTATTGGAAGGAACATTGGTCTTGGCCAGATGCCTGTTGACTTTCATTGAAGACCTGATGCATTGAACATATTGATAGGTCGGATGGAAGGTACCTCCTGTTGGGAGCATGGTCCCGCCTGTAATGTGAGACCTGCGGTCGAAAAGTTCAATATGATCTATTACATGTTTGCGGTACCCTCATCAAATTTGTTCTGTGGTACATGTTGACCACGCCTGTCGCCATGCGCACCGACTACAACACCCCATCCTTCCTGACATTTTTCAGAGCAGACTTAACAACCTGGTCGCCATGATACCCGATCGTGTGCAAGAAAAACATTTGCACACTTGTGTTGATCCGAACCGCCACTTTAGAGTACATTCTCTGCGACCCTCGGTTTGGTGTTGTGAAGGACCTCTTCTTTTCTTCATCCACGTTGTGCACGAGCCAGTCACGTCTGTGGTCGTAGCTCATGTCCCAAAAGTTCTTGAAAATTTCTTGTCTCTGTTCCTCAGAAAACTTCTCTGAACACTTTCTCCTGCATTTCTGTGTACATGGACGAAGTATATGGTGGTTCTCCTGGTCTCTGGTTTTCTTTTGTTCAACTGATCTGCACGTTTTTATCTGTTTAAATATATACAAAGAAATAAAATGTTTTCTGAAAAAGTAAACACAAATTGCTAGTAATTCAGATTGATTCATTTATATCACTAATGGTCAAGAATTACTAAATAATTTGAGTTTGCGTGGAAGGAGAATTTTACAACAGGGCATTCAAGCGACATCTTTATGTGTCCACAGTAACTGCTATGTGTGAAATATGAATATAAAGTCCTCTCCTTAAAATTGCATAACATCCACAGCAAAAGTTATTCAACCTCACCTTTAGATTTATTTAACCTCTCTCTTGCAGAGCCTCTGGATTGGGTGGAGGCTGATCTACAGCATCTAGTGGAACTTCCTCAGGTTGTTCAGCAATACCTGCATTTGTGATAGATGAAGATTTTATTTTGTATTTTGTCTTGAGTATTATTTAATTACAATTAAAGAAATAGCTGTAACATTAAAATAAAAAAAGTGTATACCTATAAATAAAAGATGATTACATTACCTTTTTGGCTATCCTCTTCTGGTGCTACTTGTCCAAGAAGTAGGTCTATATCAGACAATAGCAGGCTGCCATCTTTGTTGGGTGGAGGTTGATCTACAACTTCTTGTTGAACTGCATCAGGTTCTTCAGCAATACCTGCCGTAGTGATGTGCATTTTGTGATAGATTTTATTTAGCATTTAATATTGAGCACAACCTTAATTACACTTAAAGGAGCCATGCAATAGAATTGTTATGATTTGAATACATGTAGGACAGCTTACTTTACGTGTTACTGTATAGTAATACAAGGGAGAAATTTAAACATTTTGGTCTTTTTGCTAATGAAAATGTCCACATTCCTGAGCCATATTGTGATGTCATTCAAGGCAGAACAGAAGTATCTCCATAGCTTTGTACACAAATAATGCATAACTGTAAATAAAAAGAGAAGTGCATTACCTTTTGGTTATCCTCTTCTGGTGCCACTTGTCCCAGAAGTATGTCTATATCAGACAACTGCAGGCTGTCGTCTTTGTTCAGATTGCTTTTGGGATTATCTGTGAATGAATGAATTATTGGTAAATAGCCTATAAAGCCCTATATCTAACAAATTTTGTATTTGAAACATTCACTTAAACTTCTCAACTAAATATATTCAGGAAATTATGGATATATAACTTACTCAAATCAGAGTCGCTAATGCAGTCTAATATCTCACTAAATGCATTTTCAGTTGAAGAGCTGCACATTACCACAATGTCCTGTTGAAAATAATCTGTTGAAAATGATAACATAAAAATGTTGCTCACTTTCTGACAAAAAGGTATGATATGAATTTGCAAACAAATTGCATACGGCACTCAGATGTATAGCTGCTATATTATTGCAGTTGAAATAAATGGGAGAATTTCTACAATCTAGCTCCAAATTGTGCTTTGTTGAAAATGTTTCAAGCACTTCAGGAAATAGGTCTGTAGAACCAATTATGAAAAGCAACATACCCTCTGAATCAGACAAACTTTCCATGTGAACATCATTCAGTCCATCATTGTTTGGCTCTGTAAAATGATAGAGTAATTTAAATAAAGCACTTTATAATTTATTATAAGCAAGAAACTACATCTTTATCTAAATCTTCATTTATCACAAATTGTACATTACTACTGCAGCTACTGCTGAATGAACGAGCAATGTCTGCAGCAGTAAAATTACTTACATTTATCAAACATAACTTACCCTTTGGATCAGACAACGTTTTGCGAACATCATTTAGTCCGTCACTGTTTAGCTCTGTATTATATAATAGAGAATAATTTTAATCAATCATTTTAGAATGTTGTATAAGTCAGGAACTGCATCTTTATCTAAATATTCATCTATTACAAAAATGTACATTAATACTGCAGGAACTGCTGAATGATTGAGCAATGTCTGCTGTAGTAAAACAACTTATGAAAAACAACTTACCCTTTGGATCAGACAAACTTTTCTTGGGGACATCATTCTTGAGTTCATCATTGTTTGGCACTGTATATATACAATTGAGAATAACATTAAGCGTTTCAGATTTTCCATTATTCTCAGTAGAAACTACATCTTCAACTAAATGTTTATCTATACCTGGAGGCATTGCTGAACTGTAAAATTATGAAACACCGGGGCACCCAAGGGGGGGGCTCGGGGGGCTTGAGCCCCCGCCCCCCCAAGAGGGTCCCCGATTTTTTTTTTTACATATACGTACATATACATACTAGGCCTAGTTGATTTGTGAGAGTAAAATTTTCTTTGAGCCCCCACAAGACAAAATCCTGGGTGGAGCCCTCCCCCCCCCCACCCCAAAGGCAAAATCCTGGGTGCGCCGTTGTTATGAAGATCAACTTACTCTCTGAATCAGACACCTGCATGTGAACATCATTCAGTCCATCTGGCACTGTAAATATATGAAAGATAATAACTTAAATTAAGCATTTAAAAAACAGATAAAATAATGCCACAATCTACTTTGTTATCACCTGCTGACGATAATCATACAAAATCCAAGGACAAAATTAAAAGCAAATGAAATATACCTGCATTAAACAAGTGCTTTCATTAATAAGTAATAAGTACATTAATAAGCTCAATAATTTATTAACTCTACTTAAACTTCATTTTATTACCTTTGATAAGTTATGTGTAGTAATTTTTGAGCTGCTTCTTGCCTGTAAAGGAGGAAAGGAATATTAGAAATGATATGATATGAATGTTATCACAGTCTTCTTTACTCCTAGATTTTACCCTTAAGATAATTGATTACCTGTTTTAAGGTCTGCTTTAGTGATCTAGGGACTTGCTGGGGAACAAAATCGACATTTACTTTCATTAGTGACAAACATGTTGGCATCAGATTTGCAAAAACTTAAAAATGACTAAAACTAGCATGATTCAATCACTAGTAAAGTGCACTAATGAGATTTCATTCTTGAATATCCATACTTGTTTGGACATATTTTTAGTCCTATCAAAAGACTGCATAGCCATATGCATATTAAAATACAATTTGGCCTACATTATCAACGCCTATTCATTAACTCAGGCCTATTCATAAAATTTACAACAAAATATGAATCAATAAACCCTGGCTGTATTGAAATATTTCAAAATGGATCAAACAGAAACATGAAAAGTTGGAGTTACGCAGGCTTAGCCTAACCTATGTGTAAGCTAAGATGATGCAGCAGTCATGGCAGTTTGACCAGTGTGTAACGTAGGCCTAACCCTTGCCTGCATCATGCATCATGCAACATTATAATTTATATGGGCGCTGATTACATTGGACTTTCATCTATCTACTGATTACCTCTGAGTTCTATAGGATTATATTTAAGACTTAAGCATGTAAAAGATAGACATACCTTGGTTTTTTTCCAATGCCCTTTGGAGAATTTGAAAGCCCCTGCTGTGCAGCTTGAGGTTGAACATGGCCGCCATTATACATTTGATGAGTTAGAATGGTGATAGCGCCCTCAATAGTTCAAGTATTTTTATGGCAAATGAGCTTATCTCACAGATGGACATGTCTTAACTTAAGGTTTTTTATGGCAAAACAGCCTATCTTAAAGTAAACTTGTTTTGCCATAAACACTCAACATTATGTTTTGAACTCATTTGAAAGGCAGATCTATGTATCTTAGACTTAGTATGTTTTACCAAATAAAAATAAAGTATGCATGACTTAATTCAAAGTTAGACGTTTCTCAAACTTAGATATTTTTTTGGCAAAACAGCTTATCTTCAAGTTAAGTTGTTTTACCCTAAACACTCCACATTAGGTTATAATCAATTTGGAAGGCAAAGTAGTCTATCTTGGACTTACAATGTTTTACCAAGCAAAACAAGAAACTGTGAATGACTTAGGTTAGAGATAAGGCGTTTTGCCATACAAAACCAGAGTGAACGTGTGCAAAGAATGTGAGATAGGACATGCTATCTTCAAAACAATCCATCGTACGCCTTTGAAACTTTCACAAATGAAAAGAGCGCCCTCAATTTACCCAAAAATGATCTTATCTCAAAAATCAAAATTTTCGAGTTGGGCTGTTTTGCCATGGAAGGGCCGTGCGGCAACCGACCATGTGCGCGGAACTCGTCGAAAGGCGCGGGGGTGGGGCATATCCCCGTTTTCGCTGTCCTTCATTTGACCGTATCTTCCGTTTTGGATACACGATTGCGTTGAAACTTCAGAATTAGATTGTTTTCTTTATTTTCTATCCATAAAAAGTATTTGGGCTATTTCGGAAGAAGGATTTTTGAGATGCTGTAAACAGGCGAAATGATAAACAAACAATGGGACGAAATAATAAAGTATTCTAAAATTGATTTACTTTGTTTACTATCTACACCTCATACGAAAGATCTTAACAAATGTATTCAATTGATGACGTTATCATAGGTAACAGCGCCACCTGGTGACATCAAACATGAATTATCGAATCTTGAATCTTGAGTCATAAATCTTGAACCATGGAGAATAAAACAAACTATAATATTTCAAAAAATTATATCCCAACAACAACAAAAGATCAATTCACAATCTTTGTACGATTTTAGTAGATCGTAAAAATCCCAAGAATTGCGTACATTCATGACACTGATTAGACATTCACTTCCGGTTTAAACTTGAAGCGGAATATTTAATATTTCAAACATTCATATCTCAATTTAAAAACCTGATATTATACATCGTGAAGGACTTCAGAGATATGAACAGTCATGAAAATGACTTGACCTTCATTTCCGACGCCAACCGCAAATTGAAAAAATAACATTCCTGCCATTGTGGTAATTTGAACATAGATGTATTGTATTGAAATACACATTTGACGATTCCTATAACGTCACATTTCTTCAATGATCCCAATTGATGAGGTCACCAATTACCGTCACTGCCGAACACCTGGGCCCGTATTCATAAAGAGTCACTAATTTAAACTGTTACCAAGTTAATCTCCAATTAGTTACTGAGGAATTGCCTACTAAGTTAATTTGGTATTTATAAAACTGCCACTAATTAGTAGATACTAAAATGTCTCACTAACTTGGTATAGCATTTTAAAACTGATTTACTTCTTCAAGTACAATGAACCCTGAATCGTTTCCTGGAATTGATTGTTATGCTATTAGGAGAATGCCCTTAGGAAAGGTTGACTGAGTGTGCATGCACAGGCCTTACATAGACATGGCTGCAAAAAGGGAAAGAGGTGAGAATTGGGATTACATGGAAAAGATCTTTTTGCTAGAACTATGCCAGGAAAAAGTGAAAATCATAGAAGACAAGCGTATTGATGCATATTCAACTAAGAGGAAAGAGAAGGCATGGGAAGAAATCGTAAACAAATTCAGTGCAAGGTACGGGCAGAGACGCGATAAAAAGCGGCTAAAGGAACAGTGGGGCAGGATAAAACTGAAGGCTAAACAGGACTACAGTAAATATGAAAAGAGAAAGAAGACAGGTGGGGGGCCCGAGCCAAAAAAAAACACAGGTATCTCTGAACAAATTCATGACATTTTGCCGGGAGAATTTGGATTCAGTCTGTCCCTGAAAATCCTCTCGCGGCGGAGTGCACCACCCTGCTGTCTTTGGATATCGCGTAGAGCAATAATAGCATCCATGACTGCAAGAGAACAGCTCAGAAATGGCACATGTATTCCACTTAGTGAGAAGTTAAAGTACCCCCAGGGCTCCTCTAGTTAGTGAGACTAGTTTAGTGTAAGTTAGTGGCAGTTTAAGACTAGTGAACCTTTATGAATTCAATTTTAATTTAAAATTGCCACTAGGGTGGATTTAAACTATCACTAGGCTAAAATTGGTTTAGTAGTCCTTTATGAATACGGGCCCTAGTGTTTGTCAATACAAACACTTCTCTCTAGTTATTTTTACTTCCTTTTAACTGGAAATTGTCCTTGATTTTTATAGTTAAGGGAAAGATAAGTTTAATTAAAAAAACATTTTCTTTTTGGTGTCGAGACAAATTCTATAAGTGTTCGGTAAGCTTTGGGAATCGACGTCAAGTCGACCAAAGTACCAGCTAGTTCATTAATTTAGCGGGGGTGAAAAGTTACGATAACTTCCATTCAGAGTGAGGCTTAACTCGAAATAATTTCGTAATGGGCTAGCTTTGTTTGGGATTATTGGTTATCTGACAGGCGTACTCTCTTAATGTAAAAGAGTGAAAACCACTCTTTCAAAGAGCTATATGGCGGACAAGTCTTTTTGGAGTGGATAAAGAGTAAAATTGGTAGTGTATAAAGAGTGAATTGGTAGCCTTTTACTGTGTTTTTCACTCGAATCAGAGTGGGTTTCACTCCAAAAAAAGAGTGATTTTCACTATTTTACATTAAGATAGTACTGGAGTGAATCTTTTACAGGAGGCCGTCAGTATTTGTCACATAGTGATGGCAGACTTTTATAATTTGTCGCCGATGACGTCAAGAAGTAAATTGTTGGGATGTTGGGAGAATTTAGACAGATAATATTTTCGGCAGACGGGAAAGGCGGATGGATTAATCGAGTATGTGTTTTTATGTATTTTTTAACTAAAAGATCTTTAAAATTTAAAGAAGTGCGATGAAGTTGGGTTGGGTTGGAGAGTGATAGATATTTCTTTTCGGCTGTAAATTTGTACAGTCCGATTTGAGTAGTCTGGTCCTTCCACGGGGATTGTAGTTTACGAATGTGTTTTTTAGGTTTTTTTAGGTTTTTGATATTGTTCGTTTTTTTTTTTTAGGTGTTTGGGTGTATGCCCAAACACCTTGATATTGTTCGGTTTTTAGGTGTTTGCGGGGTGTATGCCCAAACACCTCTTGATATTGTTCGTTTTTTTTTAGGTGTTTGCGGGGTGTATGCCCAAACACCTCTTGATATTGTTCGTTTTTTTTGTTAGGTGTTTGGGTGTATGCCCAAACACCTCTTGATATTATTCGGGGTTTTTATTTTAGGTGTTCGAGCGACAGCGCGAACACCTCTTGTTATTATTCGGGCATGACATGACCGCAATTTGACCTCTCCTTCCGGTCGAAACCGGAAGTTTAAGTGAACAACTATTCAGAAGTACTATTCTCTATGTATTATGCACAGCCCATTGCGAACGGCCTTGAAGTTCTCTTGAAATCAAATCCCTTGAATGGTACGCCATATGGTGATCGTAAAAATAAAACTAGCAAATGCTAGGAAGTTGGCCTGTATTACTTTTGGTGAAAAGCAGTTTGCTTCCTAGCAAAAACTCAAAGTTAAAAATATGTGCTGACATGTATTTCTGTATGATATATATTTTGTTCTTTTACTGTAGTGCTAAGAATCTACTTAAAGGGAATGTACAACAATATCGGTATTTGGTAACGTTCGTACAATTGTTATCATTCTCGATTTCAAGAAAATTAATAGGCAATATCATTAACGAAAGTTACATCACAATAGACGCTCAAGTTTTTTGGGGAGAAAACGATGTAAAATTCTTACATGTTTTTTATGCTTTTATCTAAAACAAAAAAGGGTTTCCAGACGTAAACTTTTTATAAATTCGATATAACAACTTGTTTTTATCCTGTATTCTCCAAGATGAAAATAATTCAGATGAACTATTTTCTCAGTTCGATTGATACGTGTACCAATGTTACCTCACGTTATTTATTTATTTAAACATTTTATTTATTTTAAATTTGTTATTATTATTATTTATTAATTTGATAATCGGTACCATTGTTACACCTTTCATTGAACTGCCGTACATTGTATGAAATGCTATATTGTTTTTTTATTTTATGGTAAAGCTGTATGTTTTAACAATAATCATAGAGTTAGGCTGAAACAGCCTTCGATTCGCATTTGGGCGCTATTCTTCTGGACAAAGTTGTTGCTCTGATTGTGCATGTAATAACGTTATGAAGTCAAGCATTACACATTCAATGCGAAATGGTCATGTCGCAAGCATGCCGGTGACCTGTGACGTAGTGCACAAGGTCTACAGGCCCGTGTGCGATTATTTTTTCTGCAGTACACTTCGTCAACTAATGCATTTGTATAATAAAAATGAATTTTTGACTTTATTTTCCTTTAAAAAAAAATCCTCCACGAATTACTATTATATATAGAAAGGTTTTGCTTCTGAATTAATTTTGTAGTAATAAAAAACTGTATAAAAAATTTATGAAAATGTTGAAAAACCTTGTCTTGTACTTGGCACCTTCTACTTGCAAGGCGAGCATTCTAACCATTAGACTGCCATGCCACTCGACGTTGAAGTGAATTTTAATTTAATTTATTGAAGGACCTTTAGATTTCTATGGCAATCTCTAAGCCATTGACGAAGTATGCTGCAGAAAAAATAGCGGCCCGTACATACATATTTCCATCTTATCTTATTATATATGAAATGACGAAGGCAAATTATTGCCGGATGTTTGTGACTATGTGGAGGCATATATGGTTTCTTGACGTAAGCAACCATAGGCAATTAAAGCTTGACTTCAATAACGAACATGTCCAAAGGTGTTGTTGGTTTCAATTGTAATTACTCCAGCAGTGAAGCCATAGTAATTATTATAGAACCACAAGCAATGAGATTTTTTAGATGCGACATTTGTGTATAATTTGCGTGATTTTTCGAGTCACCTTTGTGAGTTGAACTGGGCAGACAAAAACGACTGTACAGTGAAGTTCTCGTTTATAAAAGTTATATTCAAACGCTGGAGACGGAGTTACGATTTGATAATCACAGCAACATTTCAGTACTGAACGGTTAAAGAAATCGGAAAAGACCCAAGGAGAACGTTTTGGAAGGTACCCTCAACGATGCAATTCGACGGGAAGGCGTGCGGATCACACAACCACGACATAACTTACTCCAAAACGCAAACTGGCAAACTCGCTCGGTCATTTTCCCAACTCCGAATGACGGAAGACGATGGCGAGTGGACAGTCGTCACACCTAACGGCCGGTCCACGGTCGCCGATCAACTGAAATATCATTCGCGTGGTAAAACTGATTCAAATGTTGTAAAATCCACTGGACTTCGGAAAGGTAATATTGGATCGTGTTTCAACACTAGAGATACCGCCAATGCACTCAGCGATTTGCAGCAGGTCTATAGTGATGGTAATGATATCTTCCATCCATGGGTAATGACCGAGAACGATTACGTGGACAAAGATTCCTCAGACGAGTTTCACTCCGGTAATGAAGAGTTGAATTGGTACGTTAAGCGTTTCATTGACTATTTGCCCAATAGGGCAGAAAATCTCCAAAAAGACGGCCTAGTTTCAACAACCAACATAATAAACCATGTGTGTTGCACCGAAGTCACTGCGCCGGGTCCACCTATAAAGAGTCAAGACTCTCGTTTGTCTCGCTTCACGGCGACCACTTACTCCTCGCACAGTACATCGAATGATCCAACCGGTGGAATGGTCAACCCCACCTCCAACTCCTTGTCTCAGTTCCCGTCTAGCACATCCTTTAAACTTCCTCCGCTGACCACAGCTTCACAGACTTCACAGGGTCAGATTAACTCCATGAAAAGCAAGCTGTTAACCTTAATCCCCAGTGCGGTTAAACCCAAGTATGGTTATTCACTGTCCCCACAGCGGACGACTAATAACCTTTGTAGCTATCACTGTGATCCGACCTTTAATAAGTCAAATTTGGGCGGCTCATCCTCGCTACCGAAAATATTCTCGCCACAACTGTTCATGAAAAGTAGCCAATGGGTTTCACCAAGCCGCTCGAATCCCATGGACATAACCACTGCAAATAACGACAAGGGCTGCACAAAGGGACATGGTGTGCGACACAATTTACCACTTAAAATCACCACGTTCAAAGAGCCCTTCCCGTCACACCCGGGCCAGGGAAGCCATGTTTACCGACGAGAGATACCCATTTGCTCGATTACAAATGCCAGCTCAAGGGAAGACCAAGCGACGCCGATAAAAGCCAAGAAGCGGGTCACATGGTCGTGTAGCTTGATGCGTGGTTCCGGAAGCACCTCTCCCTATCACCCGTCGGACTTCTCGACGCCGGTTAACCTTAAAAAAGGCCCCGTAAAAAACAGACCACGGACAGGCAAACAGCACCGCCAGTGACAACCCAGTATGGTCTTTAAACATAGCCACATAAGCTATTACTGGAAACGTTTGTCGCGATCCAATAGTAAGTAATCTTTTCCCCCCATTTCTGACTAAAGAACAAATCGTTGAGAAAGGGCTGTCATACAATATTTTTTGGTTGTGGGTTCGAATCCCACCCGATTCGCCTGTTAACTTTTGTTCACAGACACTCATAAAGCACTGAGTATACAGTGCTTCATACATACGTCAATGTAAAGACAAAAATCAAATCAATTGTTTATTAAGACGTCTGCACTAGTAAGCAGGAGGTCGTGGGTTCGAATCCCACCCTAGTCACCTGTCAACTTTTGTTCACAGACACTCAGAAAGCACTGAGTATACAGTGCTTCGTACATACGTCAGTGTAAGGACAAAAATCAAATCAATTGTTTATTAAGACGTCAGCACTAGTAAGCAGGAGGTTGTGGGTTTGAATCCCACCTGAGTCACCTATCAACTTTTGTTCACAGACACTCAGAAAGCACTGAGTATACAGTGCTTCGTACATACGTCAGTGTAAGGACTAAAATCAAATCAATTGTTTATTAAGATGTCAGCACTAGTAAGCAGGAGGTTGTGGGTTCAAATCCCACCTGAGTCACCTATCAACTTTTGTTCACAGACACTCAGAAAGCACTGAGTATACAGTGGACAAAAAACAAATCAATTGTTGTTTATATACATGTTCAACTTATTTTATTTATTTAGTGGGGTTTTTTGGTGGGTGGGTGGGGGGGGGGGCAAGGGGGATAATTTTTCTGCTTCGTCGCTCCAATGTCTGTCCACATTTAGCTAAAAACGGAACCGAGAGTTATTTTGTACGGCAGTCAATCCAGATAAAATTCTTTATAAATACGTATTTTGATTTTATCCCAATGCCTCAATTTCACTGTAAACACGAAATGAATGACGCAAATTATATAACCTTGTAATAAATTTGATTATATAAAATGTCTTGCCACGGGAATCGTTTCATAGAGTTAAACAAACATAAAAAAGTATAACAAACAGAAAACTAGAAATTCAGAGTTTGTGCACAAACTCAAGGTGTTCGAAAGTGACGGTAATTGATGTCCTCATCAATTGGGATCATTGTTAAAATGTGACTTAAGATTCGTCAAATGAGTACTTGCAGTATTAAGTTAATACGATCTATGGTTTTAGAAATATTGTAGCGCATCCGTTATTGGCTTAAACGCCCAACCACACATCTATAAAATATATTTTATCCTGCAAGAGCTTTAGCCTGTGAAACCGCAAACGTCCCCGTGAAGACCGCCAGCTGTTTTCCAGTAGATAACGATCTCAGTCTCTGCGGTTTGTAAACAATGGGCCCCAGAACCACGAGTGTCTGGTGTGTGTTAAGTCAATGGGATTTTGGCCCAGAAAAGGAATTTTGAAGAAAAAAACAAATCAAAACTTTGACCTTCCGGTACGACCGGAAGCAAATGTCAGACGATTTTGACGTTAACTTTTCAAATGTTGCCTAAGCCTTGATCTATCAGATCCCAGATTATGAACATCATAGCTTTAGTATATTTTGATATACAGTTGATAGCAAATGGTCATTTTAAAAACTTAAATGGCTTGTAATTTGATGACGTGATCATGACGTAACAACTTCTAGATTCATCTACATGATAAGGTCTATATATGTGTGAAGTTTCAAGGTTGTGTGAAATTGTTAACTTGCACTTTCGATGTAGAGAAGAGTTAAGGAGAAGAAGAAGAAGGAGAAGTAAAAAAAAAAAAAAAAAAAATACCAAAAAAAACGGAACAATTACAATAGTTGTTCGGCTGAAAAGCCGAACACCTAATAAAATAAAACAATTAAAAACAACAAAATTGTCTAACGAACTGCCATGTCAAACTTCTGTATTAGGGCTGTGTGTTTTCGAATAATTTGGTAACCGGATATTCGTATTTTGATTTCGATCGAATATTCGATATTTGAAGGCTGCCGATTGTAAATGCGCCATGTGATACAACGAGCACACATGACAGATAAGGCCTGATAACAGAAAAAACAAACAAAACAAAACAAATTTAAGCTAAACTTTACTTTCTGCGGAAGCTGCATTTTTTTCTTTGAATATTCGAACTGGAAATAAACAACCGGATATTCGAACCATCATTGAATATTCGAATATTCGAATATTTGGTTACTCGGTACAGCCCTATTCTGTATAAAGCTGATGAAGGTGTTAATCTTCCCTAGAAATAGCTGTCGGTTTTTAAGTGAAATAATTTTCAGGATAATGAGTAAATGAATAAAAATAGTTACATTGTCTCTTTAAAGGTCCTAGGAAGAGTCAAATTGTGCTTATTTATTTTCTTTTGTTATTTTATCAATTGATATGAATAAAAAACAATTTTACGTTTAATTTTTGTCTGGATTGGGCTAATTATTTTTAATTTGATTTTTACAAAAATTGCCTCATCTAATTTCAAATGCTGCCCAACGCGCGGTGGCGCTGTTCGTGACGTAGACCTAGGAGGCCGGGGGGAACGGTAATTGTGGTTAGCATGGAGCAATAAACCATGAATAAACTAAGCTCCAATGTTAGGCACCAATGTTGCCACTGTGTTTAGTTGCTCCATGGTTAAACCGTGGGATTATAAAAAAGGGTCATAAACTGTGCGCAACGTACACATGTACAGTGTATGTGCACACGACTTGCAAGTTCCATAGTAAACATGACCGTATAGCACCGATAAATCTGTACTGTAGGCTCTACCGTAAAACGAAGCGCAAGGCCCCGTCGAATCAATGGCATGGATACACATGGCCAGGAGTCATTGGTGAATTGTGTAAGCCGTCGTTATGACCGTTTCAAAACATAATTCTGCACTCGATGATTTTGAAACAAGATCCAAAAATCACACACATAATTAACATTGTCAAAGAATTGTACAATGACATCTTCAGTGACTTCACAATGAAACGACATTTTAGCGTTAATGTGGTGTGCGAAGTGTAACAATCGACCTCTAACGTTAGTAATAAGCCTATTGCTTGTGGGTGCACATACACATGTAAGTTACACGGAAAACAAAGCAACTTACCCTGAGACTTTCTCGCTTCAAGAAAGCTACTCTTTTCTTTTCTGGACGTTTCTTGGCCTTCTGACTTAAGGAAATATTGTTGGCACTGCATCAGGGCGCAGCATGGCTTTAAATCTCATGCCAAACTGGCTCTGGAGCCCCCGGTCAAAGTATGTTGGCTCAAAGTGAGCGCTACATATCATAGAGTGCTCCGTTGGTCCTGACCATTTCGCCCTGGTCAGCTTCACACTCGCCGTCCAAATTCGCCTGTATTTAGGGTCTGGTGGAAATCGGTGAAGGCTGACACCTTCCTTTGTGGTGTTGCTACACCCAGCAACAACACACCTACAAGGCATTTCCCAAAATGTGGGATATCTACTAAATTTAGCTGAAAAGAAGATCTAATATGACACATCAACTTCAGTGGTTTTGAGTACGACTTGACTGAAACTTCATCGCAGGCAGCGCTCGAACTTCCTAGGTCTACGTCACGGATTTGCGGATTATAATATGATAATGAGGAGGTAGGGGAGGAGCGTGGCGCCCCCCTAATTTTAGATTTTATTTTTTTAATGGTGCAAAGGGGCGGGGATAAAATAGACAAATGACAAATATATGTTCCAATAGGTATACTTTATTGTTTTCACTGTTAAAAATTTCTATTTCCTAGGACCTTTAACCAAACCAAGTTACAGCACGTATACATGTTCTTATTGTCAGTAATTTTGAGTACAAAATGTTATAAATTAAATGTTATAAATTATATGTTATGTTTAGACATTGAATATTTCAGTTCTGTTGAATAATGCTTTTAAATAAAGTTAATTTTGAAACAATTGTACTAGTACATAATATTCTAAGGGTATTGCTGTGTTTTCTTTTAGAGCATTGCAGTGAAAAACTAAGATTCTAGTGTATTGCTTATCTAGCCCAAGATGCTTAAAATAAATCACAATTCTGAAGAAAAAAAATATTGAAATTGTTTGTGTTTTGGAAGTGTTTGGCAATCAATACTTTTTGAATCTACACATGATCTACACCCCCCCCCCCCCCATATCTGCCATTGGGTGCTTGTGTATTTGTTGGGGCCAATGAAAATGATTATCAGCACTATGTCTTGGGATATGAATATTTCTTGAAGCTTAAAAGGGAGGGACTTAACAATTACAAAGAGGATCTTGAGAGGGGGGGGGGGGAGATTTTGTATTTTTCCTCCGGCATTGCCATTTCAAATTAACCCTAACCACCTTATATCCTACAAAATCCTCCAAGGGGCACTTTTTGGGGAAAATTCAGCACTATTGGAAACTGGTACTTTCACCTCTTCAAACGGGCCATATGTGCTGAATATGAAAGATCAACGAAAATGCATGGTGCATTTTAAAGATAAGGGCATGTTTCCAAATGTGCACTGATGGATTTTGGAGGAATCAGGAAGGTTCCTAGCCAGAATACCTAGGGGGGTTAGGGTTAAAATTAATGCTTGGTTTTTGTAATGTTTACTTTGTTGAGATTTCCATGGCAACTCCATCCTTTGATTGTGACTGGCTCCTATGTTGGTCCTCATGCGCTGTCCGAAGGGCCACTGTGGCATCAGGGAAGTCAGGTTGATGCTTCAGAGCCATTTGGAAGTCTCTGATGCCATCTTGAAATCTGGCTAAACGGGTTTAAGGAATTAGGAGGTGGGAGAAACAACAACAGAGAAAATGTCTTCATGTTTATTTTTATTCTTTGCAGTTTTGAAGGTACATCAGATTGATCCATTATGATGTTTTGTTGTATTATACACATTTTGAGCTTATTGCTTGTATCCACTTTTAACATCATTAACCTTAACCACCCCAAATCCCGCAAAATCCTCCAAGGGGTACATTTTGGAAAAACAAAATTCAGCACTGTTGGAAACTGGTACTTTCACCTCTTCAAATCGTTTTCAAATCTTTGAATGATTGTGCACCATTATATATCTGACTTGTTGAAATGTTATGCCCCTCTCGCAAGTTACGTTCCAGTGCAAAATTTTTGCTGGCTGAACAAAAAGTCAAAACATTCTTGGGGTGACAAGCCTTTGGAATGATTTACCTCTGTACATTCGTGAATCTCAATCTGTTGACTCCTTCAAGAAAAACTTAAAAACTCATCTTATGTGTATTGCCTATAAGGACTACTAACATTCATTTATGCATTTTTTTAATCTTTTGTTTAGTATTATATTGCATTTGCTATTGTATTGTTATGCTATTGTATGATTTCTTGTTTACTGTAAAGCGCCTTGAGCACTTCTTGGTGGATATGTGCGCATTATAAATCTTCTGTATTATTATTATTATTATTATTATTATTCAAATGGGGCAAAATTACTACCGGGCAAGAAGTACAGGCCAATATGAAACATCAACGAATACGCATGGTGCATTTTTGAAGATAAGGGCATGTTTCCAAAAGTGCACTGGAGGATTTTGGAGGATTAAGGAAGGTTCCTAGCCAGAATACCTAAAGGGGTTAGGGTTAAAGCAAAGGTACCGGGCTTGGAATTATCAGGAATTGACCCAGGCTTGGGGCTGTGGTCATCAGGTACCCGGGTAGCAGGACACCCGACCGAAACTGTCATTACCCGGTTCCATTTTTTGGTTCCAATTACTTGTGAACGACTTTCTAAAATTTGGACTGAACATTTAACCCATTAACCCTCCTACTTCTGGTGCCTTTTTCATACAAGTTGATCCACCATTTGAAACCATTCGCTTTTGTGGTTTTGAATGGTGAAATAACTGTGTACAGTATTGATTCCCCAAATGGTTTGGAATGGTAGGTCAGCTAATACAAAACCTTGTTTGGATACTTCTAAGTGGTGAATTAATGGACCCCCTATGCCAGTGACATGAGTAAATGGTTTTGAATGACAGGTCTGCTATACCCTAAAGACCCTAGTGCCATTTTTAAGTGGTAGATCAATTACTTGTACACTGGCCACCATGTGTTAAAACTCCATAGGGTACTGAGATGATGGATAGTCCACTTTATCTACATAATGCAGGTTTTGTTTTTCGGCTATGTGAAACCACACCAAGGTGTAATGTATCCACCATTCAAAACCATTTGAATGATAAGCCACTGTGTAGTACATTCACCATTTGAATCCATTCAGCTATGGGAACACACCAAGGTGTAGTGTATCAACCATTCAAAACCATTTGAATGGATATGAATGGTAGTAAAGCTTGCTACCAACACTGTTCAAATGGTATCACCAGGTGTGTACAAAACCAATAGGCATTTTGGTAAGTGGAAATTTTGAATGGTTTCAAATGGTCAAACAGTAGGAGGGTTAACCATCATATTTTTGGGTGGCTGTCGCGGTGTTTTATACCATGATGCATTATCGATCATCTCTTATTTCTATTAATAACCCAATACAAGTATACATTTTTGGACAGCTGTTTTTTCTCCTCTTTCATTTGATACCAAATTCGTCTGAATATGGTCAAGTTGAAATTAGGCCATAACATGAAACCTATGGCAAAAAAAAAAATTAATTCAAATCCGTTGCCATGGTAACAGAATTCAACCACACAAATGCAAGTGTCCAATTTTTTGTTAACAAAATGTGTGTGGGGAATGGGGATGCTGCGAGTCGTTTTTAATATAGAGGCGGGAAATTATTACAGTAAGTCCACATTTATTATGACTGTAATAAAACAAGAGAAACTTGTGTTCATATTGGTTATTTTATACATTCAGGAGTATTTATGTGTTTTTACAAAATTGTTTATGAGTACCCGGGTATCCGAAGATTTCCAATTTCGAGTATTCGATTCCCGAAATAACCGAAAACGCACAGCCTTAGCACTTTCCGACAGAAAAACATTTGCCCATGACTGTTTTTTTTTGGTGAAATGCTTGTACCTAGTCTATAGTGGATTTGACCCCTATTGTAGTAAGCCGCCGCAAAGTTGTTGTCAGTCCGAATAGCTGCTGTGTAATCGTCAATAGCATCGTCAAAGTCGACACGAAGGTACTTAATCTGACCCCGATTGTTGTAGGCCTCGGCTAGTTGTGTCGTGACCCTGCAAATGAAGAAAACAAGACATTTTACCTGGAATTTACCGTAAGTGAAATTGATGTTGACAAACACCACTCAGGCCTGTAGCTAAGAATGGCATCGTCGGGTTAATCAGCAGTTTTTATGGAGACACGTGTTAGAAGTAATTCAGAGGTGTGATTTGACAAAAGTAAAAAAAATCCTGAAAACTGGGTAGCGAGCCTCCTGGGTGTTTAATTTTGGAGGATTTACAGACTCTCCACATGCCCACAATCCCCATGAACAAAAAACTAGAGGTTTAGACACAATACAGGCTACTTCTTTCTTCCTGAAAAATGGGTAGCGATCCTCCTGGATGTTGAATTTTTGAGGATTTACAGACTCTCCACATGCCCACAATCCCCATAAACAAAAACTAGAGGTTTAGACACAATACAGGCTACTTCTTTCTTCCTTCCTTCCTTCCTCCCCCCCTCCGTTTTAAAGTCTGCAAGCAATCTAATCTATTGCTAAAATACTATTTTTATATACTAATTCCATTTTGTGCATGTATTTACTTACATGTAGCTGCAGTTACAAAACTCAAAAGGTCATGTGCACATTGGGTCGAATCGCTAGCCCTTAAGTCTTAGTAGTTACTAGGCTACATAGCAATTGTGTAGATATACGGCGCAGGTAGTCCGACCGGACTGCCTCCACTGACACAACCAGGGTTGTAGCTACGCCGGTCGGCGCCGGTCGGGTCTAACCGGCACTCCCGCTGGCCGACCGGCACCAAACGCAAATTGATGTCTTACCGACCGGCACAAAAATTGTGTGAATATTTCATTAAACAGAGATAAAAGTAAAAGAAGTTCATGTATTCTTCATTTCTTTGAGTTATTTGCCACTATTTTGAGGACTTTAGTCTATAGATCAATTAAAACATCGTACGATATTATAAAATAAATCTCAGTTTGTAGCAGTACAAACAAATACACTAATTAGCATTTATTTATGACGTCATGGAAAAGACCTGGGAATCCCCATTATGATTAGTTGTTTGCGCCTGCACGATGAGCTAATGCCACTAGTCTCTACCGCGTGCAAATGATGCGACGTGCTTCGTAACGTTGATGTACAGTACGTAAAAGTCTAGCTTTGCCCGCGATGTGCTCAGCAAAGGGAAAATTATTCACGTGCGTCCTTCCGCCCATTCATGGAAAGTTTTGTGAACGTTTTTTGGAAGTGTTTTGATCAAAATAATTATGTCGCACTCGCAGAAAAGTATCACCAGCTTTTTCTCTTCGGCCACTAAACGCAAGGGGCCGGCAGTGATAGACACGGCAGCCGGGTCAAGCGAGAAGCCGGCAAATTCGAGACATTCTTCTGCGACCACATCTTCGTGTTCGAGTACAACTGACCCGGGAACTGATCACGCTACCGAGTCTTCGGCCACTGTGGATTTAGGCCAAAAACTCGGAGCTGCTATGGCTATGCCTGACGGCCTCGGTTGCTCAAGTGTTACCACCTCATCAATTATTTAATCATTATAATTAATTACTTTTATTAACAATGAAATGAAACCACTAAAAAGATAAAGGCAAGTAGACCATTGTACTGTACATTGTTGATAATCATATTGTTTTTAATTACATCCTCTATACTCTATTACATTTACAATGTCACTGAATCACTGTCATTTCATAATTTCATAAAGCAATGTTGTCAATTGCATTGGAGGGCACTCCTTCACATCATAAATTCTTGTATAATACTATAAAAATATCATACTATTATACAACAAATTATGTGAAAGGTGAGCCCTCCAAATCCATTCTTAAAAGCTAAACCCAGGAGCTTCGGGGGGTTCACCCCCTCGTCCCCCAGCGGGGCGTTGCCCCTGGACCCCACCGGGGGCCCTTAAGTGGGCCCCTGGACCCCCGGCCGTGAGGAGCTACGCTCGCAATCGATAAAATTAGCCGGCACTCAATTTTGGTCTGGTGACAACCCTGGACACAACGACTGTCCCTTTAAAAATAATATTAATTAAATCATATTTATATAGACATAGCCCCATTCTAGCACCAATACACTGGACTCCCTCCATATCTTTTGCCCTAGCGCCACATATGTACAAAAATGGAGCGATTTTTCTTCTTTTTGGTCAACTTTTGATCTGCTAATTATTACAACCTAAATTTAGTAATTAGATAATCTTGCCCAAGCAGACAGTTTTGGCATAAAATCCATTATTCTGGGATATCTCACTTTCAATTGCAATCATGCAATTTTCGAGAAAAAATTAATTTCATGTGGGGCTACGGAGGGAGTCCAGTGTATTGCCCCACCAGTGTGGCACGGACCTGGATACAGGTCCGTGCCACTGACACCGGTGGGGCAATCCAGTGTATTGACCCTAGAATGGGGCTACAGAGACTACGAGAGTTACAGCAGACGCAGTTGGGCTATAGGCTACAGAGCATCTACTGAAGAAAATGTTTCCTGGACATGACGGACAATGTTATTCAGCACTGCAAATACTGTACTATTATTGTTAGTGGTAGACTAGTAGTAGGCATAAATTATACGTACAATCTGCCATGACTCGTTTCAGAAGAAGTTACTTCCGCATTGCAATGTTCAATGAATTTCGTGAACAATTCCTCTGCGGTGTCGAATTGACCCAACATGAACTGTTTCTGGGCTTCTTCAAATACTTCACCCATTACAAAATCCGTGGAAATCTGAAGAAAATAGTACTAGCAGCTGTAAAACCACTCCACCGTTGTCGAGCGCCGTAGAGTAAACTATCACAGTTCAAAAGCATTCGGTCAACTCGACCGCTCCGATGACCGGGCTGAGACAACTCGACATTGACTGTTGACGGAGTCTTGCGCTGAGAGCCAGCCGTGCTCGTGACTGGACAGTTTCGAGACAATTTGGCTCAACGGTTGTTCATGCTGGCAGAGAAACTCAGTGTGCAATTAGGATATTAAAATCATATAGGCCTGTGGCCAGGAATACAAAAAATCAGTCAACAAGGTCATGCCACTACAAAAGTTTTGATTTGAATACAGAGAAAACTTTTCCGTAGTGTTATTACTTATGCCAATTATATGACACGCGAGGGCGCTATTTTTGTGAGTACGTATTCAACTCAGTAATCACACGAAATAATTACTATAGCACACTGATTAGGAGAAAAGACAATTTATTATAGAACTATTTAATACATCGATACCTAGGTATAAGCCTACAGGCTACAGACGTAATAGATTATGCTAATTCCATAACCATATAGCCTAATTATGCACAAAGAAGTCTCTCAAAAAGGAAGGTTTTCAGCTGCTAATTACTTGCCGGTAACTGTTGTATCTGCTTCTAGGCGAGTACACTCTTAAAACTACAGTGTTGAATCAACATTTTAAAGTGTTCGGTCAGTGACAGCTCTTTATGAGTTGGATTTAACTTTTAAAAGTGTTGAATTAACATTGATAACGTTAGACTTAACTTGACTCTGTGTTAATTCAACACTTTCTTTGAGTTGAATTTAACTATAAAGTGTTGTCACTCACCAAACTCTTAATTTAAACGGTTAATAATTCAACACTTTAGTTTTAAGAGTGTATGCTTACTCTCTTTGAACCAATCCGTGGCGTAGCAGGGGAGCCTGGGGCCTGGGGGTGCCTTGGGGGGGGGGCACGTGCCCCCCCCCACAAATTTCCAGTGCCCCCCCTGCCCCAGGTGCCCCCACGAAAAATCCTCATAGTGCCCCAAAAACAGAAAAGAAAAAGGAAAAAACCCATACCCCTGCCCCCCCACTGAAAAGCAATGCCCCCCTGTGCCCCCCACTGAAAAAGTCCTGGCTACGCCGCTGGAACCAATTATACACTATTATAAATAACTAGCTAGCCTGTGAAAGTTTCAGCTTATTAAGTAGTGAAAATGTATTCAGTTCTGGTAATCATTCTTTGGATGTTGAATTTAGGAAAGAGTACTGACTACTCTCTCTTAAAGGCACCTGGCACTGGTATTTTGTCCAAATGTAGCTTTTGTCATAAATATATACATTTTTATGAGTGGAATGTGAATAAACAAGTAACTAAGGTTACAGAAATAGTGGTTTTATTGTATTTACGACTTTAGAATAGGCCACCCCTTTACATTGACACATGGTGGCGCTGTTCGTGACGTCATTCGAGGCGGGGATATTTGAAGAGAAAATGTGTAGTCTGGCCCCATACATTACGTCTGGGTACCTGATCGGTACGATGCGTCACCGAATCCGAGTAACCGAATCCGAGAGTACGACAATGAGAAACCTCAATCAAGCCTCAAACCATTTCCATATTTTAAATGAATAAAAAAGCAATATGAAGAATTATATATATGACTACTGTACTACTACTAGTCATGCTAGTGCAAAGAAAGCGAATCAATTAATTATGTAATTAATCTCTGACAAACCTGACAGAATGACACATTGGTCATTGCACTATAGTCTATACACAACTGTCAAGTCTGTCATGAACTGCCAGCACACATACTTACAAAATGTATGCCTAACCTGTAACCTAGTTTCAGATGAAACGACAACGTAAAACAAGGCCCAAGGGAAAGCATGCAAGTTTTCACGATATAGGTGCAGCAATGCCGCTAGTGCTACGAAAACTGCATAGCGTCACTGCATAGCGCTGAAAACGACGTCGGACAGGACCACTTTGCCCTCGTTATCCTGACTTTCGCTGCCCATAACCGCCTATATTTGGGATCAGCTGGAAACAGATGCAGGCTGACCCCATCTTTAGTTGTTTTGTTGCATCCAGCAGCAATACACCTGGTCGGCAATGCTGGGAAAATGCCGGAAAAATGCCTTTTTTTATAACAAACCAAACCACACGTGTGTAAACACAGGCAATTCTCGAGGTCGTCGAGGGGGGTCGATGTTCCATCAGCGGCGAATCCTTCCTCGAATGACGTCACAAAAAGGGATGGGCGGAGTCACCCTCCAAACAACTTCATATTGTTTTTAAACATATAAATCCTGACAAATAATCACTCAAACAATTTGTTTATTGTTAATACACATATACTTTATTGTTTAAATCAATAAAAAACCTATTGCCAGGTGCCTTTAAATTCGATCTGAAAATAAAATAATTTTTCTTTAAAAATTACAGCACTTCTGACAAAATCTAGGGGAGCTCGGAGATAGGCTTAAGATGAATGTTGAAATGGATAACCAATTCTAGGCTATACCTTTTCTTTAGTAAAACACTCACAGAGTAGACGGGTTAGGATAGGTTTGGGACCCTCCCACCACCCCGTCATATTACCGTTGTTAATTCAACACTTTCTTTGAGTTGAATTTAACTATAAAGTGTTGTCACTCACCAAACTCTTAATTTAAACGGTTAATAATTCAACACTTTAGTTTTAAGAGTGTATGCTTACTCTCTTTGAACCAATCAGTGGCGTAGCCGCGGGGGGGCCTGGGGGTACGTGCCCCACAAATTTCCAGTGCCCCCCCAGGTGCCCCCCCACAAAAAATCCTCATAGTGCCCCAAAAAACAGAAAAGAAAAGGGAAAAAACCCATACCCCTGCCCCCCCCCCACTGAAAAGCAATGCCCCCTGTGCCCCCCCCCCTGTGCCCCCCCACTGAAAAAGTCCTGGCTACGCCGCTGGAACCAATTATACACTCTTATAAATAACTAGCTAGCCTGTGAAAGTTTCAGCTTATTAAGTAGTGAAAATGTATTCAGTTCTGGTAATCATTCTTTGGATGTTGAATTTAGGAAAGAGTACTGACTACTCTCTCTTAAATTCGATCTGAAAATAAAATAATTTTTCTTTAAAAATTACAGCACTTCTGACAAAATCTAGGGGAGCTCGGAGATAGGCTTAAGATGAATGTTGAAATGGATAACCAATTCTAGGCTATACCTTTTCTTTAGTAAAACACTCACAGAGTAGACGGGTTAGGATAGGTTTGGGACCCTCCCACCACCCCGTCATATTACCGTTGCTGCTGCATAAAATGACTGAGCCAGTAGTGACCAGTAATGGGGCCCACACCCACGTAGACCTCATTGTAGAAACTTTATTTGATTCGGATATGGCATTATTATGGTGTGTTGTGTTCAACTTTTCCTTGTCTTTTTTATTTTGATACTTTAAAGGGGCAGTATTGTCACGATCAGAGCTGACTTACAACAGGGCATGGAATCGGTGTCCTAGTTTAAGATGAACACAGTGACTGAAAATTACTGGCTCATTTTATGCAGCAGCAACGGTAATATGACCTTATCGTGTGGGGGTATAACGGCAGTCACTTACACTGTAAAGCCCCTTTCACACTAGACGTATTTCCCGGGAAATTCCCGGGAAATTCTGGTCAGTCTGTTCACACTTCAAAAGCTACTCCCGGGAAATTCCCGGGAAATTCCCAGGAAATTCCCGGGAAGTAGCTTATTCCCGGGAAATAATTACCCCAGCTCGGGAGTAGGGTTAAGCGACTTTTTCCCGGGAAAAGTGTTTTTCCCGGGGAAATAGCAACTAGTGTGAAACGAAAGCGGGTATAACTTACCCCACTTTTGCGTCGCGCGCGGATGTTGGGACGTCAACAAGTCTTGAAAGGTCAGCGAGGTCACAAATAGCGCGCCAAATAATTCGCGCGGTAATATCTCGTGTTGTATTTACTTTTGAAACTTTCCTTCTTAAAATATAAATATCTAAATCTGTAAATAACGCGATATATTTAGTTTTATAGAATGTGACCAAATAAATGGTTTTAGAATTGAATAAAAGAATTGTCGCGGACAATGCTATGTCTCGTTTACGTGTATTTATAATGTCCGCATGGTTAGTACCAGTCTCCCTTTTCTCAAGCGTACCTGCATATCAAGTGGCGTGCGTGTGGTAGCATCACGTGTCTTGGCTAGCATTCCATCATCATCATCACGACGCCAAGAGCCGTTGTCTGGCCCGTAGACGCCCACTTCTACGAACTGGTTGCACTGAAAGTTTCTGGATTTCAGTTCTGTGCAGCCCAGCGTCCTTCAGTTCCACAACTGAAAGACCGCTCCACTGTGTCAAGTTGTCCACCCATCTGGCACGAGGTCGTCCAAGTCCTCTCCTTGTATGTGCTGGAAACCCCGCGATCACAGCAGCTGACAGACCACCACAATGACCGCACCAGCTTGCTTTTCGTGCATACACTGTGTCAGTAGAAAAAGTCCAGCGACCTCCAATGCGTCTTTCCAGCTCCTCATTTGACACCATGTCTTGCCAAGAGAGACCGAGAAGGCGCCTCCATATCTCACGACCGAATGCATCTAGGCGTTTGGCTTCAGTAGTCTTCACTATCCACGTGCAGCAGCCATACGTTAGGCGTGAGGCCACAAGGGCCTTGATGAGGTGGAGCTTGGTAGTGATGTTGATGCGGGTGGATTTGAGGTATGTGCAGCGGTTCAGAGTTTCTTTGGCGATCGCAATACGACAGCGAATCTCCATGGCATCATCTAAATCATGTGTGATGGTAGTGCCGAGGTATTTGAATCGCGAGACACGTTTGAGCATATTACCACTATATGAGATTGTCGCATCGTCCATGGTGGATTTAATAACCATGTACTCTGTTTTCTCGGGGTGTATGTGTAACCCATAGCGTTCAGCAACAACACCAAGGGTTGGCCAGCATTTCTTGTACATCCTCTGCTGTGAGCGCCATTAACACCAGGTCATCCGCATATCTTTGCTCTGTGCATTGCACTCCTTCAACATCGGGTGAGGTTAGGTGTGCTGTTTCTACTGCCCATTCTCTCATTAGGTGTTCCGTGTAGAGATTGAACAATGCTGGCGAGATTGGACATCCCTGCCTCACTCCGACAGGGGTGTTGAAGGGGGCAGTCTTCTCCTTTCCAGGTGATTGTACCGTGTGCTTTGCTGTAGAGGTCCTCGACCAACCTTACCACATCTTCTGGAGTGTTCAACTCTCGAAGAATGCTGATCAGCTTGCTGTGCAACACGCTATCAAAGGCTTTCTTAAAGTCGACGAACACCACATGTAAAGGACGTTTTACTGCTAGGTGGGCCTGGCATACACCTTTGACACGGAATATTGCATCCACCGTTGACCTTCCGCGCATGAAGCCACATTGTGTGTTTGATACCTCACTCTCGACGATGGTGTTGAGTCTTTGTTGGATCAGATTCAGCACAATCTTGCTGGCATGGCTTATTAAAGCAAGGGTACGGTAGTTTCCACATTCCCCACGATCGTTCTTCTTGTGGAGCGTGATGTAAGTGGACTCTGTCATTGAGGGTGGCCAGCTACCGGACTGCCATATACAGCGTGTTGCATGTTGTAAGGCCGCCTGGATGTCATCATCTTTAGCCATCGCCTTTATGAATTCACCCTGGACGTAGTCAGATCCCGCTGCCTTGTTGTTCTTAAGCGACTTGATTGCCTTGGTGATTTCTGGGTTTGAAGGAATTACCGGTTGGCATTCTTGTAGAGTGATAGTAGTGCGGGTTTCATTAGCGTGAAAGAGAACCTGAGCGTAACGTTCCCATCTCTTCAACTCCTCATCCACAGTTGTTAGTGTGATACCAGCCTCATCCTTAATATTAGCCTTAGGTGCAGAGCGTTTGCCAGTCAGACGGTCTGCGGTCTTGAAGAGTGTGTGCAAGTCGTTGTTGCTGAAAGCAGTATTCATCTTATCGATGTTATCACTTAGCCAACGGTCTAGATCTGTGTTGCAGGCTCTTTTCACTGCATTAGAAAGGCGTTGGTGGTCAGGTGTGCTTCTTGCATCATGCTTCTCATGGATAAGCTGGAGTGTTTGAGGAGAGAGATATGGTTTACTCTTGCTGGTTTCTTCGATACCACAAATATCTAGTGATACCTCATGGATTGTTTGTGCGATATCTTCTAGGCGAGACTCTTCAAGTAAGTGTGACCGAACTGCATCTTGCATCTTCTTCACGGTGGTGTTGTCTTGCAGAGCACGTATATTGGGTTTTTTGGGTTTTCGTAGTTTGCCAGGTAGCATAGGACGTTTGGATATCTATTTTAGTTTGATCCTAATGTTGCAAAGGAGAAGACGATGGTCGGTCGGGAAAGATGCACTGAAGGAGCGGCAATCAACAAGCCATGAGCGTGCTGATTGGGGGACTAGTATATGATCGATTGCATTTCTTGCATTCCCTGCTCGACTGATCCAGGTGATCTTGTGTGCTGCACGTTTCTTGAACCATAATTATAATTATAATTATAATTATAATTTGTAATATAATATATTGGTATAATAATATATAGCACGCGAAAATGATGTGATGACACGTTTGCAGGAGCCATTTTTGTCGCGACGCGTTGCGTGGGAAACAGTCACAACAACCCTGCTCGCTGTGGCGGGTGCTTGAGCGCATGGCATTTTGGGATTGGACTTCCGCCCACAACATTATCAACTTCCGCATAAGCCGATTCAGTTTGCGCATTTCCCGGGATTTGATCGCGAGTGTGAAACGACCTTGTATATTCCCGGGAAATAATGTTCCCGGGTGTGACTAGACAGTGTGAACGGTCGCAGGGGGTGTTGGCGGGGTTAAAAACTCCCGGGAATTTCCCAGGAATATTTTTCCCGGGAATTGGCTCTGTAGTGTGAAAAGGGCTAAAGAAATATTGGGCAAACACGGTTGATATGTTGCCCAACACTGGTCAACATATCAACAGGTTACACAGTTGGTTTACCCATGGAGGAAGGAAAAGAACTCTCCTCCATGGTTTACCATTGCCCAATGTTGGAAATAATTTTTGTCAAATCATGTCAACAGTTGTGGTAAATACTGACCAATTCTGGGATAAATAACCTTATACCCATCCCCATGTTGCCCAACGTTTTTACAGTGCAGTTAATCAAAAAAATAGCACTCCTATTCCATGCCCTGTTAAGAGATGAAAACCTAAAAATCGAATGATAAATGTACATGTATGATGATGGGAGATTGAATGGGCCCCCCACTTGCTCACGCACCTGCATCCATCAACGATAATATCAACAGAAAAAACTGCCCCATTTTAGTTTAATAGCGGCATTAGATGTGTCGATTATACCCTATATAAAATAATTATGACCGGGTTAAATACAACACCATACTAAACAAACATGGCACTGTCAAATCGCCCAGGTGTGGTAGTGAGTGTTGCCATGGATACCATTATCAGTCAGGAAAGAATCAAGTAGCACGCGTCAGTGGCTATAAAACTGATTAATCCGTAGACAGATAATACGTAAACATTATGGGATCGAATCTCTTATGTTTTTCATCGGCGCTTCACCCTGATAACAATCGCCTAATATCTAAAACACACTGTGAATATAGGTTTGTGATGGTGAAGTGTTGTTTTTGCAGAAGTTTCACAAAGATGAGTGTGTGCCTAAGTGGCACATGATAAATGCCTTGCAACCGACCAATTTCAAGACCTTTGAAGTTAAGTATTACCATGCGGTTATGAAGGAGTTTTGCTGCGTTTACAATTATTCTGGCTGGGAACCTTTGGAACTCATCAGTCTTGTTGATATTATCTTATAAAGCTATCACAGTATTAGAAACAACACAGTGACAGTGTCGCACAATTAACAGTTGCTACAGCAGTGACCTAACGGTATTCAGTACTGGTCTTTGAAATGTCTGTACCTTGTTGGGTGATAATATAAATGTTTCAACGTGATTTTTTAAGACCAATATGAACAACAGCTTCACTTATTTCGGTGGTCAAAGGTATGTTTTCCTGCTTTGTTTAATTATCTTTGTTCGCATTGTTTCTCCATTTGTCTTTGTTTTATTTTTAATGCCTAGTGTGATTTTTATGTAAATTACAATATAATTTATTTTTGTGGTTAAGTCTTACACACCATGGTATTTCATATTGGGAAAAGTCTTAATATGGGTTTAAACCAGTTTATTTTGATGCATTGTCAAGAAAACTTAAAAAGTGACATAAATGTATAAAAGCGATTGTTTTAATCTCAACGGTTAAATGATACGTTTGTCTCAGCTGTCAGCCAGTCCTTGGTATATCGTCTCAGGTCCTGTCTAAGCGTTGGTGGATCTAAGCTTGGACGATATCGATTATTTTCATCCACGATATATCGGCAAACATTTATCGCGATTTTCGATAATATCACGATTATTTTTTCATTCATTCATGATTGCTTTAGAGCCGATAACCACAGGTATGTACCCCTCTACAAGCATCACAATAAAATCGCATATTCGTTTGCAGAGTGTGTATGCACTTCTGAAGTAGTTCGCTTTTGTTTCTCACTTTCACACAAGAGCTAAAAAGACTGTTCTAATTTTGTTTCCATGGAATTTCTCACTTGACTCACAATGTCGATTTTTTTTAATCGCGATATATTTTTTTAATCGCGATTTGCCGATATCTCGATAACTTAAAAAGGTTCTCGACATCGTAATCGAATAAAAAATGTATCGCGATATTCGATATTATCGTGTTATCGCCCAAGCTTAGGTGGGTCCTCAGGCCAAGGTGGGCATGTCGGTGTTATAATTTGTAATAATTTTTGTAATAATTTCCTGGCCTCTGGATTAAAAGCGACTTAGTAGCATACCCATTCCCCACACACATTTTGTAAACAAAAAAATCGTAGACTTCCATTTGGAATGTGTAGCTGAAATGTTCTGTCAGAATTTTAAGAAGTCGTTTACGGGTGTAACTGGAACCGAAAAATGGAACCGAAAACTGGAACCGAAAAATGGAACCGAAAACTGGAACCGAAAAAATGGAACCGGGTAATGACAGTTTCGGTCGATCACAGCCTTAATAATAGTGACTTAAAAAGTAAAGGAAAAATTGGCAATTAAAAACAATTAAATGGTCGAATGCGAAAACTGAATCATACTTGATGTAAATATGATTGTATCAATATCCTCTAAACAATAATTGTGTCTGTTTATTATTATTTTCATTACTTTTATTTCTTCGGCCATTTTTATGACAACATCAACAAAGCATACAAACACTACCATAGAATAAGTAATATGTTTAGCTTTGTATGGTGAAAAAAAGATAATTAAAACCCTAACTACCCCCAAATTCATCCAAATCCCCCAAGGGACACTTTTGGGGGGAAATTCAACATTTTCAGAAACTGGTACTTTCACCTCTTCAAATGGGACAAAATTACTACCTGGCAAGAAGTACAGGCCATAAGTGCTGAATATGAAAGGTCAACGAAAATGGTGCATTTTGAAGGTGCATGTTTCCAAAAGTGGACTATGATGGATTTTGGAGGATTCAGGAAAGTTAATAGCCACAATACCTATTGGGGGTTAGGGTTAAAGACTGTTTGCGGTGACACGATGTGAAATTCTCAAATTGAGTAGTAATTATAGTTCTGAAAAGAACCGGAGGTTACTACTCGACTTTTCGATCAGTATACTCTGGTCGGCTTCAGGAGAATCGAATAATACAATAGAATAATAAAGTGGAATTTTTCAGCACATTGGGAAAATGCAAACAAGAGAAAGAGATGGAGGAACATGTACATTAGATAGATGAAAGAAGCAGGGAAGGGTAGGGTAAGGGACAGACACAATCGAAGATAGCAAGGATCAACAAAAGTACCGGTACTTAAACACTGTAGCTCAAAAGCCTGCTCATCCAATCTCAGGATTAATTTTTTTAATTTTTTTTATTTACTGTCAGTCACCCTAAACAAGGCCAATAGCCACTAGAGTGTAAGGGGGCTACATATGCGATATGTCATCTACCAGTAAGTAAAATTACATTTGTTGATGTTTTTCTTAAACTTAAATAGATTGTAAGTTGGTGGAAAGCAATTAGCAGGAAGGGCGTTCCATTGTAATGCTGTTCTAGGGAAGAAGCTATCCAAATGGAACTTACTTTTGATTTTGGGGAGTCAAAGATAGTGAGGGTGTTCACCTGCTTGTTTAGCAAAGCGAATAACACGAGATATATTAAAATAAAATATCTATACAAAATAAGTTAATAAATACATTTATTTACTGTCAGTCACCCTAAACAAGGCCAATAGCCACTAGAGTGTAAGGGGGCTACATATGCGATATGTCATCTACCAGTAAGTAAAATTACATTTGTTGATGTTTTTCTTAAACTTAAATAGATTGTAAGTTGGTGGAAAGCAATCAGCAGGAAGGGCGTTCCATTGTAATGCTGTTCTAGGGAAGAAGCTATCCAAATGGAACTTACTTTTGATTTTGGGGAGTCAAAGATAGTGAGGGTGTTCACCTGCTTGTTTAGCAAAGCGAATAACACGAGATATATTAAAATAAAATATCTATACAAAATAAGTTAATAAATACATGCTTTTTTATATAAATACTAATAATAGTGAAGAGATAAACGCAAGGTGGTAAACGCTGAGGTCATTCATTCATTACATCTTTGAAGTGTCTTAGTGGGGCTGTCACTTCCTCCTTGACGGAGTTTGATGAACAGTCCGTCTCATGGTCGCTTGAGATTGGGAAACTGTTAGAATCCTTTCACGTTTCCAAGACTTTTGCCAGAACTTGCTGACGGTGAGGTTTGATTCATCAGCTACAACCTGTTTTAGGTCTTTAGTTCCTCTTTTGATGTCACTTTTTAGGAAAGTGAGCAGTTTTCAGTTCGAATTCCACGTTAGAGTGAATTCGAAACATTGCATTTTCACTATTTTATCATTAACGACACACTTAAATAAGTGAGTAATCTTCAGTAGAAGCAGTGTTGCATGAATGTACAGTCTGTGCACGGAATCAATGTAACCTTTTATGATTAATTTTAACAAAAAATATGTTTCATCATCCATATTTTATTCTGTGACAACATCTTCCGTTCACTTTCACTGCAAATGTTTGCTTTTACCGCAATAACAATATTTGATTTGTACTGAAAATGTGTGGCACCTGCTGACGTTTCCCATATCCGTAGTCGGTTTTGTTTACATCCGCCGAACTCGATCAGCGCAGACAGTGCGTGCAACTCCAGCAGACGACATTTGAGTGCGCACGCGCCATGCATCCCGACACACCGTGTTTGATCGTCGCCTAGCAACAGCTTACAGGTTGTAATCTGTTACCCATTTTGTGACAAAAGATCTATGGGGTCAATAGAGATTTGTGTATGGGCCGCAATTATACACTCGGGTACATATAAATCGATACCGTGTATAATGGTGTGTGAATTGTTGGCAAAAGAATGTGTTATGCAGGACTGGGTTTAGAGGAATTTGTGTACTTGGTTGCAGGTTTTTATCATGGCGGATTGACAGTGTTTGAATGACAACAAAAATTTACTGAGAGGAATGAATTTCTGCTGATTCCCATGCTGTCCAAAGACAACAATGCTGCTTACGATATTTCTGTCTGCTGTGTTGACACAAAACTGAGAACATACTGATCAGAACATCAGCAATCAGACACAAACGTGTTTCGATTCATCTAGCTTTTTACTGTTGGTTCATCGAGATCGACCTGACACACCGGTGCTGTTTGTTGGACTATTTATCTCACGGGGTTGCTCGGTACCGCCCAAGTCCCAATATTGACGTCGACCGGACACCGTGTTTGTATCAGCGAAAGTAACGCGTGTTGCCATGCTTTTTTTTTTCTGGTTTAGAAAAAGCAAGATTAACCAAGGCTGGAATTCTGCAAAATGACATTTCTAAAATTTGATGGTGGATTTTGGAGAATGGTGACATGTTAATTCCATTAGTTTGGCGTGATGATTAACAAACTTGTTTCAGCCAATATAGAACATTTGATTGCTAAGAACACAGCACCAAGTTAACTTAAATCGACAGACTGTGTTTATAAACCAACGACAGCAAAAAAAACACCTAAAAAGCGAAGACATCGTTTTATGTAGAACATTCCATCAGATTAATCGCAACTCGAATTCAGCTGGTAAAGGAAACCAGATACGTTATTGCTGATCCTTCTAAACGAAAGATTCGACGGTTACAGAGGAATCGAGTTGCTAATTATTCAAAAGTGCAATATCAATGGGCCGTGTAAAACTTAGCCTTACATACGGTGTAACGTTTTATTTGAAGTATTTCGAAAGGGATTCTATTTCAGTGTGTTGATTTGCTCAGTTGATCAGATCACCCGTCTTTAAAATCTGACCGAATAGTCGAAAGCTGTGAAAACAATTTACCGAATTCAATTTAATTTGAGCTTGATGTGACAGACAATCGTACGTTCAAATAACTATATCCGGGTGCTTTCTTGTGTGAAAGTATAGCGGCAATCAAGTTGAAGTCTAAATCTTAGCACCTACTCCAAGAATTTGTGCTCAAAAGCATTTGGCTGGCGAGGGATTTGGTGAAAAAATAAAGCCCCATTTGAAAGTTGCCGCGCAAACTGTTCAACTCCATTTACACGTTACTTTGTTCGTCTAGTTGTTTTGAAATATAAAAACAAATTTTATCAGCATTATTATTTGTGAATTAAAACTGACAATGTCTGCAACTCAGCAATACAGTGACAGGGCCACATCGGCCGGTTACCGTTTCCCTATCCCTCGTATATCCAGTGCGTATCACAAGAAGTGCGTACCGGCGGACAGGGACCGACCGTCAGGTAGCCACTCCGCGCCCCCGGCACCCACCAGGAATCACACGGACGTTGACTACGAGAAGTGCGATGTTGTGACCGGCGACATGATCTGGCGGGAATCGGTGGGACGGGAGCACGGTGCCGTGAAAAAATGGTGAGTATCAAAAGACAGAAACACTCAAGATACGGAAAGAATGTCGTATCCGACCGCCACTTTTTAAAGATTTTTGGGAATTTTTTGCAACCACTAACCAATTAAAAAATGATTCTATCGTTTTTTGGGGTACAGAAAGCGAAAACTATCTTTAGAATCCACTTTTATGACTTTATTTCCCTTCTAAAAAATCTTCCCCGTCAGAAAATGGAAGGATCCTATTATAGTTGCCACTGCGCATGTACAATGACTGTGTTGGTCACTAATGGGGACTTGACAAGATCAGACTGACATGACTGAGGAACTGAGTCATCTTCTACCAAAAATGCCTGATTTTTCATGAAATAAATATCCTGGAATAATTTGAAGTGCAAATTGAATGTCCATCATCATCCATATGTTTTCCACCTTACTAAGTAGGTAAGATTACTTTATTGGTTATATATATTGAATGAGAAAAAGTGGCGGTCGGATACGACATTCTACCCCAAGAGACAGCAAGCATTCATGCGGATATAGGCTGGGGTGAGGTCGTCTCAAGACTCAACCCATTCCCTGTCACCAGTCTCACCTATAGTTGGGACAAGCCTCAGCTGTAGTGTTGTAATATTGCAGGCCAATACTGCAATACGGCAGTGGGGACGGGCCGGGATATTTTTTTCTGCAGTACATCTCCTCCACTATGCATGTGTATACCGGTTCTAAAAATGAATTTTTGACTTTATTTTCCCTATAAAAAAAATCCTCCACAACCGTGAATTACTATTAGGAAGGCTTTGCTTCTGAATTAATTTTGTAGTTAACAAAAAAGTAATAAACAAATTAATACAAACAAATTTAAGAAAATGTTGAAAAACCTAGTCTTGATCCCAGTTCCTCCAACTTGCAAAGCGAGCGTTCTAACACCATTAGACTACCATGCCAGTCGAATTTGTCGGTGAATTCATTATTGAAGAACCTTTTTTTTTTTAAATTAGATTTCTATGTCAATTTCTAAGCCATTGACAAGTGTACTGCAGAAATAAAATAGCGGACCGGCCCAACAATTTCATAGCTGGTGCGTCACAGCACCACTGTGTTGCCCTATTCCAATCTATTCACATTCTGCAATGCCGACGGGGGATAAAAGGGGGCGGGGCACAATGCAAAAAGTTGGGGGCACATATGACTTTTAAGAACGCTGCAAAAACTAAGGTGTTAAAAAACACTGGTGGTGTACATATTGGGTGACTTGTCAAACACCATGGCAGAATACATTTGACACCATGGCAGAATACATTTGACAATACTGCTGTTGTATTAACACCAAAGTGGTGCCCATGTCATTACATGTATGAAAAACAGGTGTAGGGACACGTCCATCTTTGACCCTCCTGCACCTCCCAGTGGGACTGGTGGCGCTTCATCACCAATCGTTGTGCAACTTTTCACCTCACCTGTTTGGAAAAATCCTTTGACCTAGCATAATTATAGCAATTAAAATTACAACGTTGCCCCATCAAAGTTGGGCACAAAGATACAAATCAGTGAGTCCATTGTATTTGCGCATACTGTTAAGTCCTTGTATGCTTCAAACCAAAGCCAGTGACGTAGCCAAAGGGTGGGGGGGGGGGCGCCTTCCCCCACTTGTTGGCAAACTAGTGTATGTATAGCCTGAAGATCTGACTTCACGCTTTGAGCTAGAGACGCGTGAATAACGCCAGATCGTGGCCGTGCAGCCGCCACATTTTTCCCGATGCTGAACTTTGACCTTGGTTGGGAGCTAGCGCGCACGCAAGCCTCGAAGCGCGACGTCAGATCTTTAAGCTTCAGCACAACTCGTTAACGTATACAATAAAATCCTTTGAGTGGTACGCCTGGAGCCTGTCTATATCCTTGATAGGATATAGATATAGGGGACCAGTACGTAGGGCTGTGCGTTTTCGAATAGTTTGGTAACCGGATATTCGGATTTTGATTTCGATCGAATATTCGAAGGCCGCCGATTATAAATTGCGCCACGTGATATTAAACGAGCACGAACGATATGGTGGGGCCAAAAAATCTACTGAACATAACTGTCACCGGGAATAGGATGGAGTTGCTAGGTGGCGTCCTAATGCCGGATGAGAGGATGATTGTGAGGGGGGGGGGGGATAATGATGAGTGCCAATATAAAAAATATATATATAAAAATTCAACAAAAACATTTTTTACTTCGAAGATTCGAACCGGAAAAACAACCAGATATTCGAACCATCGGTCGAATATTCGATTATTCGGCACAGCCCTAAATTCACAAATTTGTTGGTATATGTATTTCTGATTGACATAATTTGTCGGTTTATTTGAGTTTTGTGTCGGTAAATTTACCCAAAAATTGTTTGCCCCCCCCCCCCCCATGAAAATCCTGGCCACTGTTCAAAGCTCCCTTCTGAAAATATACCATCAGGTGAGATATGATACACTCACTGGCCAAAAGTATTGCAACATGCTCAAAATAGCACTTTACAAGTAACAGGTGAGATGATCATTTAATCCGATTTCATCAATCGTGTATTACATAATTTCCGAGCAAGAACAGTAAAAAAGAACATTGACTTCAAAACACAGGCACTTTCAAGAAGTCTTAAGTAGTGTAAATAAAATAAAATAATTTATTGTAACACAGTTCTCCAAACTGAACTTTGGGGATGTTGCAATACTTATGGCCAGTGAGTGTAGTAAGCGATTTTGCATGCTTCGCCTAGCAAATTGCTACACAACATTCAACATTCATGATTTGCTGTTCCAAATTAGCATTCTATGCTAAATACAAACATATTTTTGTCTAAACAAATGTTGCATATTCCCCCCGAACAAGGCTACAAGTCACTCAAGGTACAGGGCTACAATAGAAGATAAAGGGAGAAAACAGTAAATAGACTCAGAGGAGCTGAATGTGGGAATTGAGATTCCTCTTGAAACAGATAATAAATCGTAGGATGGAGGGAAACATGCACCGGGCAAGGAATTCCAAAGAGATGCAGCCAAGGGGAAAAGAAAACTATTAGTGTAGTTTTTTGTTCTACATCTAGGTGAAGCTAGGGTGTATATAGGTGAGAAGATACATATGCAAATTTGTTGATCGAATTTGTTTTAGAATACGAATCTTCGCCTTTTTGGAGGGTGAGGTGATGGGTGATCTTCACCCCCAAAAAATCACAATTTGAGAATAATTCTGAGTTGTTCATTCCCGGTTAGGTGTGTAGAGTGTTTTAACTACCTTGTGTGCCATGCATGCTAGCTACATGTACATAACCAAAATCCATATTGAGCATCATTGTTGTTATATTTTGCAGGGAGGAAGGTTGGGGTTTCCTGAAAGACTACGATCAAAAGGTAATGAACTTCAGTTGGCCTTCTCTTCTACATTTCCTTCATATCTCGGGCTTAAACTATTCCCAAAATTGACCTTGAATTCGGTTAATAACTAAAACATCACAACCTTGCATATATGTTGTCTTATTAGAGGCGTGTCTAAGTCACGTACGGCGGTCGATCAATTGAGAAGCTCAATTACAATATTGTGACATCACACTTTTTATCCGGTTTCAGGCCCAGTACGTGACTTCTGGTACCCTCGTCTTTCATGGGCGGATCCAGAACATTTTTTAGTGGGGGGGGGGGGCCTGAGAATCAAAAACAATTATTTTTCAGTACTACAAAAATTACAATGAAATAATCAAAGGGAGAGAAAAACAAAGCACAGTGATGGGGAAATGAGAGTGCGTTCTCCCCTCCTCTCTCTCTCTCTCTCTCTTTTTCTCTACGTTTTTTTAAATTTTAAAATTTTAAAATTTAAATTTTTTTAAACGGTTTTAGGGGCGGGGGCTACAGCCCCCTTAGCCCCCCTGGATCCGCCAATGTCTTTGGTATTCCTTTCCCACCTGACTAACCTCTGCCCACTCCTGCCCACTCCTGCCCACTCCTGTGTTAAGTTTGTGTTTATTTCAGTATATCGTCCATTTTGCCTTTTGAAGAAACAACCTGCTAGGTTTGAAACGTAAATTTAAATTCCTTCAGTATGTGTACAAATCACTAAATGGCTTAGCACCAATATATTTATCAAATTGTTTGAAATTGTATGTTCCAAATAGACATTTAAGATCAACAGATGACAATCTCCGCCTTGAATATCCTATCACAAGAGTCCAAGCTGGTGATAGAACTTTCACTGTTTGTGCATCCAAGCTATGGAACAATCTTCCTGTTTATATCAGACAATCTGTTTCTGTTAATGCCTTCAAGAAGGCTCTTAAAACTCACCTGTTTCCTCATTAATTTTGCATCAATTTATGTCTTATTCTATCCTGATTTGTATTTATTATGTCATATTAACTTTTGTAAGCGCCGTGAGTCTCTCGGGAATGGCGCATGATAAATACTTGTAGCGTAATGTAATGTAATGTAATGTAATGTAATCTACAGGCCAGTAACTACAATGTTGCATTTATACTACAGGTCCTTTAGGTTGGTAAGCAGTTTGCAACAGCTAATTCTCTATTTATTGAAAACATTTATGGGGTGCCGTGGCCGAGCAGTCTAGCGCATCAGACTTGTGCTACAATTCGAATCCTGGCCGCGACCATGGTACTTGTGTCCTTGAGCAAGACACTTCACTGTACAGTGCTCCTCTTCACCCGGGAGTATATTAAATGGGTAACCTGTGAGGGTAGAGGTTGATACTGTGGTTGAAAAAGCTTCCGATGCGCTACGGTAGCTCGGGGCTGCATACTCCCCAGGGATACGTCGATTTATCACTCAAGAAGCATGTCATCATGCCGTTAGAACACTTGTCCTGTCTCGCATTGACTATGCCAACTCGCTTTTGTTTGGTGCTCGTGAAGCGGATCTTAAGCGACTGCAACGTCTCCAGAATAAGGCAGCTAGGTTGGTTTTTGCGTGCGGACGGGACAGGTGCTCTGCGGATCTATTAGATTCCTTACACTGGCTCCAGGTCAAGGATAGAATATATTTTAAAATAATGTTATTTGTATACAAATGTATGATGGATGTCGCTCCACCTTATCTGAGTGACCTTATTACTTTATTTAGTGACACATTTACGGATGAGAATAGGCCCAGACTACGCTCCTCATCGGATACTACAAGGCTCTCGGTTCCGCGCTCCAAGAAGAGAGTTGGCGATCATTCATTCGTTGTTGCTGCTCCACGGCTATGGAATGACTTGCCAATGCAGTTGAGGGAGGCGATGTCTGTGCCTGTTTTCAAACGTCTTTTGAAAACACATTTGTATAAATGTTAGATGTTTTGTTGTTTACTTGTCTTGCTTACATTTTTTGCTTGTAATTTTGTAAGGCGCTGTGCTCTTTGAAGAGCGCCATATAAATGTTGATTAATAATAATAATAATAATAATATTTAAGGATTGATATTGGCCCAATGACCAGGGATAATAATGTAAAAGTGCCTTGTATCCTTTGGCAATTTGGCGCTCTATAAATCCAGTTATTCTTATTTTTTCTGATTATCAGTTTTTTTTAACTCTCTCGAAAAGGGGAACCTCAAGAAAAAAGAAGAACTCCCGGACAATCTAACCCGCTTCTCGGCGAAGGTTCCCAACACCGCCAACCAAGCCCTCGGTCATCGACAAGCCACTGGGGCCGCAAGAGCCATGGTTCAACTTCAACATCAACTCAGCATTGGTCACCAGAAGAAACACAATAAAGAACTAGTGTACGGAGCTGACTGATACAACTCTAATAGGCTGGTCCTAGGACCCTATGTATAAAGTAGTAACCACTTCCGAGTCCAGATCCCTGACGTGTCGTCATGCCATACATATAGAATTTTAAATAGGACCGTAGGCGTAAATGTGTTTTTCGAATGATGAGACATTTATTTCTAAAAAAAATCACATTTGACAAAGCTGTTTGTTAAAAAATCAATAAATAACGTTTTTAGAAGTGGTGTGTTTACGTTATTTATATATCAACACTTAGCCCACTTAGGCTATGCAAACAGGTGCGTAATAAAATTAAAAACAAGCTTCGGTGATAAAGGCGTCGTATATTTTTGTACGTACTCTCTTTGGAGCTAGCATGCAGAGCCCGCGTGTAACTAATGATGGACAGCTGTCGAATGACCAATACAGGTACATTTACGCGCTTTAGGGAATGTTACGCACGAAAGGATAAAGTTTGGGCTTGCTTCCCAAAATACCCAGGAGTAGTCAGACGGCTGTTTGCAGTGCAGTGGAGTTTACTATTGGAGGTGGCACGTCCCGTCCCTCCCCCACACCTGAGGCATGTGCCCCGCTCAGAATTAAGATCCCTTTAATAGAAAAACATAAGGACGAGTAACAAAATGTGCCCCGAGTACGTACCCCCTGAAAATTAAAAGTGTCTCCTCCCCGTTTTTCTTTGTAGACCAGGGGTGTGTTTTGGCGATCAAGGCTGGAAACATGTTTTGACTTTTTTGTCATCGTTCGAGTTCAGTTGTGCTGCAATCACGTGACTGTTCCCACCAAACGTGAACCGAGTGTTTGCTCGGTTAAGCTTGGTTTCAAAATGGCGGATTGTAAAAAAAAAAGTAACGAACGTTTTGTTCATTGTTATTAGAAATGAATGATTGTATGTACAATTATACAAGGTTATCGTACACGTTTATTACTCAAACAGTAAGTTCCATCTTGCCAAAATATAAAAAATAAATAAATAAATATATAAATTGCACCGTAGACTGCCGGTAGGCTATGTGACTGGCTCTGGCAAAACCCTAAACTTGGACCCAATTTTCAAAAGTGACCTCCCAAATTTATCGTGAAAATTAACAATGTTCCCAACAATGTTTCAGGATTTTTATTTTTCCATCAAAATCTAGAGAAAATGCTCTATATTGGTAACATGAAAACTGGTCCCTCAAACTGGTCCCTGGGGTCAGTTTTTGACCTTTTCATGGCTGTTACGCATTATGGTAAATGCCGAGAAGTTTCGTGTTTTTGCCAGAGCGGGTCACATGTTATGGGAAACGTTGAGGTAGCCTTTAGTAAAGACAATCTGATCCTAACACCACGCACGAAAAATTGGGTGATTGGGTTAACCCACGTAACATACGTTTTCGGGTTTCTGGTCAAGAATTTGACTCAGAAACATGTTTCTGGTCGTTTTTAGCTAAAAATACGCCCCTGTTAATGTTTTGCGAATGTATTTTAGCGATTGTGAACAATTATCAGATCTTTGGACTTTGGATGGATTCAGTAATTGAGGACCTTCGACCCCTTTAATGAATGGTAGAATAATATGTAATCGTACTTGGTAGAATTGCTTTCAAATGTCAAATTTATACAGGAATAGAATTTGTCAAAAATACAAATGGAGTACACTGTGTATCGAAGGCAGCTTTTGTAAATAAAATACCTTCGAGGAATGTAACTTTGAATGGGTCTTTTATGCTGAATGTGTGAATAAGATTATCTATGTGTTTTTATTGCCTTAGTAATGCATAACACTGCCATCTGAGATGAGGGAATGATTTATTATTTTTTTTAAATATTTATTTATCTATTTTATTTATCCATCCATCCATCTATCTTTATTTATTTACTTATTTATTTATTTATTTATTAATATTATTTTTTGGGGGGGAGGGTTGTAAATGGGGGTGTTAAGGGCCGAACCCAAACCAAACCAAAAAACAAAAAACAAAATTAGATAAAATAATAATAATGCAAATAATAATATTTATGACGGTGTGGGGAGGTAATGACAATGTCGCCCCAATAATTATCGCCCGCAATAATCATCTCACTCTGATCTAACCCTACCCATAGCACACCAATTATTTCCCACATGTGTATTTTCGATAACAGACCCCATTATGCTACTGTAAGGCCTAATAATTTTGCTCTAATCTTTCCGAGCTCATATTGTCTGGCCTGTCATCGATAGTCTAAAGCACGAAACTTACACTGAAAAAATACATTCGTATTAAAAAAAAAAAAAAATCATAAATGAATTAATGAAATATAAATATTCAAACTGAATTATTTGGTGTATGGGATTTATCAATCGGCTGCGGGAGGGGGTGGGTCATGGGTCCTAGTCCCTACCGTCGCGACCCTCTATCGTAACAAGAAATGACCATCGATTACTTACACCATGTTATTGTTAAATCAAAACAAGCTCACAACTGTTTGCTAAAATCAGCTCGGAAGAGAGACAAAAAATACAATTTTAAAAAAAATATTTAAAAAAATGTGGAGTGAGCTCAGGTTTGCTTTGGATATTTTCTTTACAGATTCCGCTATTTTCTTAGCCACAACTGTTGTAATTTCGAGAAGAAAAATAATCATAAATGGTGACAATTTGACATAAAACTTAACTTGACGACGGTATTAAACATCCCATGAAATATTAAGGTCTCGTGTGCTTTCATTTTATTAAAACTAAAGAAATAATTTCTAATATTAATTTTTGTCATCCGAAGACAGAAATTTCACGTTGGAAACAGTGTGAACTGTTGGAATGCATTTTCACTATTTGATCGTTAATGGCACAGTAAAATCATCTTTAAAACAAATCACGGTTTGGGTTTTCATTCATATATCTCGATTCTTATATGGTTTGGATGCATTTACGGACATTTTACATACAATGTATACATCCAAAGACTGAAATTCCACGTTGGAAACAATATGAACTGTCTGAATGCATTTTCACTATTTGATCGTTAACGATCGTTAACGGTTTGGGTTTTCATTTATATATCTTGATTCTTATAAGTTTTAGATGAATTTACAGACATTTTACCTACGGTGTAGGCCTACACTGGCTTTATAGATTCCCATTCAGTCTGGTTCACCATTTCACTGAATTTCTTTTTCTTTAAATTAAGCGATACACTTCTATTTTCATTGCAGAAGGGAAGTCAATTATTTTCAAATAAAGATATCTCACACAATAATTGACATGTGCATTGCTGAAGAATCTAGGTGCCCTCATTTGACCAGCAAAATAGCGCATTGCATGCGTCACCACTGAATGTATTCACTTAATAACCGTCCCCAGATAATTAATTTTGTGGAACTCCTTTTTTTTAAATACATTTACTTCCTCTCCACCAAGAACGAAGCAATACGTTCATATTAAGTAAAACAAAACAATATAAGGACTCGCACGGAATATGCATGTTAAAAATTCCCAAAGAGACCCCCTGGTTATATATGTCGCGTTGCTCATTTAGAATTCCTGGGCCGGAAATTGAAGCTCAACGTGTGTTTCTTTTCAATTGTCAACCGCAGTGGTAGACAAGTTCCCTATCCCTGTCTTTATCTATCAAGGAGTCGACACAGACTGTGGCTGTACCATTCAAGCGATTACATTGGAATCGTTGTGCTGATGATCTGACGTCACGCTTCGAGGTTCGCGCGCTCTGAGCTACCAACCAAGGTCAAAGTTGAATCTCCCCAAACTGATACCGGCCGGTTATCTGCTGTCTTCGCGAGCCTGGAAGCATGTTTCCTTGATAGGATAAAGACAGGGGACCAGTCTACCGCAGTGGCGGATCTGTGATTTGGCCACCAGGGGTTGGTTGAGGGCGCATCGCGCTTTTCGAAAGACACAGCCACAAAACTACTCGTGATACGTAGCTTTTTTGGGGGGTGGTCAAAATACATAATTGCAATTAAATAAAACAACAGTAAATTAAAAAAAACATTTAAAAATCCGACAAAATATTATCTCTAAATACCTAATATCTCTAATATCTCTATACTAAACTATGCCACTCAAACTCTAATTAATTATAGAAGTACTTTCTATAATTAATTATAGAAGTAGCTATAAGATAATGACAATTCAGTGACAGCAGGAAAAAAGAATATTGTCGCCAGGCTACGTGTTATCTTGGTGCAAGAGGGACTTTGTGGTTAAATGCTTACAAAGGATCTGCCGCTAGCGGGCGCTGTGCACGACAAACACGATCGAGAGAGGAAAACTGGCGCAACTCAGTTGTGAGTGAACGCCCTCTATAAATGAACTTCATTCCTGTGCAGTGCAACGGATCGTTTAATAGATAGGCCTACATTGTAATACATTCTTGTATAAAGACTAGGTTGCATGTAGCAGAAAATAATTGAACCCTGGCATTTTCATCAGCGAGCCTCGATAAGTACCGTACATACCGTATAATCAACAATAATTGCAGTAGTCTCACCGGTAGCCTCGTTTTCTCAAGCAAAACCAGGTGGTGGATTTTGATGGACTTGCATTGGCGGATCCGGGGGGGGGGGGGCTAAGGGGGCTGTAGCCCCCCCCCCTAAAATCGTTTAAAAAAAAAATTAAACAAAAATTAAACAAAAAATTTAAAAAAAGAGAAAAAGAAAGAGAGAGAGGAGGGGAGAACGCACTCCCATTCCCACAGTGCTTTGTTTTTCTCTCCCTTTGATTATTTCATTGTAATTTTTGTAGTACTGAAAAATAATTGTTTTTTATTCTCAGCCCCCCCCCCTAAAAATGTTCTGGATCCGCCCATGACTTGGGGTAGTTGAGTAGAGTTGTTGACTGAATAGGCCGTATTCATAAAAATAAGTAATTGCTTTTACTAAAGTAACAACCCCCTTTTACTAACCTTTTACTTAAATGTGTATTCATAGAAATAAGCAATGACTTTCAAGTAAAAGCTACAAATTTTAAGCATTAGTAATTGCTTTTTACTTATAAGTAAATGCTAGAGAAATTAGCACCTACTTCAATTTGTATTCATAAAAATGACCTTCGACTAGCATTTACTAGTGATTGTACAAGCACCTAATTTTTGGCTTGCTGTTTAGCCAATACAGACATATCACATTTTCTGCCATGTTTTTACGTCCAAGACCACAACCTAAGGTGTATAACATCAGGCTTAATCGTGATGAAGTCAACCCTACCACTTACAGAACTTTATTTAGGTTTGACAAAGAAAATGTGGAATGGCTTGCAAACACCTTCATACCACCAAATACCGAGACTCGTGGATGGTACTGTAGTACAATAGCAACTACTTGAGAACTTACTAGCCGTGGCAAGTAACAACTGTAATCATTTAGCAAATGGTTATGAATAAGATTTTTAGCAATTGCTTAGACTATACCTTTTACTTACCTAGCTGTTGCTTTTACTTATAGCATTTACTAGTAAGTAAATACTTATTTTTATGAATACGGCCTATTGTCCTGTCGAGAGTCCGCGCTGATCGTGATGATATAGTCCCTTTAAGTCATATTGCTTTGCCTTGCAACTTGACATGACTTGGAAAAAAAATAAGTTGTGATTTGACTTGACTAAAAGTAGAGTTGTTGACTTGAGTTAGTCACTTGACTTTTATACAAATTACTTGTGGCCCAACTTCGGACGCAAATTACTTTACTTCGAGAAGTATGACATGATTCGAAAAACAAATAACTTGTGACATTACGTGAATTGGGCACTAATAACTCGTGACTTGACTTGGACAACAATTATTTCTTGGCATTCTTCAGTTTTAAAAATAAATTGAACGAACAAATTTCAACCAAAATTTATCAAACCTTCTTTATTACCATTCAACATTCGAGCAGTAAGGCGACAGACTTAACTTCCTTGTTACGAGTGATATGACTTGTTAGAAGTTTTTACTTGACTTAAACAAAAATAATTGATGACAAATCTGATTTAATAATAATGGACTCTTAAAAATTGCGCCGGTATCCGCCAGGTTTGACGCTCATGGCACATGAACATTATTACCCCTGTCATCGGGCCAGTCATATCATTCCTAGAACCATCTCAACTCCCTGGGGAGTATGCAGCCCATGCTGCCAAAATGTGTAGCGCAACGAACTTAATCTAACACAATTACCATCTCTGCCCTCACAGGTCCCCCATTTATACTCCTGGGTGGAGAGAAGCAATGTACATGTACAGTAAACTGTCTTGCACAAGCACCACGGTCGCAGCCAGGATTCGAACCCACTTTCTGACGACTCGGCCATCAGAACACTAAAGTCCGATGCACTAAACCGCTCTGCCACGACACCCCATTTAAGGGGATTTAAAGGGACCAGACGAATTCCTACCAGCCTCGGTTTGGACTTGGTAACTTTGTAAGGTAGCTACCCTGACATCATGTTATTTAATCATGTTTCTCATTTTCTCATTTGTTAGTCTTTTATCTTTTAGAACAACATTAAAATGGGAACATCAAAATCAGTCAACTGCCTGTTTTGACTGTTGACCCAAATGTGCACACAGGGGCATTTTGACTGGTTTTTACTGTCATTTTGACCACCCTGAACAATACCAGACAATGCTTTTACCAGTCAAAAACGGTCGACTCATTTTGACCTGTAAATGTACTTACTACACGTAAGGTTTGACAGTGTTTGACTTTTAAGTGCACTAGATATACCTTGGCAAGTATATCAAAATTTTGACCGATTCTTAGTAGCAGGAGGGTTAATCCCACATATGATACTGTACATCTCAGACAAGAGCTGATACCTGAGTGTACACAGTAGACGTGACATTTACCAAAGGTATGCCGTATAATAATAATGGTAACCAGGGTGAACGTTGATGGCCCGTTGACAGGGAAAGAAAAAATACTAAAACATCAGTATGTTTTGTTACAATTCGAAGGTTTTTACGTGTAAAAAGTAGTGTCTTATTTGATTACTACACAATAACAGTGTGTTAGTATGGATGATGAGACCATTATTTAGGCGCCAACATATCAAAAAAAAGTATCCGGAATTCGGTCTTGTAAGTTTGCACCCTCAATCTAGTCATTGAGATGTGCATTATAATTGCATAAAGTCATTTTACAGGGATTATATCAATAAATAGTCGTGTGTAAATTCCAACCCGTGGAAGAAGCACCCACTTGTGTATACCCAGTAAGGTGCGGCCCATTGGATTCGCTAAGCAAACGAACATCCTGCCGCTCTTCAAGTTAACTATGGACCTTTGGTCAGTGTACAAACAAGACCTTTGAAGAACGGCTAGACCACGTATTACATTTTTAAATGAGGGCCTTATCTGTTACCCAAACCCTGAAGCTGATATTGAGATAGTGAAGCCCCCATTCGCTCGGGCTGAGTCGGCAACCGAAGTGTTCCTCCTGTACCGCTGGCGCATATTTTGCTGCTCACCTGGGTGACTTGATTCTACCGACGTTGCACCATGGCTTTGGCCGGGAGAGGCCGGCTTGTCCAAGGCCTTGTGTTCTTGTGTTGTACGGCGTCTCTAATTTCCGTGAACGAAGCATGGTATGTTACATTTTTGTTCATTATTCTTGCTTGGATGTACTGCTAGATTTACCTGTCAAGTTCAGATAAAGTGCTATCTTTATTGACTTGTGACATGATGGATACAGAATAGCTGTACGACGAGAAGTTAGTTTGGTATAGATAACAAATTATTGAATGAATAATAATAAATAATAATGTGTGGACTTATATAGCGCACGTATCCACCAACTAAGTGGTGCTCAAGGCGCATTATATTATTACCCCTGCTCATAAGGCTCATAAATCATTCCTGAAACCATCTCAGCTCCCTGGGGAATATACAGCTCAATTACTGCCATTACAGCGCATATGGGCTAATCAAACACAACAACCAACTCTGCCCTCACAGGTACCCATTTAACCCTGGGTGGAGAGAAGCAATTATGGTTAAGTGTCTTGCTCAAGGACACAAGTACCACGGTCATGGACAGGATTCAAACCCACATTCTGACGACTCAGCCACCAGAACACAAATCCTATGCACTAAACCGCTCGACCATGGCACTCCATATCTTTATTGACTTGTGACATGATGGATACAGAATAGCTGTACGACGAGAACTTAGCTTGGTATAGATTTGGTATTGAAAACAAATTATTGAATGAACACAATTTAATAAGCCTAAATGCTTTAATTTATTTGATTTACCAGAATACAGCCACATTACAGAACATAATGTTTTTAATAAATTGTATGACAGGGTTGGTAAGTGTGCGATAATATGTCACGGGCCTTAGAAAAGGCTTCCTGGCTTTCTGGACCCCTCCTGGCTTCCCAATCCTCAACAAGAAATGTAAAATAACGACTTCCAATAATAATATTAAAAAAACTACCATTCGTATTGTTCATTGTGAACATCTTCTAAGCTGCATTTAGAGTTGAAGAATACATAAACAGTGGAGTAACTGAGCGCAGATTCACTGAAAAGTGAACAAGAAACGTGCACTGGATTGAGTCTCCTGCTAGTGGAGTGAAAGTAGTTGTCCCCCTCCCCTTATCTTGGACCGAGAAGGTCCCATATAAATCACTTGACACAAACTAATGTCTCCCATAACCATAATATAACTGCAAATTTCGTATATTTTGAACAGCAATGGTTGAATGAGGATTTGAGACGAAAACCCTCATCGTCCCCTCTCCCCAGTTGGTTGCTGTATGTACTCATAATTCAATTCAATTCAATTCAATTCAATTCAATTCAATTCAAAAAACCTTATTCCTTAAATAGGCAATTACATGTGATTGGACAGCTCCATATTAAAAACAATGACAGTTTAGGGCTTAACTAGATGACAAATACAACAATACAAAGAAGTAAAGAAATAATGTAAAATGGTTTCAAAATTATTTAAAAACATAAATATTTATATACAAAACAATGTATTATTTACACAGAAAATACAAGATAAATAATGATGAACCAGACGCCCAAATAATTGACAGTTCGCCCACGAATATCAGTTGGAAACATAAGTGCAAGTCTGGTTGCCACTGGAACAAAAGAGAGCTCACAATGAGATCACAATGTGTTAATCTCGCTTGTGGAAGATGTTTTCCAACGAGAGATAGCGCATTTCACATAATGTCCCAATGTGCTTTACATTATTTCCCCTGGTCACTGGGCCAATATCATTCCTGTGACCTTTCTCAGCTCCCTGGGGAGAATACAGCCCATTATGTGCAACCTTTTGGCGCTACAGGGCTAATCAAACACAATAACCATCTCTACCCTCACAGGGACCCATTTATACTCCTGGGTGAAGAGAAGCAATTACAGTCTTGCTCAAGGAAACAGGCACCATGATCCTGGCCAGGTTTTGAACCCACATTCTGACAACGCAGTAATGGCACCCCACATATTTCTTCGGACATTTTAATTATTATTTCCACTTTCCCTAATAAGATGCCTCCTTTTGCAAGCAAAACAAATTATTGTATTTTGATATAATTATTTCCAATTTGATGTTATTTGATATTTGTCGTGCAATTCAGCTCTTGTTCTGCTGAAACGAGTGAAGAAATAAACCCAAAATATAATTTAAAGGGGCAGTATCGTCACAATCAGAGCAGACTTTCGTCAGGGCATGGAATCGATGTCATAGTTTAAGATTAACACAGTGACTGAAAATTACTGGCTCATTTATGCCGCAGCAACGGTATGACCTTATCATGTGGGGTATTATGGCAGTCACTGAGTTAAACTAAAACTAGCTTTCTGATTCCATGCCCTGTTGATCGTGACGATACGGTCCCTATAATTAATGGAAGATTAAGAAGAACAGCAGACTTTTGAAGGGAAAACACAACATTGGTAATGTTGTTGTCAGAACTGCTTACTTAGAGTATGTTTACTCTAAATAGTGAACATGCATTAGGCTTTTCGTATTAATTTTGCGAAATTTAGGAAACACTTCCAATGGATATTCACTTTCCCTAAAATTGACAGCACATAAGACAACATTATTTCTAGTTTCTTTGGAAGATTGATATCAATGCCAGGTATTTCACTATCCAGTTACCTGTATATAAAAGGCGTTTAGCCTAGGTATCAGTACCACTTGACCCATCCTTTCATCACCCCGCATTCCCTGCCAATGACACCCACTAACCTCAAACTTACCCAAACAACACCCATTTGTTTCTCAGCTGTGTACCCAGTAAACACACCGCGAACCCATGACTATTTACCCAGTCTATACCCGTGGGTAGGCCCAGAGTGCTCTGCAAACATCTCTCGTTCTTGACTGACATTTTAGGAATCAAACTATAAAATAATGACTTCGAATAAAGAAATACCTACCATTCGTATTGTTCATTGTGAACATCTTCTAAGCTGCATCTATAGTTGAAGAATTATATAAACAGTGGAGTAGCCTATATTCTGAACGCAGATTCACTGAAAGTCGGAACGAGAAACGTGCCACGGATTAATTAGTTGTCCCCCTCCCCTTCTCTTGGACCAAGAAGGTCCCATATAAGTCACTTGACACAAACTAATGTCTCCCACAACCATAATATAACTGACAATTTCGTATTTGGAACAACAATGGTTGAATCGAAGATTTGGGACGAAAAAACTCATCGTCCCCAGTTGGTTTTTGTATGTACTTTTGTCAGTCTGTAGCTTGAGATCATATATTAATCATTATATTCATCATATATTCATCATATGTTAATCATATGTTAATCATATGTTAATCATATGTTAATCATATGTTAATCATATGTTAATCATATGTTAATCATATGTTAGTCATATATTAATCATATGTTAATCATATGTTAATCATATGTTAGTCATATATTAATCATATGTTAATCATATGTTAATCGCTTGTGGAAGATATGTTTTCCATCGAGAGATAGTGTCTATAGCGCATTTCACATAATGTCCCAATACGCTTTACTTTATTTCCCCTGGTCACTGGGCCAGTATCATTTCTGTAATCTTTCTCCACAGCTCCCTGGGGAGTACACAGCCCATTATGTACACACTTTTTGGCGCTATTCATCGCCCCCGCATTCCCTGCCAATGATACCCACTAACCCCAAAGTTACCCCAAACAACACCCATTTTTCCCCCTCAGCTGTGTACCCAATGAACACACCATACCATGAACCCATGACTATTTACCCAAGCCCAATCTATACCCGTCGGTAGGTCCAGAGTGCTCTGCAAACATCTCCGTACTTGACTGGCATTTCGGAATCAAACTTACAAAAATCAACATATTTAACTTATTTTGTTTCCCAATAGTTGTTTATGTAACACTCGGCCGGGAAAAATAATGATTATACAGAAACCACAAGATTTATTCATTTATTTACCTAATGTTTTGATTAATTTGTAAAATTATATTTTATGATAAATTGGTTCGAAGCCTTGCCGCGACCATGGTGCTTGTGTCCTTGAATTGAGCAAGACACTTTACCATAATTGCTGCGAGGGCCGAATTGAACCCAGCCACTGGGGATGTACAAGCCAGTGCATGCTTAGTGCCGGTCCCAAGCCCAGATAAATGGGAGGGTTGCGTCAGGAAGGGCATCCGGCGTAAAAACCTATGCCAAATCAAATATGCGGATCATGATCCGCTGTGGCAACCCCTAACGGGAGCAGCCGAAAGAGGACAACAACATATTTTATGACAAATTGTGATAACAGTGGCGGAGATTTCTTGTTACGATCGGGGAGGGGAGACAGTTGGGAATATGGCCTTCGAGTTACCCCCTTCCCCCGATCTCCTTTATTTAAATCTACTTATTTTATGAGTGGGCCAGATAGGCTATTTAAAAGTAGGCAGAACAATACCCTACAAAAACAATTGTTTTCAACATCTATGTCTTATAATCCAAACAGCAGGATGGTGAACCAATTTTAAGAATTAGACCCGTATTATACATGCGTTGCCTACTGTAGGGGAAAGGCCACAAAAGAGGCAATGACACATTACCATCAAGTTTTCTGGGGTGATGCGTGCGTCCTCCTCTGGAAAAACATGCACCCACCCCTGCAATAGGTAAAACACATGATGGGTACATCTAGAAATACAACATTATAATTGCCAATTTCAGATTAAAAAAAGCCCCCCCCCCCATTTTTTTTTTCAAAAACGATAACCACCCATAAAACAGACAGAATCAAAAAATCGACCTTCATCTGAATATGTATGCTATTATCGGAGTGCCATGGTCGAGCGGTTTAGTGCATCGGATTTGTGTTCTGGTGGCTGAGTCGTCGGAATGTGGGTTCGAAACTTCGAATCCCGTCCGTGACCGTGGTACATGTACTTGTGTCCTTGAGCAAGACACCATGGGCGGATCCAGAACATTTTTTTAGGGGGGGGGCTGAGAATCAAAAACAATTATTTTTCAGTACTACAAAAATTACAATGAAATAATCAAAGGGAGAGAAAAACAAAGCACACTGTGGGAATGGGAGTGCGTTCTCCCCTCCCCTCCCCCCCCCCTCTCTCTCTCTTTCTCTCCTTTTTAAAAAAACGATTTTAGGGGGGGCTACAGTCCCCTTAGCCCCCCTGGATCCGCCAATGGACACTTTACCATAATTGCTTCTCTCCACCCAGGAGTAAATGGGTACCTGTGAGGGCAGAGTTGGTTGTTGTGTTTGATTAGCCCATATGCGCCGAAATGGCAGCAATTGAGCTGTATACTCCCCAGGGAGCTGAGATGGTTTCAGGAATGATTTATGCGCCTGATGAGCAGGGGTAATAATGTACAGCGCTCTGATACCTTGTTTAAGAGCGCTTTAAAATGCCCGACATTATTAAATTAAATAAAATCATATCATGACGTCAGAATGCTCGTTTTTGGTATTATACTCCCAATTTACACAAATATAGCCCGCCCCAAAAATACGTGAGATTCAAAAGGGGTCCAGAGGTTTTTTTTTTTTTTTACTTTTTTTTTTTTTTACTTTTTTTAATTTTAATCATTTGTCCATATTTCTATTTACTGCTTTTATTTGTTTACTTTAATTATTTTTTTTAGTGTAGATTTGTTTAGTTTTTACTATTGTTTTGATACAGGGCCCTCAAGGAAAGCAGTTTTTGAACTGAGGAGGCTACCCGGTTAAACTAAAACAGCAAATTAAAATTAAAATTATATTTGGCCCATTTAAAACCATCATGCAAAATTGTATGCATGTAACAAAAAAATGCACAAAATTTGTGCACTTTTTAATTGGCTTCCATTGGTTCACGAGTAGCTGTCACTAGAGTTGAGAATCACGACTGTGCTTGACAATGTTTGCTTAAAAGATCCCAATTTTTGGAGATCCTATAACAAATATTTATTAACAATCGAAATTGATTGTTAATCTAATTTGGATCAATATTGTAAGCTTTGCAAATAAAAGTGGAATTTTCTTTCGTTTTTTTGCAGGAAACACGTGCGTTATCCGAGTTATACGGACTCGAAAAAAGAAGGTAATGTATACGTGAAAACAAAATATTTGTGAATTAATGAGGCGAACTCGGAGGTTGATGTTGTCCGGCCTGGGTGCGAATATTGTGTATGCAGTCCATAATTGTCATTACCTTGTGATGGGTACCGAGAGCAAAGTTATTTACGGATGTGGATAATTTATTTATTTATTTATTTTTCTTTTTTCTTTTTATTTATTTATTTATTTTTTTGGAGGGGTGTTGTGAATGGGGGTGTGAAGGGGCGAACCCAAACCAAACCAAATCAAACCAAACCAAAAAAATAAATAAACAAATAAAATAAAATAATAATAATACAAATAATAATATTTATGACGGTGTGGGGAAGAGGTAACGACAATGTCGCCCCAATAATCGCCCCCAATAATCATCTAATCCTGATACAATATCCTATTCATAGCACACCGATTACTTGCCACATGTAGCATATTGTTTTTTATTATTATTTTTTATTATTATTATAATTTCTTTTTATATTTTATTATTTTTTAAATTTTTTTATTTAAAAAAAAAATGTTTTTGGTCAAAGTAAAAAATTCATTTTTAGAATACAAATGTAATGGATGAGCGTACAATGGTAAAAGCAACATTGCGGCCGGGGCAGGTTCGAATTAACACCTGGACTTAAATTTGTTGTCAAAGCGTTCAGGAAAATGTTGTAACCTCCAGTTCTTTTCAGAACTAATTTACTACTCAACTGAGAATTTCACCGTGGTGTCACGCAAACAGTCTTTACTTATCCTCTTCACCATGCAAGGCTACAAGTTTTACTAACCTTCTTTAATGATGTAATACATCACTCAGTCTTCTCCAACTATACACTCCAATCAGAAACCTCCGTTCATCTGACAAATTTCTTCTTGTAATACCCAAAACATCCACATCATTTGGCGACAGGGCTTTTTCAGCTGCGACACCAAAACTATGGAACACTCTGCCATTAGACATTCGCCGTTGTCACTCTATCAATGCATTTAAGACAAAGCTTCTTCTTCTTATCGTGTCCACACCCACTCTAGATGTTGTGTTTCCGCCAAAGCTGAACACAATCCTTGGCACTGTCGTTGAATTCTGCAAGATCCCTAGCGTCGCATTCCTGCTCCAGTAGGGGACATCTCAGCAGGTGTTTGTTCCATGGTTTGTGGTTCAGTACCACACTCACAGGTCACATCCTCTGTGTCCAGATATCCCCACTTCTTGAGAGTCACTTTACAGCGACCAGTACCGGATCTTAACCTGTTGAGGCATTTCCATTCTGCCCAATTTGAGTCAGCACCAGGTGGGAGTTCTTCTTTGGCACTTATGGACATGGTTGTTGTTGTTGTTGGAAGATTGGCAAGCCTCTCTTCCCATAAGGCAACTCTGGTACTTACTCTGGTACTTACAAAGCTGAAGACTTTCCTGTATAAATCTGCATATAATCTCAATTAATTTAATTCCACCCCTTTCATCGCCTCGGAATAGCACAGCATGAAAAGAAAGATATTGTTTTCCTTTCTGCCAGTTACATCAAGTCCAGCTACGTCCCGCAGTGTCTCGTTCGCAGAGTGTCTTTCACAGAATCCTTGCTGTCCCTTGAAAGTGCTGCCTTCTCTAGTAATTCCACTCTAACAGATGTTCCTATCTCCTACTGTATGTGGACATTCTTTTGTTCTCGTGTAGTTAAGAAAAATACATTCTTTAAACCATTGCTATTTGCACTGAAGATTCTTTTTGGAGCGGATTTTTTCTCAGTCTTTCCTTTTAATAATCTACTCCATTTTGCGACAAATAACGACATATACTAAAAATGCTTCCTTTTTAAATAAAATTGAGATTTTCTTATTCATGAAAACCATGTGTGGACATCAAGAACCTACATTGTGTGGACATATTTTGTTCTCAGGTCTATATAGCGTATGTATTAACGCTTACTCATACAATTATTATACTTCGGAGGACCTGAGCAGACCTCCCGTTGTTTCCCTCTATTGTTTCCTTCTGTTGTTTCCTTCTATTGTTTCCTTCTATTGTTCCCTTCTCTTGTTTCCTTCTCTTGTTTCCTTCTCTTGTTTTCTTCTCTTGTTTCCCTCCATTGTTTCCTTCTCTTTTTTTCCTTCTCTTGTTTCCTTCTCTTTTCCTTCTCTTGTTTCCTTCTATTGTTTCCTTCTCTTTTCCTTCTCTTTTTTCCTTCTATTGTTTCCTTCTCTTTTCCTTCTATTGTTTCCTTCTCTTGTTTCCTTCTCTTGTTTCCTTCTCTTTTCCTTCTATTGTTTCCTTCTCTTGTTTCCTTCTCTTGTTTCCTTCTCTTGTTTCCTTCTCTTGTTTTCTTCTCTTGTTTCCTTCTATTGTTTCTTTCTCTTGTTTCCTTCTCTTGTTCTCTTGTATAATATGAGTCTGAAGCAGTTGGGGAACATACATCATTATTGAAAACGTTTTGAGACTTTTTTTTACAGAACAAAATTTTATTATAATTATGTTGACAATTTGGGGATGGACCACCTGGGGACTATCACCCATAGCGGACACTTACCGGACAATAATTGTTGGTTGTACGGTATTTTGTTGTGCAACATTGGCACATATTGTGTAAGATGCAATTATTATCAAACCTCTTAGAATTACCTGTGCAAATGATTGCCCACAAAATGACGACGGTGGGGTTGCTAGGTTGCCAAACTATAATCTACTCAAGCCATAGTTACTGTAACCACAGAAACGCAAACTATTTAGTACTTCCGTTTGACACCAGAGTAGGCTATGCAGTGAAATGCATAAAGCTCCTTATCTGTGCATACTTGTGCAACGGAATGCCGTGTAAACGTTTATTCAATTTTGCACGAAAATATATTGGAATATTACGTGTTAAGCAAAGTCAGGACAGCTCTACACATCTTCATCGCAAGAGATGAAAATGGTCAAAACCAATTGGGTTGACGGTCTTGACCGATGATACAGGTCGCCGTACTTAGACATGGAAATTATAATTGTATCCCAGTGTCCTTGTTTTAGGCCTTTCAGTGAACAACAGATAGATTTGACTCAGATATCACATATATATATACTACGCAAAACAAGTTAGGGAACACCGGAATAATCTCAGTTAAAGCAAGATCATTTATTTCAGATAAACACAATGTTTCACAGAATTGATGAGAAACAACTGCACAATGAAACAGATGATAAAGGATGCATGTAGTGATTACACATTTCATGACATGACTGCTGAACGAGAGAGGGGGTTGCAAATGAAAATCCCGGTTCATGGAACATTTCAAACCTATTTGATGTTAAAAATCCGGTGTTCCCTGAATTGTTTTGAGTAGTATATATATATTACATTTATAATACATAATTATGATCAAAGCTTCCCTTCGATTTGTGTCACAGCCCTCCTCCTCTCCCTTTGCCAATCCGGATTATCCCCAACGCCACGGCTGCCTGAGTACCCACTCCTTTAAAAAAAAGTTTCTCGTCATCGGTCGGCTTTAAAATTTCCCATATACAAAGTATGGTGGATAAGAGAGGCCTCACAACTTGGGCAAACGTTCATACCCCTATGTAAAACGCAGCACGGCAGAATTTCAATCGATCCAGCAATTTTGGCTGCAATTTACGGAGCCCCTAAGGGGATATATGATGAAAACAAATTTACGTGCGAAGAAGTAATTTGAGTTCTTTATTTCGTGCGCTCGAAATCATTTCGAGCGCACGAAATACTTTATTTCGAGCGCACGAAATCATTTCGAGACGAAATAATTTGCGAGCAAATCATTTCGAGTGCACGAAATGATTTCGAGTGCACAAATGATTTCGAGTGCACAAAATGATTTCGAGCGCTCGAAATGATTTCGAGTGCACAAAATGATTTCGAGTGCACGAAATGATTTCGAATGCACGAAATATTATATTTCGAGTGCACGAAATGATTTCGAGCGCATGAAATAACTTATTTCGAGTGCACGAAATAAAGAACTCAAATTATTTCTTCGCACGTAAATTTGTTTTCATCATATGTCCCTTTATGGGTTCCGTAGCAATTGGACATCGTTTCATAGCAAAACAAAAAAAGGAAAATTAAAAATGCCGACCTTTTTTGGTCTTATCAAGAAGAAATTATTTGTAAATTATGGTTTCTTGTGAAAAGTACCCACCTAATAACAACAAAATTATTCCGTTTTAAAAATGATTTCAGTCGCTTTCACAACGATAAAATTGTTACAATCGGGTTTTCTTTAAAATATCAAGCCCTCCATCTTCCTTGAAATAATTATTTATCTATCTGATGACGTTACTGAAATAATTAAGAGAAGATAGTGTCTAGGAATGCCTATTCAAAAAATCAAGGAAATCCATCTATAGGTTTAAATTACTATCAGAATGTTATTATGTTGTTTTGCGATTCAATTATTGTTTTATATTTCTACTGACACATTTTGTTATCCGTTAAGTCTGCAATTTAAGGATATTTCTGTGAGAAAAGATTATGATATCGTTTTAGGTCATAATGTAGAGCGTTCTATTATTAAAACCGCGTAATAATAATGGTCACGCCAAAATCGTATCCAAGTATTGATTTATTTACAGACATTTTTACCGACATAAATGTATACTGGCTTTTAAGTCTACGTAATTGTTATGGGTTTTTTCGTTTTGTTTTATGCCCCCAAAAAATGTTTGGTTTCTGGTGATAGGTCGGCTTTAAAATCGGTGCGGTGACGCTTTTTTAATTTTTTTTTTTATTATTATAAAAATGAGCCTGCGCGCCTCAACGAACTAATCCTCCAGCATCCATTCATGGGATGATCCTCCAGCAGTACTTAAGCAGCAGCATTTTCCAGAGTCCGGCATTCTCCTGAGGACGATCAGAGCATACTGATCGAAACGTCGAGTTGTACCTCCAGTTCTTTTCAGAACTAATTACTACTCAATTGAGATTCCACATGGTGTCACCGCAATTAATCTTACTTATTTATTATTATTATTTTTTTTAAATATATTTTATTTGGGGGGGGGGGGGAATCGTTTGAAGTGATATCGGTACTTGTCAACATGTTAACGCGCTTTGGAACCAGACGAAATTCCCCATACGCAAAGTATGGTGACTAAGAGAGGCCGCACAAATCGGACAAACGTGCACACTCCTACCGGTATATGACTTCAATGGATCCAGCAATTTTGGCTGCAATTGGACATCGTTTCATTATAGCAGGTCTGAGGCGACGCTCGTGGAGACTAGAAACCTGAGATGTTTTTTTAGGGGGGGGGGGGCCTTAGGAAAATTAATGTACAAAATTAATTAAGTATAGGGTGTGAAGCTTTGCATGACGGAAGTAATCTCTTTAGAGTTGTACAATGTCACTTTTTATGTTTTTCTTTTTTATGGAATTCATCACTGCCGATGTTGGTCATTTTTTCAAGGCCGGTTATTCAATTATTTATTCCATTTTCCTGACAGCTCAAGACATGATGAGAGACGTGATACAGCCAGTTGTCAGAAAGAGGGCGCAGCTTGGAGGAAGCAAAGATGACGTAATCGATGCTCACTACGACCGCTTCAAGAGGGACACACTACCGATTACCTACAGAAGTCTAGGTAAGTCATCACGGCATATTACGCGTGGGGGATGGCTGTATCCCATATGGCTTCATCAGTTTAACTTTGATTCGGCGAAGTAGGTAAAAAGGTAACCGGAAATGCGGTTTGAACAAAAAAAAGTTGTCGCGGGACGAAGGTGGGCAATTTTTGAGAAAAAAAAACATTCTTTTTAAAACAACTTTCCGCCTAACCATGTAAACACACAAAACACTGTATGTGCCTAAACCCCCGCACAGAGATACATTGTTTTTGCACACAATCAGAAAGATTCCTTATTTAGAGAATATTACAATCACTGACACATACACATTATATACTGATGGAAAGAGGAGAACATGCACTTTATTATGATGTCAGACTTGTCTAATTTCATAACTATCATCACGAAATACAGTCATCGGAAAAACGTAGTAAATTGGAATTGGACAAAAACACGGTACGGAAAATCACGTAGGTCGGCGTTTGTAGCGTTTTACATATCTACGGGTTATCACGTAGATCGGCGGATATGGGTTAAAAGACAACAAGCTTTTAAAAACGGGAATTTCATAGAAATTGACCACGTTCGTCCTGGAAAAAAATACGCTCGCGGGACGGCAAGTTTTTTGTCGTAAGATGTATTTTATTTATTTATTTATTTTTTGTAACCAACTAGTTCTACTCAAAAGAGAATTTCTACATGGTGTCACCGCAAACAGTCTTTACTTATCATTGTCACCATGCAAAGCTACAAATCTTTATTACACGGTGTCACCGCAAACAGTCTTTACTTGTCCTTTTCACCATGCAAAGCTACAAATCTTACTACATGGTGTCACCGCAGACAGTCTTTACTTGTCCTTTTCACCATGCAAAGCTACAAATCTTACTACATGGTGTCACCGCAAACAGTCTTTACTTATCCTTGTCACCATGCAAAGCTACAAATCTTACTACATGGTGTCACCGCAAACAGTCTTTACTTGTCCTTGTCACCATGCAAAGCTACAAATCTTATTACACGGTGTCACCGCAAACAGTCTTTACTTGTCCTTTTCACCATGCAAAGCTACAAATCTTACTACATGGTGTCACCGCAGACAGTCTTTACTTGGCCTTTTCACCATGCAAAGCTACAAATCTTACTACATGGTGTCACCGCAAACAGTCTTTGCTTGTCCTTTTCACCATGCAAAGCTACAAATCTTACTTATGTTTGTTTGTTGATTGTTTTTGTTTTGTTTTGTTTTTGTTTTTGTTTTCAATTTTGCGTCTTTTCAAAGAAAAACGGAATATTTCCTTAAAGGAATAATTCAGTCTCATGATCATTGATACAAACTTTCAAGGTAAGCTGGACTAACGTAAATAGACTGTCTATACACCTAAAAGACTTTTATCACATCACGCAGCGGCCATCGTTTATATCAGGTTCCCTGTATACACAAGTACGATTATAGCGCTTACTGTCAGTGCATACAAGGGACCAGACTATTTTTCCTTCCAGCCTCGGTTTGGTCATGTAGATTAGTATGGAAGAAAAACAAGATGGGTGCACCGTGATAAAAAAAAGTCTATAGTCTTCTATTCTGTGATAGTCTTCCGATAGGTGCGGCTTTTGTGTGCAGAGAAACACCGTGAGTGGTTGGAACTTTTCAAGTGTTTGCATACAAAGTTTGCCCGGCGGTCGCGCAGCTGCAGCTGAGCGCAGTCGGGTTATGACGTAGTTGGGTTATGACGTAGGCGTGAGGGTATCACGCACAGGCCACATGATTTCAACTGCGCTGTTGCTAAGCAGCATATTATTGCGTTACAATAGACTTTTTTTTTTTTTTTTTTGTCAAAGAACCGTCCCCAACATTTTTTATGGTTTATATTACGAGTGCGATGGAGTGCCATGGTCGAGCGGTTTTGTGCATCGGATTTGTGTTCTGATGGCTGAGTCGTCAGAATGTGGGTTCGAATCCCAACCGCGACCATGGTGCTTGTGTCCTTGAGCAAGACACTTTACCATAATTGCTTCTCTCCACCCAGGGGTAAATGGGTGAGGGCAGAGTTGGTTGTTGTGTTTGATTAGCCCTATATGCGCTGTAATGGCAGCAATTGAGCTGTATACTCCCCAGTGAGCTGAGATGGTTTCAGGAATGATTTATGAGCCTGATGAGCAGGGGTAATAATATAATGCGCCTTGAGCACCAGTTTGGTGGATACGTGCGCTATATAAGTCCACATTATTATTATTATTATTGTTGTTGTTGTTGTTGTTGTTGTTATTATTATTATTATCCCTGCAATATCCACTGTACATTGATTACATTTAAATAGTTAATTTTTTTTCTTCTTTTCTTTTCCGGATATGAATTATTTTTTATCAAAACATTGATAATTTAAATTTTTATTAGCATGGAGGTGTTTTCCCTTCCTCCATGATTTTAGAAAGGAAACCATGGTAGGCCTACTTCAACAAGAGATATTTAACAAAATAATTGTTTGAAGTTTGGTTCAGCAGATAAGTGGTATAATGAGCTGACGGGACTCACCATGCATTATGGGATATTACCCAGGCTCCTCACAATTAATTTGAAAAAATGTTTCCTTTGCTTTGCCAGCCTTTCCTCAAGTAAGCACTAATCACTGTTCCAGATAAAAATTAATTCCCGGTAACATTTCCCTGTATACCGGAAATTCTTTCTGTAGCCTATATAGGCCTACATCTTTGCATATAGTTTTAAAAACGTAACTTGTTTATTCCTCTGCAGATTTGCATGTATTTTAATTTATACTTTGTAACTGTTTATAATGTATATGGACAGTTGCAAATAAATTTAAATCAAATAATTGTTTAAACGTGGAGTGCCTTTCCTGAAATTAAAGGGACAATAGTGTTCCGATCAAGTGGCCATGGAATCGGCTAGTTTTAAATTAACCCAGTGTCGGTGACTGAAAATAATACCCCACGTGATAAGGTCATAATTACCGATGCTGCTGCATAAATGAGCCGGTAATTTTCAGTCACTGTGTTCATCTTAAAATAGGACAGTGATTCCATGTCCTGTTGAAACATCTGCTCCGATCATAGTGACGATATTGTCCCTCTTGTAAGTTGTAGTGGAATTCTCTTTGCAGGCATGGCATCGCGCATAGCCGGCCCTGGCCTACACTACAGTATCATTTTTGTGTGAACGTACTTGCATAACAATATAGCGCCCTCTATTTTTGTACCTGTGTGGTATCCAATCTCAGTACAATCATTTAACAATACAAATATTAATTGGTACCAGTCTTATTAAAAATCATTGCGGCGGCTTCGTTGAAGTTGGTAATGGTATTTTCCTACCCATTATTGAAGCAGTTGCTAAGCCAAAAACTGATTTGAAATTTCCTGAAGGATAGGAAAATGGTAAAGATTAATTTTTTTTTAATGATTTTAATTTTCACTTGACAAACTGCCTGCCAATGTTAATGTTTATACTTTTTATTTGTAACCTTGTTTATCTTTGTCTGGTACCCTAAGGATAAACAACAGGAAACAAATTACAATTTGGAAGGTACCAGTCTACATGTACATCATCACATCAACGACAGCCTCATTTTGGTATCTATTGACATGTGTGTTAGAAAACTATGAACGGTAGCTGTTCCATTAAAAAGTAATAATAAAGGTTGACTGCAAACATTTTTAGATTTTGTTTTATTGAATTTTGTTGTGCAATTTTTTATTTAACATTTTACAACAGGTTTTACAGGTTTTTTGACACAGTGAATTTTTTGAATTTGTTTGCTTTTTTAATCCTAAAGAAAGATTTATTTTGTTGTACATCACAACATCTCTTTCACCATTATACTTCCAAATGTCATATTTTTGAATGATAAATTTTGGAAGAATTTTCCGCCCATTTGGTTATTCTAGACTTTCTTTTTTGACAAATTGGTTATTAACCCTAAGGCCATGAGAATGAAAGTCATAGATTTGCGTCCACCGCCCGCATGTCCGAAAGCTACCGCCTAAATTTTTCATTATTTGCACAAAAAAGGTATTTCCACCAAACAAATTTAGTTCCAAATCATCCACATCAGTAAAACGAAGTTTTTACCAAATTTCCACCAGTATGTGCACTATAATCATTAGCACATGTTCTCTTACACTGTCTTAGTCCTGCGTACGTCGTTCACAAAAAAGGTTGCATCGCGCTAAAACTGTATGGTACTATGGCAAACTCCGTCCGATCCGCACCTGCAACTGTACCGCCTTCACATGCACAACACGTTCGCTGTTGAGCCAGAAATGAGCCTTTGAATCTAATATGCCTGTCATGCCTGTGTGTGCGGCCCGCACGTATAATGGATGCACGTATGTACACACGCGACCATACATACGGCGACACGTCAAATTAGAAGAAACATCTTGTGATTGCGCTGTTATTAATGATCAATGGAAATAATGAATAATGAAAAAAAGCCTCATGTGTTTTCGAAATTTTCCGGACGCAAATCTATGACTTTCATTCTCTTGGCCTAACCCCCTAGGACTAGGAACCTTCCCGAATCCTTAAAAATCCATCAGTGCACTTTTGGAAACATGCCTTTATCTTCAAAATGCACCATGCATTTTTTTGTCTTTCATATTCAGCACTTAAGTTATGGCCTGTACTTCTTGAGAGGTAGTAATTTTGTCCCATTTGAAGAGGTGAAAGTACCAGCTTCCAACTGTGCTGAATTTTCCCAAAAAAGTGCCCCTTGGAGGACTTTGGAGGATATGGGGTGGTTAGGGTTTAGGGCTGTGCCGGGTATCCGGGTATCCGGGTATCCGGATATCCGGATACCCGACCGAAACGGTCATTACCCGGTTCCATTTTTCGGTTCCAATTACCCGTAAATGACTTTTTTAAATTCGGACTTAACATTTGAGCAGTGCAAACAGAAATCTGTGACTCTTGAACAATGCACTTGTACAGATCTTTAAATTCAAGAGATTACACTCCAATAAAGAAAAGATCGATAGTATGGTATCCTCTGTATTATAAAAGTCAATTTGTTACCATTTACAGTACATGTATTTGTACACCACCGGAGGCACATTTAAAAAAAAAAAATGAAAACGGGTATCCGGGTATCCGAAGTTTCCAGATTTCGGGTATCCGGATCCAAAAATATCCGAAAACACACAGCCCTATTAGGGTTAAACAATCATTAATAATAATAATAATAATAATAATAATGTGTGGACTTATATAGCGCACGTATCCACCAACTGAGTGGTGCTCAAGGCGCATTATATTATTACCCCTGCTCATAAGGCTCATAAATCATTCCTGAAACCATCTCAGCTCCCTGGGGAGTATACAGCTCAATTGCTGCCATTTCTAGCGCATATAGAGCAAACCAACTCTGCCCTCACAGGTACCCATTTAACCACTGGGTGGAGAGAAGCAATTATGGTTAAGTGTCTTGCTCAAGGACACAAGTGTCACGGCCGGGATTCGAACCCACATTCTGCTGCTTAACACCAGAACTTGAGTCCGGTAAGCTAGACCGCTCGGCCAAGTTTATTTATACTTTTTAATTGAAAAGTTATACACATTATGCTTTTTGCTGACATTTTGTTGTTGCCGTCAGGTGCCAAATTTCAGTTACCTGACCGTGAAAGTTTTGGTTAAACAGTTAGCTAACTAACCGGTATCCCCAGCACTAAAATATTGTACAGTATGTATCTTGCATTTATAACAATGTTGTTAACATTAACAAATCTTGTTGACATTTTATTTAATACAGCAATTTCAGAGCATAAAGGAACCAGTGTTGCTCCCCACTGTTCAGCGTGGTCGCAGTCCCACTTCAAAACATTCGACGGCAAGATCTACAACTTCCATGGCGCCTGCCGTTACACCCTCGCCATGGACTGCACATCGTTTACATTCCGCATCTCTGTCCAAAACGATTTTGAGTGTTTCAGCCCTGGTTCCGGTCTCTCGTGCAACAGAACCGTGGTCATACGCAACGGCGATGCCGCTTCGCCTATTTACCTCCGACCGGGTTTGGTCGTCGGGCATGAGATGTCCAGCATGGATCTTCCGACCTCCATGGACGGCCTCGTGATCGAGAGAGTTGGTGACAGCATCATGGTTACCAGCGGTCTTGGGTATAAACTTATTTACGATGGCGACGAAGCACTTACTGTGTTCATCACATCCAGTGATCTTAAACAGCACACATGCGGACTGTGTGGTGTGTACAATGATGACCCTACAGATGACTTTAAAGACCCATCGGGTACAACGTTTGATAACGCTTATGATTTTGGTCTTGCTTGGAAAGAAGGTAACTTTTAAGCTTAATTTGGGTAGAATGTCGTATCCGACCGCCACTTTTTCTCATTCAATATAACCAATAATGTAATCTTACCTACCTACATGTAGTAAGGTGGAGAACATATGGATGATGATGGACATATACTTCAAATTATTCCAGGATGTTTATTTCATGAAAAATCAGGCATTTTTGGTTTTTTTTAAAACATTTTTTATGCAATTCGTCCCACACAAGGCCAATGGCCACTCCAAGGTGGGGGCTACTATGTCATTGAGTTGTTACAACGACTCCAAACTGAAGAAACCAGCCCCTCGCACCGAAACAAGACAAGTTAATAACCAGCCTCTTCACGGTGCGAATAGGACTGGGAGGGGTAACTAGTCCAGAACAATGCAGTTGCTAAACTGCCTCTGCCCCTATAAGCAAATATGGTTAAGTGTCTTGCTCAAGGACACAAGTGTCATGGCCGGGATTCGAACCCACATTCTGCTGCTAACACCAGAACTTGAGTCCGGTAAGCTAGACCGCTCGGCCACGACACTCCACGAATGACTTCCGTATACGATGACTTCCTCAGTCATGTCAGTCTGATCTTGTCAACTCCCCTGTTAGTGACCAATACAGTCATTGTACATGTACATGCTCAGTGGCAACTATAATAGGATCCTTCTATTTTCTGAAGGGGAGGATTTTTTTAGAAGGGAAATAAAGTCCGAAAACCATCATAAAAGTGGATTTTAAAGATAGTTTTCGCTTTTTGTACCCCCAAAAATTGATAGAATAATTGTTTAACTGGTTAGTGGTTGCAAACAAATTGCAAAAAAAACCTTAAAAAGTGGCGGTCGGATACGACATTCTTTCCCTTAATTTGTTTTACTTTTGTTCAGAATTGAATTTAAGTTTTGGACAAAAAAAAAGAAGCTAAAAGTCGGTGAGTAATGATTTCTGTCATGGTCTGAAGTAAAACCAATTTTAAGTAATATTTTTATTCTATCAAAACTTGAGAGCAGAGTGTTTTCTTCTTCAGTTATTTAAGTCAATTCAAGTCACAAGTCGTTTCTTTGCAAGTCAAGTCAAAGTAAAGTCACAAGTTGTATAATTTATGACATAAAACACAATAAAGGGGGCCACTTTCCTACAGTCACGTTAGCACAAAATAGCAGTTTTTCTAATGGTTGTAATTTTCTTTTTAATATCTGAAACCACCAAAAAAGAATTTCAACATTTGAATAGACATGCATGCTTATCCTAAAGATAATTTGAGTTGATTATTACTATTATTTTTTTAATTACCCTAACATTTCTATCAACAAATGGACGGAAAAGTGCGGTAACTTTTTCCGTCCAATTTTTATGGAAATTTGAGGATAAATAAATAAAAAAATAAATAAAATAAATCAACTCAAATTAGTTCTAGTATAAGCCTGCATGTCCATTCACATGTTGAAACACTTTTAGGTCGGTTTCAGGTACTTAAAAATAAATAACAACCATTGGAAAAACTGCTAACGTGACGGATGCAAAGTGGCCCCCTTTATTGTGTTTTATGTCATATACATTTTTAGTCCAGTCAAATCAGAAGTCGTTTTTTCCCGAGTCAATTCAAGTCAAGTCACAGAGCCATTTCTTTGCAAGTCAACTCAAGTCACAAGTCAAATCACGTCTACAGGTATTTTTATCCAAGTCATGTCAAGTTGCAAACCGTGACTTGAAGGGACAATATCATCATGATCAGAGCAGACTCTCGACAGGGCATTGAATCGGTGTCCTAGTTATAAAGTCACTGAAAATGATACGCCAAGAGAGAGCATGCTGGCTCAGATAACAGGGCTTTAAGATCACATTACCCCTGGCTGATGCATAAATATTGATTATTATGCAGCCACTGGTTCATTATTTAGGACACCAATTCCATGCCCTGTCAAAAGTCTGCTCTGATCATGACAATCCTGTCCCTTTAACCCTAACTCCCTAGGCCCATCTGCTTACACGTAATCTGAATCCTTCCTAACTCCCTAGGCCCATCTGCTTACACATAACCTGAATCCTTCCTAACTCCCTAGGCCCATCTGCTTACACATAACCTGAATCCTTCCTAACTCCCTAGGCCCATCTGCTTACACGTAATCTGAATCCTTCCTAACTCCCTAGGCCCATCTGCTTACACGTAATCTGAATCCTTCCTAACTCCCTAGGCCCATCTGCTTCCACATAACCTGAATCCTTCCTAACTCCCTAGGCCCATCTGCTTACACATAACCTGAATCCTTCCTAACTCCCTAGGCCCATCTGCTTACACGTAATCTGAATCCTTCCTAACTCCCTAGGCCCATCTGCTTACACGTAATCTGAATCCTTCCTAACTCCCTCTAGATGCCCATCTGCTTACACGTAATCTGAATCCTTCCTAACTCCCTAGGCCCATCTGCTTACACGTAATCTGAATCCTTCCTAACTCCCTAGGCCCATCTGCTTACACGTAACCTGAATCCTTCCTAACTCCCTAGGCCCATCTGCTTACACGTAACCTGAATCCTTCCTAACTCCCTAGGCCCATCTGCTTACACGTAACCTGAATCCTTCCTAACTCCCTAGGCCCATCTGCTTACACGTAATCTGAATACTCTCTAACTCCCTAGGCCCATCTGCTTACACATAATCTGAATCCTTCCTAACTCCCTAGGCCCATTTGCTTACACGTAACCTGAATCCTCCAAAATCCTTCAGTAGTAAAGCAAGCACATGACATGTATGCACACATGTGTTTCTAATCTGTGATACATGTACATGGCCAGGGACCCTCCCTGCATGCATGGAGCAATAAACAGTGTCCACTGACCCACGCACTAGCTGCCCTTGCAATCACTACAACAAACATGGATGTACATGTACCATGGAAAGGCAAGTATGCCTAATAACCTCAATCCTCCAAAATCCTTCACTTTAGCAAAGAGCATGAAGCATGAAGCATGTAACCTCAATCCTTCACTTTTTAGCAAAGAGGATTTTGGAGGATTTGGCACGGTTAAGGTTTAATGATGTTAATGATGAAGTCACTGACTCAAGTCAACAACTACATGAACTTATGACTAAATCTTACTCAACAACGAAATCAACTGATTTCATAGCAAAGCATATGACACAAAACACAATAAAGGGGGCCACTTTCCTACCGTCACGTTAGCAGTTTTTCTAATGGTTGTAATTTTCTTTTTAATATCTGAAACCACCCAAAAAGAATTTCAACATTTGAATAGACATGCATGCTTATCCTAAAGATAATTTGAGTTGATTTATTTTATTTTATTATTTTATTATTTATTTTTACCCTCAAATTTCCATAAAAATTGGACGGAAAAGTGAGGTAACTTTTCCGTCCAATTGTTGATGGAAATTTGAAGGTGAAAAATAAATAAAAATAAAAAATAATAATCAACTCAAATTAGTTCTAGTATAAGCCTGCATGTCCATTCACATGTTGAAACACTTTTTGGTCGGTTTCAGGTACTTAAAAATAAATAACAACCATTGGAAAAACTGCTAACGTGACGGATGCAAAGTGGCCCCCTTTATTGTGTTTTATGTCATATATCATTCAGTGTGAATAACATCCCATGCCCTATTTGTTTCATTTCAGATGATGAATGTGATGACGTCCCAAGGCCTGCTGCCCTGTGTACACAGCTCTTTATCCCTCCTCATCTAGTCCACCTCTACAAGGATTTCATAGACCTGGCCAACTTTGTCAAGGCCACCTGCAAGGCGTTGGCAGAGGACGCACCATTTACACATTGTCATTCGGTAAACAATCATTAGAGACAGCCGCAGTACTCATGCGACCCGGGCCCGATTTCACAGAGCCGCCAAGCAGCCGATTTTTTTTGTTGCTTACTGTATGTTGTTCATTTTGAGGGCTCAAAACTAGAATTGGGCATGTCCAAAATTGGCATTTTGAAAAAAATATAATGAATTTAAAAGTTTGAATCTTTCTGAAAAATCAGAAACTCCCCATAACACATTTTTGGGCAAAAGTGGACATACCCAGTTCTGGTTTTAAGCCCTCAATTTCATAGCGCTGCTGACCGTTAAGCATAGAGAAAGGCACGCTAACTTGCCGGGCTGTTATTGCCAGCAAATGAGTGACGCAACAACACAAATCCATGGTGAACGCGCACGCACCGCTCTGAATTTTCTTGATAACCTGTGAAATATGCTATAGTTAGCACGAAAATTTGCTTACCGGTAAGCAGAGCCATGAAATTGGGTCCTGGCCCATTTTCATGGCTAAATTGTATGTTAGCCAAAAAATACACTGCTATTCTCTAACATAAGTTGATGCGTCATCACAAGTATGTGCGCGTAATTTTTTTTCTCGTCAACGCGTGGCTCCAACGCAAGGGTAATGTACTGTGCAATTAAACCTTTCTGGCTTGCCTTTGAAACGGCATGGATTGATGTTCATGTAGTCTTGGTTCAAGACTGTGTATGTATGTTTTGATACACGATCCATCACCGCATGCCACAGGAGGGAGCTATCTCTACACGACTCGCTATCTCTACACAAACCACTATCAGTCTTGAGAAAAATCTTGAGAAAAATTCCCCCCCCCCAAAACTGGGGGAAACCACTACGCATGCGTCAATTTGATATGTATGCTAGCGTGGCCCACATTTCTGTTGCTCATGCATATTGGGGTGTCGTGGCCGAGCGGTCTAGCTTGCCGGATTCAAGTTCTGGTGTTAGCAACATAATGTGGGTTCGAATCACGGCCGTGACACTTGTGTCCTTGAGCAAGACACTTAATCATAATTGTTTCTCTCCACCCAGGGGTTAAATGGGTACCTGTGAAGGCAGAGTTGGTTTGCTCTATATGCGCTAGAAATGGCTGCAATTGAGCTGTATACTCCCCAGGGAGCTGAGATGGTTTCAGGAATGATTTATGAGCCTTATGAGCCTTATGAGCAGGGATAATAATATAATGCGCCTTGAGCACCACTTAGTTGGTGGATACGTGCGCTATATAAATCCACACATTATTATTATTATTATTATTATAAATAACCTCTTAATTTGTTTCCCAAAAATGTGGGCACGTGCTGTTTGATAACGGTTCATGTTTGATAGTGGTTCATCCACGATATATCGTCAAACATATATCGTGATTTTCGATAGTTTCGCGATTATTTTATTTTCATTCACGCATGACTGCTTTAGAGCTGACCACAGGTATGCATTCAATTCCCAACACTTAACCCTCCTGCACATGGAGGCCACTCCCAACCACTAAATTCTGTTCTTATAAGCAACCTTCCGTACATACATACATGTATACAAGCCTGCTGTCCTTTCCAAGTAATCTTACAAAATCAACTGTGTGTCACCCACCACTGTAAATGTTTGAACATATTAGTATGGCCTACAATGTATCAATGGGAGACCACTTTACCCTGCAATCTCAGTGGTGTGACAGTGCACAGAAGGGTAACCACAGGAGGCCACTGGCAACAGCTAATGGCTTGGAGTGGCCTGAATGGGTTGTTTAAAAAATTGCACTGATTGTAGGAGTCCCTCTGAATAGATTTCTTTGAGTGTAGATTAAGAGACGCAACTGAGTTCTGGGTCTGGACCCTGTATGGTTGCTCCTGTGTGATCTGACAGTCGGCTAACCACTAAAGTAGTTCGATTTTGTTTCTCACTACTGAAAGCTAATTGAAAAGACTGGCCTAGTTTTGTTTCCATGGAATTGTTTGAATTGACTCACAATTGGGATTTTCTTTGTTTATCACGATATATTTTTTAAATAGCGATTTGCCGATAACTTTAAAATGTTCTCGATATCATAATCGAACAAAAAAAGGTATTCGATATTATCGCGTTATCGCCCAAGTTTAGTAGAGATAGTGCCCTCCTGCAGTCTGCGGTGAAGGATCGAGTATCAAAAACATACACAGTCTTGAACCAAGACAAGGATTGATATTCAGTACAGAATTTGTTCCCTGTTATATGTCTTGTTGCCGGAGCATTCTGTGGGCAAAGCTAAAGTACGATTCAGTTTGAAAATTTCACTTATTTTCCATTTTTTTTTTTTTACCAAGATCATCGACGTCAACCCTTACATAGAGGCCTGCCAGAGAGACACGTGCAATTGTATGAATGGACAAGATCAATGTGCCTGCAACAGTATGACGGCCTATGCACAAGAATGTTCGCGTAAGGGTGTCATGTTAGACTGGAGAACAGCCGAGCTGTGTCGTAAGTATAATATTGCCAATATTGCCTCATCGGGCAAGGGATTGTAGTATTTGCGGTGACGATAGGCTCCAATTTCCTACAAGAAAGGTTTGCTTAGTGGATTTCTTCAGTTACCAGCCAAACTTTCATACAAAATGTATGCATTTTGGCTGGTAGTCTGTTTTATATTGCTTAGCAAAAAATGTTTGATTAACAAAAAATCTCTGCTTTAGGAGCTCTTTGAAATTGGCCGCTCTTTGGCCGCTGATGTTGAGTGTAGTGGCCGAGTGGTCTAATGCGTCGGACTCGAGTTCTGGTAGCGTCACAATGTGGGTTTGAATCCCAGCCTGGGCCGGGTAGATATGAAAAATGTTTCCCTGAAAAATCATGCAGTGTGAGGCCAGGGAGGGGGGTGGTGATAGGCATGAGAAATTCTTGAAATACCTTGGTAAAAAAAAATTAATGCAAAATCTTTGTTTGATGATTTGATTTGCCGACTGAAAAAAATATTGGGGATTGTCACCCCCCTCCCATCCCACTACAACCCCGCTTTGGCTATGACCCTAAGAGGAAGATTGCAGTAACACCATGTCTAATGTCTAATGCCAGACTCTGAGAGTTGAACTTTCTTCAGTAGCATTGGGGTGGAGGACCTTGATGTATAGGTGATGAGCTCGATGAAACACTATGGTGGAAAATTGGAGACTGGATCCTGACATTCTTCCAAAAAACGATCAGAGTATACTGAAATGTTGAGTTGTCAAAAAAATCGGTTCTTCTCAGACCCAACACACTATTACAACTCATAAGAGATATTACATAGTGCTATTAACCCTCCTACAATCAGTGCAATTTTTGAAACAACCCATTCAGGCCACTCCAAGCCATTAGCTGTTGCCAGTGGGCTCCTATACCCTTCTGTACACTGTCACACCACTGAGATTGCAGGGTAAAATGGTCTCCCATTGATACACTGCAGGCCATACTAATATGTTCAAACATTTACAGTGTCCTTGGGTGGCACACAGTTGATTTTGTAAGATTACTTGGAAAGGACAGCAGGCTTGTACATGTATGTACTGAAGGTTGCTCAAGAACAGAATTTTGTGGATCGGAGTGGCCTCCATGTGTAGGATGGTTAAAGCAAACTTCCTCTTTCGTATTGGACATGAAAATTAACAGAATGGTGTCTATGTTATGCCGCACTTCACCATCTCCCACCCCTACCCCAATTGTCAACCTCACCTCCCCATATATTCTTCACCCAAACAGCGTGGACGTGCCAGGCAGACACGGTCTATCACACCTGTGGCACGACCTGCACGCAGCTGTGTGGCTCAGCCGTCAGTGACTGTGAGGAGGAGAGAGAGATTGGGTGCATCGAGGGCTGCCAGTGCCCCGCTGACCACTTCCTAAACAGCGATGGTCAGTGCGTCAAGGAAGAGGACTGCCCTTGTGTGACTAACGAGGTGGAATATGAGAGCGGGTCGACAATCTCAGACGGATGCAATCAGTGGTACTTATAAATTTCAGCCCATTTCATGATGGCAGAGGGTGGCAAAGAGAGCATGGACACTATGAATAACTTTACCCTGAAAATGCCCTGAAAATCCGTTTTACTATGAAATAAATAGTTCACGGCAATTTCATGACGACACAACACCGTGAAAATGCCATGAAATGCTCTTGGGATTCCTTCGCCGTGAAAACGCCATGAAAATGCCATGAACTTCTCGTGGCAGTTTTGGGGCAGCTCATTAATTCTTGAGAGCACAGTGAATTTGCTGTGATATTACCGTGAACATTATTGCCAATATCTGAGAGGAAGAGACACCGTGAAATTGTAGTGAAATTACGGTCAACTGTTATTTCACGGCAAAACTGATTTTTCATGGTATTTTCAGGGTGAAATTGTTCATATTGTGTTCCCCCCTAAGCTTGGGCGATATTTATTTTTTTCATCCACGATATATATCGTCAAACATATATCGCAATTTGCGATAGTATCGCGATTTATTTTTTTCATTCACGCATGATTGCTTAAGAGCTGATAACCACAGGTATGTACCCCTTCTACAAGCACCACAATAAATCACAAATTCATTTGCATAGTGTGTATGGGCTTTTGTTTCCATAATTTTGTTTTCATGGAATTTCTGACTTTTTTTGAATCACGATATATTTTTTTAATTGCAATTTGCCGATACTAGAGATCTATTCATTAGTAAAGGGTCTTTTGTGCTCAGATAGGGGATTATATAGCCCCATAGGCCTTGGCAAAGCCTGGGCCTGGCCAGGCTTCTCAAAGGCTTGGCTGTACCAAGACTTTGGCCCTCCTTCCTAACGAGAAGAAGTTTGTCTTAAATTATAAAATAGTAAATTATTTGTACCTTTTTTAACAGCACCTGTGATAGTGGAAAATGGACTTGTACAGATAAAGTTTGTGAAAGTAAGTATAGAAAAAAAATATAGTCTAAATATATTTCTTTACAAGTCATTATTAAAGGGACAATATCGTCAAGATCAACAGGGCATGGAATTGAATACCTGAATATGAGAAGGGCCCAAGTCCATATTTTGGCCAAAATGAGTTACACCCGGGAAAAAATTGCCATACCATAGGACTACCTTGTGTGTGAAAGATAGGCCCAAATCCACACTCTTAAGTATTACTATTGAGTGCATGTAACCAGTTTTTGACTATACAGTTTTTGACTATGAGTGAAAAAAAAATCCGCCCGCCCGCCCCTGCCCCAGAAAAGTTGTGGAGGACAACCAACATTTTATTTTTTTGGGGGGCTAAGTGTCAAATTATTGTATTTGTGTTTCCTTTCAGTAAAAAAAGCCACTGTAGATTGTTTATTTTAATTTGAAACAAATAAAATGTGGTACATGCGCAACAAACTGATGTTTTTCTATGGTGTGATTATGAGAAGGGCCCAAGTCCAACGTATTAAGTGACCCCCTGCGTTGCAACCGAAATGTGTATCATCATACAGTATACCCTTTTACATTCACATATGCATAAATACGTTGCCATATAAACCAAAAGACCATTATCTTAAGAAATAAGTATAATATATATATTTTTTTAATTTTCTCAAAATAACATCTTGTGGACTTGGGCCCTTCTCATATTCAGGTATTCAATTAGAGTAATAATAATAATAATAATAATGTATGGACTTATATAGCGCACGTATCCACCAACTGAGTGGTGCTCAAGGCGCATATTATTACCCCTGCTCATAAGGCTCATAAATCATTCCTGAAACCATCTCAGCTCCCTGGGGAGTATACAGCTCAATTGCTGCCATTACAGTGCATATAGGGCTAATCAACCAACTCTGCCCTCACAGGTACCCATTTAACCCCTGGGTGGAGAGAAGCAATTATGGTTAAGTGTCTTGCTCAAAGACACAAGTGTCACGGCCGGGATTCGAACCCACATTCTGCTGCTAACACCAGAACTTGAGTCCGGTAAGCTAGACCGCTCGGCCACGACACTCCACTGAGTGCTAGTTTTAGATTGACTCAGTGGGGATGACTAGAAGTAAAGCAGACCGTATAGCCAGGGATCAAGCCCCATGTTATGATATAACCTGGGAAGTGGCAGTCTCGGGATCACTAGAAGAGGATACAATTTTTTATAAAATTTAATCAAGTAAACCACAAGGGAAACTAACTAGGCACATAAATACATTGTTTGGAATGAATGAAGAAAAATTTATTTGAGCGGGAGTTGAACCTATTGATAAATTGCTTTCGTTTTAACCAGCACTGTGTTGGGCCACCGGTGACCCACACTACAAGACGTTCGATGACACCCGCTTTGACTTCATGGGTGAGTGTGCCTACTATCTGGTCAAGGATTGCTGGGACGATGACGACAAGTTTGAAGTGATCGTCCAGAACTCCGACTGCGGTCACCACGGGGCCACCTGCACCAACAAGGTAGTCATCAGGAACCGTCAGGAGTACGTCACGTTGTTCAGAAACCACCGCGTGTCGGCTAACGGGAATGACGTTGACATGTTACCATTCGTCGGCGGTGGAATGATGGTGGACCAACCAACTAGTTTGATCACAATGGTAAAACTCTTAGTCTTATTTTTTGTTCATCTCATAAGTATAGGATTTATAATTAAAAAATAACCAATTGGTCAAATTATCTTCCTCAATGTAATGCTGATAATGCTATCAATCATCCCTAGAAACAATTTTATTGAAGTTTTTTGTTTTGTTTTTTTTAAGAAAAGAGAAATAATTTTCACTCTTTCCTAAAGAATGAATAAAAAAAATCATGCATTTTCCACTATTTTCTTCTGATCGACACAAAACAATATGCTGAAAAATTTGCAGGTTGGTTGTTGAATGTTTATCTTGTTTCCAAGAGAGTAAGCATAAACTTAGAATCAGTTTTGCCAACATTACCAATGTTGTACCTTCCCTTTATTGTATATCTTGATTCAAAGAGAGTAAGCATACTCATAGAAGTAGTTTTACCAACATTACCAATGTTGTACCTTCCCTCCAATGTATATCTTGATTCAAAGAGAGTAAGCATACTCACAGAAGCAGTTTTGCCGACATTACCAATGCTGTACCTTCCCTTCAATGTATATCTTGATTCAAAGAGAGTAAGCATACTCACAGAAGCAGTTTTGCCGACATTACCAATGTTGTACCTTCCCTTCAATGTATATCTTGATTCAAAGAGAGTAAGCATACTCATAGAAGCAGTTTGTCCGACATTACCAATGTTGTACCTTCCCTTCAATGTATATCATGATTCAAAGAGAGTAAGCATACTCATAGAAGCAGTTTTGCCAACTTTACCAATGTTGTACCTTCCCTTCAATGTATATCATGATTCAAAGAGAGTAAGCATACTCATAGAAGCAGTTTAGCCAACATTACCAATGCTGTACCTTCCCTTCAATGTATATCTTGATTCAAAGAGAGTAAGCATACTCATAGAAGCAGTTTGGCCAACATTACCAATGTTGTACCTTCCCTTCAATGTATATCTTGATTCAAAGAGAGTAAGCATACTCACAGAAGCAGTTTGGCCAACATTACCAATGTTGTACCTTCCCTTCAATGTATATCTTGATTCAAAGAGTAAGCATACTCACAGAAGCAGTTTTGCCAACATTACCAATGTTGTACCTTCCCTTCAATGTATATCTTGATTCAAAGAGAGTAAGCATACTCACAGAAGCAGTTTGGCCAACATTACCAATGTTGTACCTTCCCTTCAATGTATATCTTGATTCAAAGAGAGTAAGCATACTCACAGAAGCAGTTTGGCCAACATTACCAATGCTGTACCTTCCCTTCAATGTATATCTTGATTCAAAGAGAGTAAGCATACTCATAGAAGCAGTTTTGCCAACATTGCCAATGCTGTACCTTCCCTTCAATGTATATCTTGATTCAAAGAGAGTAAGCATACTCATAGAAGCAGTTTTGCCAACATTACCAATGCTGTACCTTCCCTTCAATGTATATCTTGATTCAAAGAGAGTAAGCATACTCATAGAAGCAGTTTGGCCAACATTACCAATGTTGTACCTTCCCTTCAATGTATATCTTGATTCAAAGAGAGTAAGCATACTCATAGAAGCAGTTTTGCCAACATTACGGATGCTGTACCTTCCCTTTAAATAATCATATTAATAATCACCAAAACAGTGTGATATATACAGTGCTCTGCAAACATGAGTTGCTCAAGCCATTTTGATATTATAACCCTGGTCGTCAGAAATTTAAATAATTCCTGGATCATTCTCAACTTCCTGGGAGGTATAACCAGCTTGGACTGCATGTGAGGTGCTCATCAGCTAATCAAACACATTACCATATCTCGGACCTTACAGACACCCATTTATACTCCTGGGTGGAGAGAAGCAATGTATGGTAAACGGTATCGTTTCGGTTTGCGGTAACACCATGTGTTTATCTCAACTAACGTGAAGCTGAGGTACAGGTTCTGAAAAGAACCGTATCGCACAACTCGTATCTCAACCTTCGTTAAGTGAGAAAGGTTCAAGGGAGAACCCGTCAAGTCCCCATGGTTCTCCCTGAACCATATTAACCCGTGAAGTCCCCATGGTTCTCCCTGAACCATATTTCTCACTTAGCGACAGTAGAGAAAAACGAGTTGCCCGAAATTGGTTCTCCCTTGAACCTTTCTCACTTAACGAAGGTTGAGATACGAGTTGTGCGATACGGTTCTTTTCAGAACCTGTACCTCAGCGTCACGTTAGTTGAGATAAACACATGGTGTTACCGCAAACCGAAACGATATCGATATTCCACCATGCAAAGCCTCAAAACTCATATGGTAAACGGTCTTGCTCAAACTGAGGTAGTTGCTCGAACTGTCCAGTGGATGAGGAAGCAGTGAACATTGCATTTTTGCGGAAGACAAGTTAGACCAGTGACTTGTCTATTGTGGCATAGCGATTGGATGTATCAAGTGTGTCAAGAGAACATGAAACGTATTTGCCGGAAAACTAATTGCCCTGATCTGGGTAGTTCTTATTCTTTGAAAAATATTATCCTAAAATGAATATGTGACATAATTATTTCTCCACATACACGTATTCATTGCCGGGGTGCCATGGCCGAGCGGTCTAGTGGACTGGACTTGTGTTCTGATGTCTGAGTCGTTAGAATGTAGGTTTGAATCCCAGCCGCGACCATGGTACTTGTGTCCTTGAGCGAGACACTTAACTGTAACTGCTTCTCTTCACCCAGGAGTATAAATGGGTACCTGTGAGGGTAGAGATGGTTATTGTGTTTGATTAGCCCTGTAGCGCCAAATATGATTGCACATAATGGGCTGTATACTCCCCAGGGAGCTGAGAAAGATTATAGGAATGATATTGGCCCAATGAGCGCCTTGAGCACCCTTGGGTGGATATGTTGCACATTGTAAATGTCTGTATTATTATTATTATTATTATTATTATTATTATTATTATTCCCTATTCCATATTCCATATTCCTCATTCCTCCAAATTGATTGGCTTCAGGTGTCACTTGACAATGGCCTGGTTGTGCGATGGGACGGTAACAATCGAGTTGAGGTGGTAGCGCCCCCAACCAGGTTCAACAAAACGTGCGGCTTGTGCGGAACATTTAACAAAAACCAGGGTGATGATTTCTTGACACCGGAGGGTGAGTTTACTATAAACCTTTGATTCATTGGAAGATACCAGTGTACCCCCAGGATCCCCAGTGTACCCCCAGGATCCCCAGGATCCCCAGTGTTCCCCCAGCATCCCCCAGTGTACCCCCAGGATCCCCAGTGTACCCCCAGGATCCCCAGTGTACCCCCAGGATCCCCAGTGTCCCCCAGTGTTCCCCCCAGTGAACCCCCAGTGTCCCCCCAGTGTACCCCCAGTGTACCCCCAGTGTACCCCAGTGTACCCCCAGGGTCCCCAGTGTACCCCCAGGGTCCCCAGTGTACCCCCAGGGTCCCCAGTGTACCCCCAGGGTCCCCAGTGTACGCCCAGGGTGAGTTTACTATAAACCTTTGATTCGTTGGAAGATACATGTACCAGTGTACGCCCAGGGTGAGTTTACTATAAACCTTTGATTCGTTGGAAGATACCGGTGTACCCCCAGGGTCCCCAGTGTTCGCCAGGGTCCCCAGTGTTCGCCAGGGTCCCCAGTGTTCCCCCAGGACCGCTCCCCTAAATTGATAGTACATGTACGTTTTTGTGTGCCCCTTTTTTTGGCCTTGTTTACCCCTACCTGTTGCCCATGTTCCCCCCTCGAGTACGAGTACGAAGAGTACAACTCTATAGTTGTAATCGAGTATTTTTTCATGACCACAAGTACGAGTACAGAACAATGTGCATGAGTACGAGTATGGCTGTGCGTTTTCGGTTATTTTGGGAACTGGATATCCGAAGTTGGAAATCTTCGGATACCCAGGTACCCACACGTAAACAATTTTGTAAAATACATATTCCCGAATGTGTAAAATAACCAATATGAACACAAGTTTCTCTTGTTTAATTTAGAGTCATAATAAATAAATTTCCCACCTCTATATTAACATCCCCATTCCCCACACACATTTTGTTATAAACAAAAAGTCGAGGGCTTCCATTTGTGTGGCTTAAATATTCAGTCGGAATTTTAAGAAGTTGTTTACGGTCAATTAGAACCGAAAACTGGCACTGGGTGATGACAGTTTCGGTCGGGTATCTGGGTACCTGGAGACCCCATTCCCCACACACATTTCGTTTTTTTTTTAATTTTTTTTTTTTATGCAATTCGCCCCACACAAGGCCAATGGCCACTCCAAGGTGGGGGCTACTAAGTCATTGAGTTGTTACAACGACTCCACACTGAAGAAACCAGCCCCTCGCACCGAAACAAGACCAGCCTCTTCACGGTGCGAATAGGACTGGAAGAGGTAACTAGTCCAGAACAAGGCAGTTGTTAAACTGCCTCTGCTCCTACAAACAAAAAGTCGGAGGCTTCCATTTGTGTGGCGTAAATGTTCAGTCGGAATTTTAAGAAGTCGTTTACGGGTAATTGGAACCGAAAACTGGCACTGGGTGATGACAGGTTCCATCGGGTATCTGTACCCAGAGACCCGGCACAGACTTAAGTACGAGTATGAGTTCGAGTACTATAACTCTGTTGCTAACACCTGATTTGCCACCAGGTGAAAGAGTGAGCTCTCCAGTGGTGTTCGGTAACAGCTGGAAGGCGTCCTACCCAGGTGACACCTGTCCCGACATCCCGCCTGGAGAAAAGCCCCCAGAGGTATGCGCCATGTTCTCACAGAGACAAACCATCGCGACCGATCAGTGTACCAAGCTCTTCAGCGAGCCGGTCTTTCAGCGTGAGTACGAGACGGTGTTTTAATGTTCAAACATGATAGATGTCCAAATCACGGTTCTCGGTTCAAGTTATTACACAGTGAATACATTTTGCACTGGAGAAACAAGTTGAAAAACAACAGAGGTTTAATTTTCCGGATTTTCCGGATGCTCCGGATTTTAAAGATTTAAAAGCAATAAAGGAAAGCAAAGCAAACGCTCAGAACTATAGATTTCACCCCAGCGCTGTTCACAACAGCGGCCCCAATACCCCAAGCAAAAATTACGTGGATTTTTCAGTGGTTAGCCGACTGTCAGATCAGAAAGGAGCCACCATAACAGGGTCCAGACCCAGAACGCCATCGTTTCTCTTAATCCACTGCCACTCAAAAAATCTTTCAGACGGATTAAGTGTTGGGAATTGAATGCGTGCCTGTGGTCGTCGGCTCTAAAGCAATCATGTGTGAATGACAAAAAAAATTGTAATACTATCGAAAATCCCGATATATGTGACTGGCTCTGGCAAAACCCTTAACTTGGACCCAATTTTCAAAAGTGAGATTTTGGTGTAGTTTGATTCTCTAGATTTTCCTCTTTCATTTGATACCAGATTTGTAGAAATCAGAAGAAAAAAAAATCTTTTTTTGTAGAAATCAGAATTTTTTTTCTTTTTTTTTCTGATTTCTGAAATCTGGTATCAAATGAAAGGAAAATCTAGAGAATCAAACTATACCAAATTTAGGGTTTTGCCAGAGCCAGTCACATATGTGGATGAAAAAATTGATGTCGCCCAAGCTTAGCTGACCGTAATATCGTGGAACCACCCTGAGGAAGTGAGAAAAGGGTTTTATATTCATCAGTTGATTTGTATCATTGTTACGACCACAGCTTGTCACCAAGTGCTTGACCCAGGTCAGTACGTACAGGACTGCCGTTATGATGTCTGCAACGGCAACGGAAATAACGACAACTGTCCTATGTTCAGCCAGTACGTATCGGACTGCCGACAGAAGGGAGTCACACTGAAGGACTGGAGGAAGTCTATTCCAGAATGTGGTATGTTTGTTAAGCTCGATGAGTTCAAAGTTCATGTGTAAAAGAGTGTTCAAGTTTCTGAACAATAGACTTTAATGGGTGCACTCCACTAAATAAACTCCCATAGCAAACTGTGCTAAATACAAAATATTAAAAAATCATTAAAAAATACTTAAAAGTTGTACAGTCTTTAAAACCAAAAGAAAAAATATTTATTGATATATAATCTTTTATTTTATTTTATTGTGGATAGTCCAGGTTTCCATCGAGTTATTCTCGTCCCAATGAAAACCGCCCTCTACAGTAGTGAAAACGCCCACACTGAAAAGCAGCCATTTTGGAAAAAGGCCTTACACTTGAAATCAAATTAGGACCACCTTTTCAGGGCCTAGTGTATCCAAAATACTCAAAGTTGGAAGTCAAGGACCCCAGGTTATGATATTGGGCCATTGTTACACAATCCGTCAAATGTATGGGCCTCAAATCTTTGTTTTTCAGAAAAAATTGAGGACATACACTTTATGATAAACAGGTTGGTGCATGAATTCCTCACTATTTAGTGGGGTGCACCCTTATCACATTGTGGCCATCTTTGATTGGTTCCTTGTGTTCACATGTACAATTATTATAGCATTAACTATCATTGCACCAACGACCAGACTATTTTCTCTTCCAGCCTCGGTTTGGTTCCATGTATTTGTATTGAAGATAAACAAGATGCCTGTGCTATCAGGTTTTTTTTTAAGGTCTGACCAAAAATTAACACAAACTAACAAAATTGTTTAAAACAAAAGAAGTTCTTAGGATGGTGAAATTCTTGCATCGGGAGATAAACAATTGATTTAATTTTGCCCTATACACCGACGTGTATGTAGCACTGTATACTCAGTGTTTTCCGAGTGTCAGTGAAAAAATTTCACTGGCGACTCGGGCAGGATTTTGAACCCATGACCTCCTGCTTGCTAGTGCAGATGTCTTAACCTCTCGACCACCGAGCCAGTGCCCCAATGACGATTGGCCGGCTAGAATCCTATATAGCAGCGGGTTCCGCGATATATATAGGTTGGTGAAATTCTTGTGTCAGGTGATAAACAATTGATTTAATAATTTTGCCCTACACCGACGTGTGTATTGTGTGTATATTACTGCAGACTCGGTGCTTTCCAAGTCTGTGAAAAAACTTCAAAGAACTTCAGTCATTTATTTGAATGGGTATATTTTTTACTGCTAGTTAATTCTCATTTACCTTTAACCCTCCTACTTGACCCAAATGTGCACACAGGGGCATTTTTGACTGGTTTTTACTGTCATTTTGACCACCCTGAACAATACCAGACAATGCTTTTGCCAGTCAAAAATGGTCGACTCATTTTGACCTGTAAATGTACTTACTACATGTAAGGTTTGACAGTGTTTGACTTTTAAGGGCACTAGATATACCTTGGCAAGTATATCAACATTTTGACAGATTTTGACCCTCGTAGTAGTAGGAGGGTTAATCTGAGTTTTGTTTTTCTCCTATCCAGACATCCCGTGTGACATTGACGGCATGTCATACTCCGAGTGTGCACCCTCGTGTGGTGCATCGTGCCAGTCTCTTCAGGCTATAGCCAACAGTGCCACCTGCCGTGATGTGTGCGTGGAGGGTTGCCACTGTGATACTGGGACGGTTCTTAGTCCAGAGGGTGTCTGTGTCCCAGCTGGTCAGTGTCCATGTCTGCATGACCATACATGGTTTGATAACGGCCAGATAATCGAAAAGGGATGCGGTACATGGTAAGTTGAGGCCATCTTGGTTTTTTTGTGATGCACAAGTCAAAGTGAGACCTGTGTCCAAAATAGACTGGTGCCTATCAACCACCATCATAGATATCTATACCATGTCCATAGGGAACTCACATACTCTTCCTCCCATATGTAATCATACACAAGTCTATGGAAATCAGAATGAGGCTTGTGTCCAAAATAGACTGGTGCCTCACTACCACCATCATAGATATCTATACCATGTCCATAGGGAACTCACATCTTCTTCCTCCCATATGTAATCATACACAAGTCTATGGAAATCAGAATGAGGCTTATGTCAAAACTAGTGGTTTACATCAAACTAGTGTGGCCAGCTTCTATTGTTAAGGTTTTTCTAAAGGTCTGGTAGGAGACTTGGAGTAAAAAATAGTGAGGGCGAGAATTTTTGCAGGTGAGAATTTAGATTGTTCCTAGGGGAGTTAGTGGGCGAGGTTGGCTATGGTCCCTTATTGAACTGTTAAAAAATAAACATTTCACAGCAAAATGACACTTTCAGAAATGAGAAGTTAATAGTATAGTTAATATCATTCCGTTTCTTCTGTATTCCAGCACATGTCACAGTGGAGATTGGCATTGCAATGACGTCCAATGTCCCATAATCACGTGCCCAACCCACGAATTCTACAGCGAGTGCTCCTTCCCCATGGAATTCCAGCCTACCTGTCAAAACTTCCAGGATCCACCGGAATTTCATGGAGACTGTAAGCCGGCTTGTGAGTGTGATACTGGGTATGTGTTACATGACGGGAAGTGTACCGCCATCGCCGATTGCCCATGTACCTACAGAGGGGAGGAGTACGAACCCAACGAGGTCTTTCGAGTGGGATGCCGAATATGGTAATAACTATCAGCACTTTGTAGCCCTCCAGTGGTGAAATGCACTTCAGCTCTGAGTTCAAGGCAATTTGCATCACCATTTTACATTCCATTTTAATACATACAAACATACATGTACATGAAATATGCGGTCATGTCACTGAAGTTGTCAAGTGAAGAATTATTGTCATTTTATATACCATCTGCAGCTCCTTCCAAATATCATACCTTTTCCTGTGTTTTCGAACCATTTGCTGGATTTATCATAGAGTATGAGAAAGGTGTCTACCTGAAAAAGGGGTTGCGATTCAGCCATTTTGTAAAAAAAACAAAAACTTACAGAGGAAAACCTTCTTCGTTAACCATAAACATTTAGGCATCCCCTCAAAACTATTCCAGGATAAGTTGCGGGAATGTTTTTCCGCAAAGGGTATATCATTGCGGAAACGTTGCGGGTGGATTCTTTTCCTAGATAGATTTTTCCCCGATACAAAGCACACATTTACCCGCAATATGTTTATAGACTCCCCACTGAGCAGTCTGTGGTTTGGCCAACTGATAAGATCTCACAGCCCTTTGCGGTTTTGAGAAGCCATGCAATGTTTACGAAATGTGATGACATGCCTGATTTATTTTGTGAGAGTATTGATCAAGAACAATCTAGTCTTACTTGATGTCAATGAAAGAGCCCAACCTTTAGCAACAGAACACATAGGTTTACTTTTAAATAAAAAGTACAGATCCGAAATTCTTCAATACCATGAAGATTTTAAGAACGAAATGTTCTTTGGCAAAACAGCACAATCACTCGGCCAGTGACCAAACCGCAAATCCATCCAGCAGGGACCACCCACTGGCTTCCAGTGGATAACGATCTCATTGTCTGCGGTTTAGTCTTCATTAAAACAAATTGCCTGGTCTAGTTTCAATACTTTCAAACTTATCCACAATATATTTGGACTGCTTGGGGACACTTTCCGTGTTGAAAAATAAACTGCGGGGAGATTGAAACTGCGGGGAAATCTCCCTGCAGTTTATCCCGGAATAGTTTTGAGAAGGTGCCTAAAAGTAGCCTGTTAAATGCATTTCTTTTTCTCTTGTTGACAGTACTTGTGCAAACGGAGCCGTGAAATGTGTCGATGAAAATTGCTCAGGTGAGTCACCCCTCATGAAAGACCAAATAATTATTGTCGTTATTACCTGCCCTCGTCTCCTGACGATGACTAGAGCACGCTAGTCGAAACATAAAGAAGACCTATAGGGTTCTCATCAGAACCACAATCTCACTTAGCGATACTTGAGATTAAGCTTGGGTGATAAGACGATAATATTGAATATCACGATATCTTTTTTTATTCGGAGGTATCGGAGGTGTTGTTTTAGAATGGTTTAAATCGTACTTGGAAGGCCGTACTCAACGTGTTGCAATTCGTGACATTGTCTCTGAGCCAGCGACACTGTCTTGTGGCGTTCCCCAAGGCAGCGTGTTAGGGCCAATTCTTTTTACACTGTATTCTGTGCCACTGGAGGAGATCATAATGAAACACGGACTTGACCTAATGTTATATGCAGATGATATGCAGTTATATCTCTCCTGTTCACAGGCTACGGCCATCACTGATAAATCTCGTCTGGAGGACTGTATTAATGAAATTCGTGGCTGGATGGTACAAAACAAGCTTGTATTGAATGATAATAAGACAGAAATTATTCATTTCCATTCAAAATTCAGGGCAACTTTGCCACTGTCAGGTATTAATGTTGGTGATTTTAATATTCAACCGTGTTCTACTGTTCGTAACTTGGGTTTTTATTTCGATTCGTTCGTGTCTTTATCTGATCATGTGTCTCACATTTGCAAGTCATCATCGTTTGGCCTTTATCGTATTGGCAAAATTCGTAGTGCTTTAGATCAGTCACTTACAGAACGCCTAATTCATTCTTTTATAACCTCACGACTCGACTATTGTAACAGTCTTCTCTACAATCTTCCTTACAACCTTATTAACAAACTCCAATCTATTCAGAACTCTGCTGCACGTCTCGTAACCCGCACTAAAAAGTATGAGCACATAACCCCTGTACTTCACTCTCTGCACTGGCTACCTGTCACTCAACGCATCAAGTTTAAAATCCTCACTATCACCTATAAAGTCTTACATACACAGTCACCAGTCTATCTCAACGATCTCTTAACTCTCTGTGGTTCAGCGAAAAAGACTCGTTCTTCGAACGAGACCCTATTCGTGGAACCACGCTATCACCTTGAATCCTACGGCGCACATGCTTTCTCTATATCTGCACCTCGGTTGTGGAAATCTCTTCCTAACCAAATCCGCTCTGCACCTTCCCTTGATGCTTTTAAGTCTTCTCTTAAAACCCACCTCTTCTGTCTGCACTATATGGCTAATATTTTACTCTGCATTTTTAATCTTACTTCTTTTTCCATTTTTACTAGTTGTTTTTCTTTATTTTTATTCGTTTTGATACCTAATTGTTTCTATTTTGTTTTATATCTCGACATATATAAGAACAATACATTATCATTATTATTATCATTATTATTCGATTACGATATCAAGAACATATCGTTTCGGTTTGCGGTAACACCATGTGTTTATCTCAACTAACGTGAAGCTGAGGTACAGGTTCTGAAAAGAACCGTATCGTACAACTCGTATCTCAACCTTCGTTAAGTGAGAAAGGTTCAAGGGAGAACCAATTTGGCAACGCTTCGTTTTTCTCTACTGTCGCTAAGTGAGAAATATGGTTCAGGGAGAACCATGGGGACTTCACGGGTTAATATGGTTCAGGGAGAACCATGGGGACTTCACGGGTTATTCTCAACGTTTCGATTAGCCTGCTCTAATCTTCTTCAGGAGAATGAAGAGGTTTGCCGATGCAACTCCTTAAGTAGTATTTGCTGGGATTATGTGTAGAATGGGAAGTGTTCCGATTGGTGCTACTGTTGTGTGATGTGTTGTAATTGGTTGCCACCGTGGCATTGTTCTTGTTGTGTGTGTTTCCTGCTGTGTGTGAGTTGCCTGCTCGCTGAGGCGTATCAGTTGACAGTGGGGTGTGGGTGTTGGTGGATGGTAGGATTGAATGCCAAATGTTGCTGATGAAATAGCCGATGTCCTGGGGCACAGTGTCATGTTTATGAATCTCAATAGCCTCTCTGATACGACGGGTGTACCAGTGCTTTTCCGGGGCTATGATCTTTGCATTCTGCCAGTCAATGATATGGTCCAAATCGGTGGAGTGTTTGATGATCGCAGATTTTGTCACATTCCCTCTGCGACCGTGTGCCTTGTGTTCCTTGAGCCTGGTCGTAAGGTCTCTGCCGGTCTCGCCAATGTACACTTTCCCACAAGTGCAAGGAATTCGGTAAACCCCAGCTTGACGGCTGGGATCATGTCTGCCCTTGTGGGTGTGTAACTTCGTTTCCAACTTGTTTCGAGTCCGGTAGTAGACCTTAATGTCAGCTTCCCTCAGGATACGCTGAATCTTGTGTGAAGTGTGGCCAATGTACGGTAGCACGGCAATGGGTTTTCGGTTGCGTCAGAGGATCGTGGGCGTTCCTATTCGGGAGGAACTTAAGCTTATCAGGTCTGTACCCATTGTCTCTTAACACGGCATTAAGATGTTTCAACTCGGATGGCAAGTGCTCTTTATCACTGATAGTGTGTGCCCTTCGAAGTAGGGTGCGATTCACGGAGGATTTCACGGATGGTGGGTGGAACGACCGGGCATTTAGGTTGCGGTCTGTGTGTGTGGGTTTTCTGTAAACCGAATGCCCAAGTGAGCCATCAACCCGTTTGGAAATGAGTACATCAAGGAAAGGCAACGAGTCGGATGTCTCAGTTTCCATGATGAATTGAATGCTCGGATGTTGCTGGTTGAGGTGACCGAGGAAGTCACTCAGTTTGTCGGAACCGTGCTGCCAAATGATGAAAGTATCATCTACGTATCGAAGCCATAGTTTGGGTTTGTATCGTGCCGTCTCGAGGGCTTTCTGTTCGAAATCTTCCATGAAGATGTTTGCTAGGACCGGGGATATCGGGGATCCCATTGGAGTGCCCAAAGACTGTTGATAGTAAGTCTCTCTCCATTGGAAGTATGTGGATTTCACACATAATGAAAGTAGATCTACGATTTGATCTGGCGTTAGGCTGGTTCGTTCCGGGAGCGTGCTATCATGTTCGAGTATCGACTTGGTTACGAGGATAGCCTCGTCTGTCGGTACATTGGTGAATAATGACTTGACGTCAAAACTCACTAGCGTGTCGGAAGGCTGCAATATGGTTCCCTTTATCAAGAACCTTTTGAAGTTATCGAGATATCGGAAAATCGCGATTAAAAAATATATATTGTGATTAAAAAAAATCACCATCGTGAGTCAAGTCTGAAATTCCATGGAAACAAAATTTGAACAGCCTTTTCAGCTTTCGGAAGTGAGAAACAAAAGCGAACTACTTCAAAAGTGCATACACACAACGCAAACGAATTTGTAATTTATTGTGAGGCTTGTAGAAGGGTACATAGCTCTAAAAAATAGTCGCGATACTATCGAAAATCGCGATATATGTTTGCCGATATATCGTGGATGAAAAAAATTGATATCACCCAAACTTAGTTGAGGTTTACACTACATGGTGTTACAGCAAATTTGGAAAAAACTATCTGTGAATGTAAATTTATAGCTCTTGGATTAAGTAAAAATATTATATTGCTTTGTGTTTAAAATGTAATTTTCACAACTTATTGTTTTAGATTCAGATTATGAGAATTTACTCAAAATAGATGCTTTATAAAAATATTATTTTGCTGCCAAAGTAGCTACGTGTACGTACTTGATTATTAAACACTCTTTCCAGTGATGTACATAACTCAAAATGTGAATTTCAAACTTCTGATTTCATTGGAGTGGACACAACTGTTCTGGTATGCAAAGATTTTGCTGATTTTTGCTATATCAACACAAATATTTATGCTTAAAAAGTTTTCACTGGGCAAATTTTTACCCCTTATTTTCTAGGAACCTGTATCGCCTGGGGAGATCCTCACTATCAGACCTTTGACGGGAAGAAATACAATTTCCAAGGAGAGTGTGACTATGTCCTAGTCACCAACAGCCAATACCCAGACGCTAAGCAGTTCCACATCTTGGTGGCTAACGTACCCTGTGGCTCTGGTGGTGTGACCTGTACAAAAGCCATCACCATGGCTATTGGTAAATATTCATTTCATTTCTGTTAACGACCAGGCCTGTGATTTTCTCAGGATTTTTCCTGATTTCAGGATTTTGAACAAGTCTCCCTTTGCCTCAAAATGTTCTTGAAAGAAGAGAAGTAGCTACTAAGGAAAGAAAGAAGTAGCCTATATTGTGTCCAAATCTCCAGTTTCTTGTTTGTGGGGATCATGGAGAGTCTGTAAATCCTCCAAAATTCAACATCCAGGAGGTTTAGGGGGCTTTGTCCTCTAGACCTAAGGGAGACCCCCAACCCGCTACTCATTTTTCAGGATTTTTTTACTTTTGTCAAATCACATCCCTGTAACGATCGCTAGCTTGCTTGCGACTTAGCTATTTTGGTGATAACTTCCTCATAAGAAAAACGCTTTACTGTGTAACTAATCACATACAAATTCAGAAAAACAAGTTTGCATCATTTCCAAAAACTGCTAATTTTATTCCCAAATTTATGCTTTGTACATGTACTGTATTATATTTTATTATACTGTGTTGTTGTTTTTGCAAAGCGCCATGAGCGTAATTTGGTTGACGGATACCGGCGCTATATAAATTTAAATTATTATTATTATTTTATTATTACTACTCACAATATGTGCCAGTCCGATTCAGTGGTAGCAAAATCTAAACGCTTGGGTTTCTGCTACTTTCAATTCAAGTTTTGATGCCCAAAACTCCCATTTTATTGCACAATATTTTAACAGGAACCGGCGCAGAGCAAGAGAAGGTCATGCTAGTACGCGGGAAACCGATCGAGGTGGATACCGGTGTCGGAGGCCTGACCGAATTCACCATCACCGAGTCCGGCGTGTATATCTTTCTTCACACTCGCATCGGTGTGACACTCATGTGGGACCGTGCCACGCGTATCGAGGTCAAAGCTACTGATGAACACTTTAACATGGTGAGTGTGCAATAAATTCAATATGATCGGGAAGAGGGCTAAAGTCATTGTACAGCCAAGGCTTTGAGAAGCCCGGCCAGGCCCAGGCTAGCTGGCCTCCTAATCTCTAATCTGTCTTTTGTACACGCCAATCAACATAACTGGGCTTCTGGAGGGCCTAGCCCAGCCAAGTAGAGCTCATTATAATGGCTGCAGTTGTGAACAAAAGACAGCTGAGGTGTCAGACAAGTCTGTGTTAACAATAAGAGCTATTTGACATCTATTTATCAGTAAAGGGTCTTTTGTGCTCAGCTAGGGAATTCTGTAGGCCCACAGGCCTGGGCAAAGCCTGGGCCTGGCCGGGCTTCTCAAAGGCTTGGCTGTACCATGACTTTGACCCTCCTCCCTAAATTCAATTCACATAATATTCCCATATTTGTACGAAACTGTTAAATTACAAGCAAATTCACAACAAATTAAAATTTAACAAGTATTTGTTGGAAAAAACACTAGGTGTTCAGGTTAACTTCCAGTTCAATGAAATGATCATTCAGTGAAATGATCATTGATGATATTTATTGAAAATATCCAAAATCACAAGACCTATTAATTTTGTGTTAGAATATGTTGAATTTGAACTGTTTCTACCGGAAGTAAAGATCAGATCTTCTTCATGTCAATGAGAGAAATTTAGGATATTTTACTTTCTTTACAAACATGAATAAATTAAGATTTTTTCCGTTTTTTGGTGTAAGAGTTATGATTTTTCGTAATATTTCATTGATTTACATATAATTTCAAATTCTCCCAACCGTAACTCAATCAATCAATCAGCATATTCAATTCAAAATTTAATCCTTGTAACATTCAAGGCACTCCATGCATGGTTCTGCTCCAATCTATATTCAGAACATGCTGAGGCCCCGCACTGTCAGACCAGGTTTAAGGTCAACCAACAACATGCTCTTTGTTCCCTGGACTCGCTAGGCCAGTTACTCGCTAGGGCATTTTCCTGTATCGCACCTAGGCTGTGGAACTCCCTACCAGAAGACCTCGGGGAAATACAAAATCTTTCTCTTTCAGCAGCGACTCAAAACATATCTGTTTACACTTGCTTTTACATCTATTTGAGAATTTTCTTTTCCATTTAGACCGGTGCCTTTGAATGTTTTACTGAGTAAGTGTTCCTTAAAAATGGAGTGATATTATTATTATTAACTCGGCACAGGCGAATATTCGAAGGAAGAATATTCAAAAAGTCAAAGCTTATGGCTTTCAGATACATGTTTGTTCATACCCTTTTATAGTCATGGTGCACAAGACAACCCGGAACATAATGCGAGAAAAAAGGACCATGCACGCAAGTGGTGAAGCGTAATCTGAGGATGCTACTGCTGAATTATTCATAAGCCTCCAGCAAAATGAATAATTTATGTATGCAAATTTATTTAAACCAATGTTTACCATAACAATCTTGCTGTTTTTTGGGCAGGTCGGCGGTCTTTGCGGTAATAACAATGATATGCAGGAGGATGATTTCTTGCCTCCGGGAGGAGGTATCCCTCTCATTGACCCTAATGACTTCGGTAACAGCTGGAAGGTGAATATAACATAACCATTGACTGCCTGTGGGGGCAATATAACATTTATATTATAATAAAAGATGAACATGATTTCCTGCCTCGAGTCTCATTGACCCTTATGGCATTGGTAACAGCTGGAAGGTAAATATAACATAGCCATTGACTGCCTGTGGGGGCAATATAACATTTATATTACAATAAAAGATGAAAATGATTTCCTGCCTTGAGTCTCATTGACCCTTATGACATTGGTAACAGCTGGAAGGTAAATATAACATAACTATTGACTGCCTGTGGGGGCAATATAACATTTATATTGCAATAAAAGATGAAAACTATTTCCTGCCTCCAATAAGAAACACCCCTCCCAATGACCCTAATGACTGGAAGGTAAATATAACATCACTATTGACTGTCTATGGGGGCAATAGCACATTTAAAAAAAAGAATTGCTGGAAGTGTTTTCTGTAAAAAATTATGAGTGCTTTTTTACACCATCTCATGACTTTGCATTGAGCTGAAATATTCACAACATTACCAATGTAGTATATTCCTTTTAATTGTCTTAGGTGCATGATTACTGCGGTAAACCTGGCCCCATCCCGGACCCCTGCGAGGACAACCCGCAACGTAAGACGTGGGCACAGAAGAGATGCAGCATCATCAACTCCGACCTCTTTGAGCCGTGTCACCAGTATGTCCCCCCAGCCGAGTATTTCAACAAGTGCGTCTTCGATTCCTGCGGTTGCGACTCGGGCGGGGACTGCGAATGCATGTGCACCGCCATCGCGACATATGCACAAAAGTGTAACGAAAACGGGGTACCGATCAAGTGGCGGTCTCAGGAGCTCTGTCGTAAGTAGCCAAGTCGCTACTTACCAGTTTACTCATTGCTTTAATAGCTCATTTGCTTAAAGCCCGTATATATACATACACTTTTGGAGAACTGTCTGTTAATTGAATTTACTAAATTTACTAATTTCATCAATACTTTTTAAACCAAGATATCGTCACCGTTTTCATGAAGTCACGAATCCATAAAAAAACATTATTTTTGTTAAATTCAGTTTTGTAGATATTTGAAATGTATTCATTGTCGCCGACATTTCTGCTAAATTTCAAGTGTTGAAACATCATAGTTTCGTAATTACGCTATTAATATACCCGGCGAATCACTTAGCTAAGCTGTTTTCACAAAGTGCCAAAACGGGTATTGTTGATTTTGCGTTTTCACGAAGTGACGAATCGTGTGACCTATTTCCGTGTAGCGTTTTCATGAAGTGACGAATCGCTTAATATATAGCACTCTGCACGCGTGGTCTTTTTTTTGCGTTTTCACAAATATGTTTGGAAAGTAATTCCCCATTAATTACAATCTCTATGATAAAGATACTGACATTTCTTTGTAATTAAAGTTATTAGCTTTAGTAGGAAGAAAAATCTAAAATAGTTAATGCTGAAAAGTCTTTGAAATTGCGATTTCAAAAACAGTTCAACTTCAAAGGCGATTATCTCAAGACATGGATTTGCAGCTGTGTGGGCCGATTTGTCACTTTGTGAAAATGGTGACGATATGCAGTATATGCATACAAACCAATCTTTAAAAAGCTTCACCTGGGAAGTGTCAGTCTGGAGATTACTAGAACCAAGGCATGCCATATAGCCAGGGATCAAGCCTCGTGTTATGATACAACCTGGGAAGCGGCAGTCTGGAGATCACTAGAACCAAAGCATGCCGTATAGCCAGGGATCACGCCTCATGTTACGACACAACCTGGGAAGCGGCAGTCTGGAGATCACTAGAACCAAAGCATGCCGTATAGCCAGGGATCACGCCTCATGTTACGATACAACCTGGGAAGCGGTAGTCTGGAGATCACTAGAAGAAGACAAATTTATTTTTTTTAAATCACATAATCAAATAAATCACAAGGACAACTGACTTCCTTACATTTAAAACAAATGTTTCTCTGACACTTTCCAGCCATCCAGTGCGAGGGTTGCCTGACGTACGAGCCTTGTATACCCGTCTGTGAGTCCTCTTGCGAGAACACACCCTTTGTCCTCGCAAGCGGACCCTGCATGGACACCTGCGTGGAGGGTTGTGCATGCCCTCCTGGTACCATACTACATAACGATGAATGCGTCAAAGAGTGTGAACGGGTGACGACAACTGTCTTACCGACGACCGAGGTAAGTATGTCATTTTTTAACAAAGTTCATCGTATACATACATAATGGAGGCTTGTTTACGTCTGTCATTGGCGCGATACAGCTATTTCCACATGGCAGACTTTTGGCGGACTTTTGGATGCGTGATCGCGGCTGTGATTGGTCAATACGTAATGAGGCGAGGCTAAATGGATCGATCTATCATCATGGAAATATGCATGATCCTGTTGTTCAATCTGTGCTACTATATTTGACTGACAGGCTGGAAGGGGGTAATGTCCTTAAAACAAAGTTAACCCCTGCATTATTGTGTCTGATTTTGACAAATTATAATTTATAAAGTTTATATTTGTATAATTTAATTTAACCCTTCTGTGACTGCAAGGTTTATCTAGTGCACTTAATCGTCGAACACTGTCAAACCTTACATGTAGTAAGTACATTTACAGGTCAAAATGAGTCGACCGTTTTTGACTGGTAAAAGCATTGTCTCGTATTGTTCAGGGTGGTCAAAATGACAGTAAAAACCAGTAAAAAATGCCCCTGTGTGCACATTTGCAGAGATGCCAACATTTACGATTTGGGCATAATTTTTACGATTTATTGAGTCCAATTACGATTGTACGATCTGTGTATCAATTTTTGGCCAGCCGCGAAACCAACGATGTAAAGAACCACATGTGTTTACGGCACACGCACCGTAGTTCATCAGCCGTTTACATGACAAAAACCTTTCGTTAGGCGAATTACCCTTTTTCAATTTGGAATGTTGGGATCTCTGCATTTGGGTCAACAGTCAAAACAGGCAGTTGACTGATTTTGACCTTTATAGCTACTAGCCACTAAAGTGCAGCTATAGTAGCAGGGTTAATTATAACCATCCTTATCGCCGTGGTGAGAGAACACTTGGGTCATATCATGGGCGGATCCAGAACATTTTTTAGGGGGGGGCTGAGAATCAAAAACAATTATTTTTCAGTATTACAAAATTACAATGAAATAATCAAAGGGAGAGAAAAACAAAGCACACTGTGGAAATGGGAGTGCATTCTCCCCTCCCCTCCCCTCTCTCTCTCTTTTTCTCTCCTTTTTTAATTTTTTAAATTTTTTTAATTTTTTTTTTTTTTTTTAAACGATTTTAGGGGGGGGGCTACAGCCCCCTTAGCCCCCCTCCCTGGATCCGCCAATGCATATCCACTGATGTATAACTGTGTGATAAGTTTGCATTCTAATAAATATGTACAGAAATTTTTTGGCCAAAAAACAGCATCCCATGAATTTGTTTTTTCAATGTCACTCACACATGCCTGATAATGAATTTATTTTATAACACTTATTGAAACCTTTATGGCTTTTCCATACATTACAGGAACCATCAAGGACAACACCTAAAAAAGAAGTTCCAACCACCTTACCTCCAACTACTATGCACCCAACACAGCCAACAACACCAGCAGAAATATGTAAGCATATTTACCCCTTACTTTAGGGACAAGGGCCAAAGTCATGGTACAACCAAGCCTTTGAAAAGCCCAGCCAGGCCCAGGCAGGCCCAGGCTTTTTCACTGCCTACTGGTCTATATATAAGGAGCTCTGCTTGCCTAGGCTAGGCCCTCCAGAAGCCCAGGTTATGTTGATTGGCAGGTACTGTATTGTTACAGGATTAGGACTCGATCACAAAAGACAATTAGGAGGCCAGGTAGCATGGGCCTGGCTGGGCTTCTCAAAGGCTTGGCTGTACCATGACTTTGGCACTCCTCCCTTATAATAAACATTTCACTGCTCTTATTTATGGTAAATCTGTGCACAAGGTCCATTTTGAAACAGTTTTTTTCTAAGGCTGTGCTTTTTCGGTTATTACGGGAACCGGATACCCGAAATTTGAAATCTTCGGATACCCGGATAGCCATAAACAATTTTGTAAAAACACAGAAATGCTCCTGAATATATAAAATGAACCAATATGAACACAAGTTTCTCTTGTTTTATTAGAGTCATAATAACTGTGGACTTACTGTAATAATTTCCCGCCTCTATCTTAAAAAATGACTTGTAGCATCCCCATTCCCAACACACATTTTCAGAGACTTCCGTTTGTGTGGCTTAATGTTCAGTCGAAATTTTCAAAAGTCGTTTACTGGTAATTGGTACCGAAAAATGGAAATGGGTAATGACAGTTTTGGTCAGGTATCCGGGTACCTGGATACTTTGCACAGCCTTAGTTGTTTTTTAACCAGTTCGCTTCGGAGGCCGTGTATACACGCAATTTTTTTTTGGACAGCGGATCGGAGAGCATCTAAACACGCATTCCGATTTTTGTGTGTGTCACCGGGAGACTTGTCAACATGCCACACGTGGCGTGCAGTCGTGGCGGCTGACTTGTATACACGCAATTGTTTCTCGGAGTCCATGGGGCCACGGTTCGGTGGCCCCGGACAAAATGCACTGCAAATACTGAACGAGTTCACTCTTTTCGTTGATTTTTGCCTAATCCCTTTATCCAAGACCTGTTCCTTTGACGTACCAGCCAGGGATTTGTAAAGAGGATTTATATCCATTGTTTACTGAGGCATTCGATCTCTCTCCAGGTATGCCGTCTTTTTGACGGGCGCTGGTCGCTAATAGGCCGTTGCATCGGGGCTTGCCAACGGTCTAATTGTGCTGAACAAACACAACCATAATTAAAAAACTAGCCATTTAATTCTCAAAATGTCAATGAGTAAAGGTGTTTATTTGGGTGTCCGAATTTAGTTTCATTGACAAAAACAAATTATTAATGGCTAGAAATTTTTTCAGATTTTTCACTGAAAATAAACCCGCACAGGGGACCGGAAAAAAATAAATATTCCCGACGTCAACTGGTTTAACATAGCATGAGTTTTACATGCTAGTACAACAAAGGAAAATATGAAATTATAGAAACAATCAAAGAAAAAAGCTTCACTCATCAATACAATAAAGAAGAGAAAATAAGGGAGGAGAGCCAAAGTTGTGGTACAGCCAAGCCTTTGAGAAGCCTGGCCAGGCTTTGCCCAGGCCTAGAGGCCTATTATAATCCCCTAGCTGAGCACAAAAGACCTTTTACTGATGAATAGATCTCAAATGTGATGGGCTCTACGACAATGAGTCGCTTCTCGCACGGCCTAATTCCACGTACAGCGTTGATGAATGTTTGGAGGGTGAAAAACAAAATTGGAAATTGATTTTCTGATTATCCATTATTTCGGTTCTTTAGTATCTGTATTTTCATATTTATAAATCAAAAAAGCTGATTTGTATGAAGAAAGTGGAATAAATGATGATTTTTGTGTGCCTTTTGTTTTCATTTCGTCCGTTGTTTCCATTACAATGCGCTATAAATTGCTGCGTTTACGTTGATTGTGCTTGGCAAAATATAAACCCCGCTAGCATTTAAGGAACATATTGGTAACTACGCACATTTTATTAGTAACCTTCGTCATGGGTTTTTACAGTTTTTTTTAATAGGCAATTTCTCCTATACGGGTTTACTCGATTGTTGACATAATACATATTTTCAAAAGGTGATAACTTTTGAATCGGACATGCCACAGTTGTTTAACAGGTATCAAAATGAAGCTTATTGCATGCTCTTTTCAGCCATGTATATAACTAAAAAATTATGTTCACCCCCATGTGACTCATTTTCGCAGAGCCCGTCACAAATGGCTCTTATTGTTAAGACTTCACTCACACCTCAGCTGTCTTTTGTTCAAAACTGCGCCCATTATAATGAGTTCTACTTGGCTGGGCTAGGCCCTCCAGAAGCCCAGGTTGTGTAGATTGGCAGGTACTGTATTGTTACAGGATTAGGACTCACAAAAGACAGATTAGGAGGCCAGGTAGCCTGGGCCTGGACAGGCTTCTCAAAGGCTTGACTGTACCATGACTTTGGCCCTCATCCCTAAGATAGGGAGGTTTGCAATGACCAATCTTAGAGGGCAAGGTTGAAGTACTCAGAAAGCGGGGACGACCACGACATAAGTAGGCTACAGAATGATATAGAATAGGCAAACTTGAAAATGTCAAATATGTGAGAGCTGTCCATGATCGCAAACTTAGGAGAACCATAGCAGCTACCCATGGATCGAAATTAACACTAGTCCGCTGGCCTGAGGCTAGTGGTTTTAGCAGCAGGAATACTAGCTGCTGGGGTTTGTGTAGTCTGATGGGCTTGTGAAAAAAAAAAAAAGCAATTAAACTATACTTGTATGGATTCCTCATTTTCACCTTTTTCAGGACTACAAAAAAATGTGAAAACTCATTAAATTTGACATAACTAGCAGGCGTGTGATTTGTCAGGATTTTTCCGGATTTTTGGATTTTTACAAATCACAATGTTGTGATCCTCCAGATTTTAAAGATTTAAGCAATAAAGGAAAGCAAAGCAAACGCTCAGAACTATAGAATGCACAACAGCGTCCCCAATAGTCCTAGCAAAATTTACGTGGATTTTTCAAAACTGCCCAATCACATCCCTGAACTAGTCCTGTGGGCTACCGTAAAATTCGGCCCCTGCGACATCTTGACAGGAGATGGCACGTAGACAAACAGACCCTGCTTTCAAAGGTTCTTGATCCGTTATTCAGGTGAATGTTGGGGCTATGGTGATCCCCATTACTTTGACTTCAATGGCGGAGAGTTTGACAACCAGGGCCTGTGTACCTACATACTGGCTCAGGATACCAGTGAGCCTCCATTGTTCACTGTTCTGTTACACAACGTGGAGTGCGAGTGGTTCCCTGGCACTACCTGTCCGAGAGAAGTGGAGGTGCTTTATGATGGTCATAAGATCAGGATGCTCGCCGAGAGAAACGACTTTGAGGTGAGTGGTTTGAGGCAACTCTTTCTTGATTTGATACAAATAAAAATGTGTCACTTTTGTATGCATATTTATTGGGTTTAATGGTAATTCATAAATGCCCAACACAGTTTAGACAATCTGATTGGAGATGTGTCAACGGATGGTAAAGACTGGCTTATCAAAATCAGAGCAGCGTGTATATTTCTGGTTTATTTCACATCAAATTAAGCATATGGCCCAAAGGCCAAAAGCGCTTCAATATACAAAGGAGTTAAAACATTACATTAAAATTCACACCAAATTATATAAAAACACACAGTTAAAAGATACTAAAAAATACTAAAAATAAATATACAAATTGCACAAGTTAACAAGGGGTAAAAAAAAAAAAATTTAAACAACTAAGAGGATCCAACATTGAGGAGTCTAGTTATGGCGGGTATGGTGGAATTTCTATATTTCTCAGTATTGTAAAAAGGAACAGTTAAGGAGGCTTGAGCATTGGATCTAAGAACTCTTGTGCAGTTTTTGACCGATGTGACAGATGTTCGACAGCTGTTTTGTGCGACGCGCGACATGGATTTAAACCAGAGTGACGAAGATTGGCATCACGCTCCTGACTCATGTACTTTGGAAGTGTTTCGTGTGTCCCCAAAATGTGAATTTGCCCATTTCTATTTGGCTTTATTTCAACAAAAAATTTCATTTTTCACGTTTTGAAAATGAAATCGATACGGGACATTTATGAATGGGAATAACAGTTTGAGGTTTGGTCTTTATCGCGGGTTAATGACCGGTTTTATGCATGGTCATGGGCGATAAGGACCCAGTAGAAGCCTTTGGCTGGGTCCTTATCGCCTGTGACCACGCACAAAACCGGTCATTAAGGCCTCCAGTCCTTATATGGCCCATTGGGCAATCGTTATACTATTGGCCAAAACTATTCATAAAGCTCCTGTAACAATATATTACCTGCCAATCGACATAACCCGGGCTTCTGGAGGGCCTAGCCTAGCTGAGTAGAGCTCATTATAATGGCTGCAGTTGTGAACAAAAGACAGCTGAGGCGTCAGTAAAGTCTTTGTTAACAATAAGAGCTATTTGAGAGCTATTTATTAGTAAAGGGTGTTTTGTACTCAGCTTGGGGATTATATAGGCCCATAGGCCTGGACAAAGCCTGGGCCTGGCCAGGCTTCTCAAAGGCTTGGCTGTACCTCCCTAATCTGCTGTAAAGACCACGCAAACAAACTGTTATTCCCTTACTATTCTCTTGATTTATTAAACAAGCAGTTGTTGGGCTGCCACCAAGCATTGTGATCCGAGACCCTGATACCATTTGTTTTCTTGTCACCAATCAGGAATACGAGGTCATCATCGATGGCGTCTCCTACACCCCTCCTGTCCAATCCTTTGACTCATTCACAGTGGAGATAGCCGGGTTGTACATGCTGTTTGATGCTCCAAGTATTGGTCTTCGAGTCCGTTACCTACCAGTGGATCTCCACTACTTCAAGGTGGAAATACCTAAGGTTATCTACTACAACAGCACGGAGGGACTCTGTGGTGAGTAAATACAAACCCACCAACCTGACCTCCGTATAGAGGTTATGGAGGTTACCTCACAGTCAGATACTATTGAAAATAAATCCACGTGTCAACCTGAGTGGGAATTGAACCCAGGTCAAAGTGGTGGGTGGTGAGTACCACATAGAGGTTGTCCTCGTGGTCAGATACTGTAAACCATATCGGTAACATGTCAGTGTTCTGCGATTTGCATTTTTACCGATTTCCCCTGTTTTTGATCTTCTTCAGGCAATTGTGGGAATCCGCAGCCCTCTTGTGAAGAGACCGAGAGTTGTTGTGATTGGTTGACACCACCATCTGTACCCTCAGAGTGTGGCTGTGATATTCCTGAACCAACAGAATGCATCCCTGGGCCTGATGTTGTTGACTGGTATGTTCATCTGACTTATTACGGCTTTTGTCTTTAACCCATTATCTCCCTAAGCCCACTTGCCCACAGACAACCTCAATCGTCCAAAATCCTTCAGTAGTAAAGCAAGCACAATGACCACTACCATTTGTATGCAGACTACATGTATGCACACATGTGTTTCTAATCTGTGATGAATGTACATGGCTCAGGGCCAGGGACCCTCCCTGCATGCATGGAGCAATAAACAGTGTCCACTGACCCAAGCACTGACCTTGCAATACCTACAATAAACCTGGATGTGCATGTACTAAAAGGCAGGTAGGCCTAATAACCTCAATCCTCCAGAATCATTTTTTGAACAGACCAACATTGTACCATGTAACCTCAATCCTCCATTTTCATCCAATGTCAAATATAACCTGATCGCCTCGATCCTCCATTATCCAACAAGCAAATTATCACATTTGCCCTCAATCCTTCTCAATCCTTCACCACTGCAATTTCCTAATATCCTCAATCCTTCAAAATCCTTCAGTTATGCAAAGAGGATATTGGAGGATTTGGGATGGTTAGGGTTAAGATTTTAGATTTCCCAGCTCGGGCTGTATACTCCCCAGAGCTGAGATGATAATGGCCCAGTCACGGTACAGCCAAGCCTTTGAGAAGCACTTACCTTGGCCTCTTAATCCCTCTTCTGTGAGTTCTAATCCTGTAACAATACAGTACCTGCCAATCAACCTAACCTGGGCTTCTGGAGGGCAGAGCCCAGCTAAGTAGAGCTATTTATAATGGCTGCAGTTGTGAACAAAAGACAGCTGAGGTGTCAGTCAAGTCTGCGTTAATAATAAGAGCTATTTGAGATCTATTCATTAGTAAAGTGTCTTTTGAGTGCAGATATGGGATTATAAGGCCCACAGGCCTGGGCAATGCCTGGACCTGGCCAGGCTTCTCAAAGGCTTGGCTGTACCACGACTTTGGCCTTCCTCCCAAAAAGTACCTTGTATCCTTCGGCAATTTAGCTCTCTACCAATCCAGTTATTATTATTATAACCTAATCATTATCTGTTCTATGTAATATCCGTTATATAAGGTGTGACAAACTATATGAGAGCCTTTTCAGTGACTGCCACGGGGTGGTCGACCCGGAAATATTCCACAAGACCTGCCTGTTCAACCATTGTTACACTGATAAATTTACGTGCTGGGATTTTGAGGCGTACGTCACAGAGTGCGCGGCAATGGGTGTCTGTATTGACTGGCGTGATGACGATTTCTGTCGTAAGTTTTTTTCATGCAAACATTTTTATTTTTTGTCAACTTTGTGTCAATTCAGTCATTTTAATAATTTGGGCATGTACATGAGAGGCGTCAGGTCCTTATAAGGGTCCATTGAGCAATCGTTTAAACTATTGAAAGACGATTCAATGGTCGAACTATTGAGAGGATAGTTTTGTCAATGCTTGAATGCACCCAGCCAAACTGGCCCTCCTGGGTCAGACAAAAGGGCTATTAAGGGATTACTGTCTATTGTGTAGGGAGGATTAGTGAAGAATTAATAGTGGCAGTGCCATTGATGTTCCAGACTACAGTAGCTGTTTTGTAGGTATTAGGACTGTCAATTATCACTTATTTTGTCTGCTTCCAGGGGTGTCGTGGCCGAGCGGTCTAGCTTACCGGATTCAAGTTCTGGTGTTAGCAACATAATGTGGGTTCGAATCACGGCCGTGACACTTGTGTCCTTGAGCAAGACACTTAATCATAATTGCATCTCTCCACCCAGGGGTTAAATGGGTACCTGTGAAGGCAGAGTTGGTTTGCTCTATATGCGCTAGAAATGGCAGCAATTGAGCTGTATACTCCCTAGGGAGCTGAGATGGTTTCAGGAATGATTTATGAGCCTTATGAGCCTTATGAGCAGGGATAATAATATAATGCGCCTTGAGCACCACTTAGTTGGTGGATACGTGCGCTATATAAATCCACACATTATTATTATTATTATTATTATTCCAGAAGCTGTTCCAGGTAGAAGGCCTGCTTTTAAATCTGGTATAAAACGAATGAAGTGAGCTTAATGAATAGTTTTGGCCAATAGTTTATCTGTTGCCCAATGGGCTCTATAAGGAGCCGGACGCCTAAACTGGTTTGATTAGAACTCACTAATATCATAACTGTACAACTGAATGTCCCTATAAATGAGAATGTGAAACCTTTCCAACATTCAAAGTAATTTTAATATCTTTAATTGATAAAAGTTGAGTAAAGTCTGTTTGCGGTGACACCATGTAAAAATTAAAGTGGTTCTGAAAAGAACCAGTTGGTTGCAACTCGATGTTTCAATCAGTATGCCCTGATCGTCTTCAGGAGAAGTCTTGATCAAACGTTCAATTTTGATATGTTTATGTCAATGCTGTCATTATATGAACATTAATAGCATAACAAATTATATTAACCCTAACCCCCTAGGTATTCTGGCTAGGAATCTTCCTGAATCCTCCAAAATCCGACAGTGCACTTTTGGAAGCATGCCCTTATCTTCAAAATGCACCATGCATTTTCGTTGATCTTTCATATTTAGCACTTATGGCCTGTACTTCTTGCCAGGTAGTAATTTTGCCCCATTTTAAGAGGTGAAAGTACCAGTTTCCAACAGTGCTGAATTTTTCCCGAAAAGTGCCCCTTGGAGGATTTTGTAGGATTTGGGGTGGTTTAGGATTTTAAGGTCGAGCAAGACAACATTTAGGTTTGGGTGAAGCAAGGCTTATGTTCCCTAACCCTATCAGACAGAAACAAAACAAAGAAGACTGTAATGACAGACAAACTAAGGGACAAGGGCCAAAGTCATGGTACAGCCAAGCCTTTGAGAAGCCCGGCCAGGCCCAGTCTTTTCCCCTACCTACTGGCCTATATAATGAGCTCTGCTTGCGTGGGCTAAGCCCTCCAGAAGCCCAGGTTATGTTGATTGGCAGGTACTGTATTGTTACAGGATTAGAACTCACAAAAGACAGATTAGGAGGCCAGGTAGCCTGGGCCTGGTGAGACTTCTCAAAGGCTTGGCTGTACGATGACTTTGGCCCTCTGCCCTAAAGTACACAAGGACTTACATGTACTTAAGCAAACATCATTCTTGAAAGCATTGTCATGCGTATGCACTGAGTGTTTATTTAGTTTGTGAATAAATATTGGAAGAGTGCATGATATCTTTATGGGGTCGTTCAGAGCATTTCAGAATGTGTCACCGTGTTGGACTAGGCCGTTTTTGAACAATGATGTTTGATTGAAACAAACAAAGGGACGAATAAATAATCAGTTACAACTTGACGTTTCGATCAGTATGCTCTGATCGTCCTCAGGAGAAAGGATAAGTCCAAAGGATAAGTAAGACTAATTGCGGTGACACCATGGGAAATTCTCAATTGAGTAGTAATTAGTTCTGAAAAGAACTGGAGGTTACAACTCGACGTTTCAATCAGTATGATCTGATCGTTCTCAGGAGAATAAATAATCAAACATGCTTTAAAGAAGCAACTAGCATCCAGCCATGACCTCGACATTAACAAACCCCATTTTCTGGTTTTTTTTACCGACAGCCTTCGACTGCAAGAGCGACCAGCTCCACTACAGGGAGTGCACCTGCCCTGATGACATCTACACCAGCTGCTTTCCATGGGACAAGGAACCACACTTGTGTGAGCTGGACCCGGTGTCCGGCTGCTTCTGCAACGAGGGGTCCATGGACGACGGAAACGGCACCTGCATCCCCTGTCGTAAGTTGAATTACTGTTTGTCTTCTGCATTCTCCTTCAATCTTTCTACCCACTTGATGCGGCCAATATACTTTTTTTCACACAGCACTCGGTAATCTCCGTCAGTCTTATTTGAACATCGTAAAATTTGTCAAAAGAGGTCGGCAACATAGCGGCAATATTTGTCTTCGTTGTCATTTGTGAACCGCTCTGGCACAACCCGAAACTTCTCGGCATTTACCATAATGCGTAACAGCCATGGACCAGTTTGAGGGACCAGTTTTCATGTCACCATATAGAGCTTTTTCTCTAGATTTTGATGGAAAAAGAAAAATCTTGAAATGTTGTTGGGAACGTTGTTAATTTTCATGAGAAATGTTGGAGGTCACTTTTGAAAATTGGGTCCAAGTGTTTTTTTTTTACTCGGCTAGGGGATTATATGGGAAAAGCCTGGGCCTGGCTGGGCTTTTTAAAGGCTTGGCTGGGCTTTCTAAAGGCTTGGCTGCACCAGAACTCAGGTCCTCCTCCCTTATTCAAAAGTAAGACAAAGCAGGATAGAATTTTAGCACTGGTATTCTTTAATTTTTAAACATTGGCCAAACTTGCGCCTCATTATCCGAAGCCTAAGGTCTTAATTTTTTTGTTTTTGTTTTACTTGCAGCTACTGTTATTCCCACAACACCTATAAGGACAACTATTGTTACAACTGAACCTCAAAGGTTTACGACACAAAAATCAACAACTGGACCTGCAGAGTTCACAACTGTTGAATCCTCGACCGCAGAATCCACTCCTGAAGTAACCACTCCAGCTTCTCCAGAATCCACAACTGTTGAATCCACCCCTCCAGAATCTACAACTGTTGAATCCACCCGACCAGAATCCACAACTGTTGAATCCACCCAACCAGAATCAACAACCGTTGAATCTACCCCACCAGCGACCACATCTGTAAAGTCTACAACTATCAAATCAACCACAAAACCCCAGAGACCAGAATCGACAACGGTTGAATCCACCCAACCAGAATCCACTACTGTTGAATCCACACAACCAGAATCCACAACTGTTGAATCCACCCCACCAGAATCAACAACCGTTGAATCTACCCCACCAGCGACCACATCTGTAAAGTCTACAACTATCAAATCAACCACAAAACCCCAGAGACCAGAATCGACAACAGTTGAATCCACCCAACCACAATCCACACCTGTTGAATCCACACCACCAGAATCCACAACGGTTGAATCCACCCCACCAGAATCAACAACCGTTGAATCTACCTCACCAGCGACCACGCCTGTAAAGTCTACAACTTTGAAATCAACCACAAAACCCCAGAGACCAGAATCGACAACGGTTGAATCCACCCAACCAGAATCCACACCTGTTCAATCCACACCACCAGAATCCACAACGGTTGAATCCACACCACCAGAATCCACAACGGTTGAATCCACACCACCAGAATCCACAACGGTTGAATCCACCCCACCAGAATCAACAACCGTTGAATCTACCCCACCAGCGACCACGCCTGTAGAGTCTACAACTGTCAAATCGACCACAAAACCCCAGACACCAAAGTTCACAACAGTTGAATCAACCCCACCACAATCCACAACTGTTGAGTCGACTCCACCAGAATCCACAACTGTCGAATCGACTCCACCGGAATCCACAACTGTCGAATCAACTCCACCAGAGTCCACAACTGTTGAGTCGACTCCACCAGAATCCACAACTGTTGAATCCACTCCACCAGAGTCCACAACTGCAGAATCAACGACTGAGGTCACCACAATAGAATCAACACAGCCATCCACAACTGGAGTCACAACTGTTGAGTTCACAACGGCAGAGAGCACTCCTGGAGAATCAACTACTGTCAAGTCAACAACTGAAGTTCCATCAACCACTCCGGAAATTGTTGAAAGCACAACTGTATTTCAAGGAACGACAGGTGAGAAGCCATGATGCCATTTGTGTCTGGTCCATAAAAAACAGAAATGACAAAAATAATACTACAGTGCAACACCACTACATATATGACATAAAACACAATAAAGGGGGCCACTTTCCTACCGTCACGTTAGCAGTTTTTCTAATGGTTGTAATTTTTTTTTAAATATCTGAAACCACCCAAAAAGAATTTCAGCATTTGAATAGACATGCATGCTTATCCTAAAGATAATTTGAGTTGATTATTACTATTATTTTTTTAATTACTCTAAAATTTCCATCAACAAATGGACGGAAAAGTGAGGTAACTTTTTCCGTCCAATTTTTATGGAAATTTGAGGGTAAAAAAATAAATAAAAAAATAAAAAATAAAATAAATCAACTCAAATTAGTTCTAGTATAAGCCTGCATGTCCATTCACATGTTGAAACACTTTTTGGTCGGTTTCAGGTACTTAAAAATAAATAACAACCATTGAAAAAACTGCTAACGTGACGGATGCAAAGTGGCCCCCTTTATTGTGTTTTATGTCATATATAATGCACATCATAGGGTCGACATAAAACATTTTTTATTGTTTTCGTATGTTTGAATGATTTATGACTGCCATTTGTAAATTTAAAAAATGGGAGCCAAGGGTGATTCATGTTCAGTTTAATCAAATATCTGACCAGCTCTGAGAAAAGGTGAAACAAGTCCCCAAAATTTAAAGTTGAGTTTTACATGGCCAGAAAGGCCATAAGCATAGAATTGTGTGTTCCAGAGTTATATTTATTGAAGTATTAACCCTCCTACTACTACGAGGGTCAAAATCAGTCAAAATGTTGATATACTTGCCCAAGGTATATCTAATGCACTTAAAAGTCAAACACTGTCAAACCTTACGTGTAGTAAGTACATTTACAGGTCAAAATGAGTCGACTGTTTTTGACTGGTAAAAGCATTGTCTGGTATTGTTCAGGGTGGTCAAAATGCCCTTGTGTGCACATTGGGTCAACAGTCAAAACAAGCAGTTGACTGGTTTTGACCTCTGTAGCAACTTCCCACTAAAGTGCAGCAATAGTAGGAGGGTTAATATTTCAACAGAGTTTATTAAAGTAACTGGGAGAAAAGCTGCATGAAAATACATAGCATGGCTTACGTTACATTTTTTTTTAAAGCCTGTCAAATGTTGTCATCTAGGGTATTTGTTATTGCTGCATTGCACTGCAATTATAATATATTTTTATTGCATCAAAATCTGACATGCACTTGTTTAGGGAGGAGGGCCAAAGTCATGGTACAGCCAAGCCTTTGAGAAGCCCAGGCAGGCGCTAGCCTAGGCTACCTGGCCTCCTAATCTGTCTTTTGTGAGTTTTAATCCTGTAACAATACAGTACCTGCTAATCAACATAACCTGGGCTTCTGGAGGGCCCAGCCCAGCCAAGTAGAGCTCATTATAATGGCTGCAGTTGTGAACAATAGACAGCTGAAGTGTCAGTCAAGTCTGTGTTAACAATAAGAACTATTACTATTTGAGATCTATTCATTAGTAAAGGGTCTTTTGTGCTCAGCTCCTGGATTATATAGGCCAGCAGGGCTAGGCAAAGCCCAAGCCTGGCCTGGCTTCTCAAAGGCTTGGCTGTACTAAGACTTTGGCCCTCCTCCTTAATTATGTTAAATGTTTTGCTTGGCAGAGTGTATTCCCGGTTTCCATGAGATTTGCAAGTGGAGTCATTACCTTGATGATGAAAACGGCGGCCCTCTAAATCCCTACTACGAATTTGAGTTCATCCAAGATTTTGTTAGTTCTGGTAGCTACGACGACGTCTGCCAGTCCCCGGAAGCTATCGAGTGTGTGCTAGCGAGAGATCACAGCATCCATGCCAACATGACCACACAGGAGGTTCAGTGTACGACAAACTTAGGTCTGGCTTGTTACAATCACGAAGCACAGACATGTTTAGATTACGCAATCCGCATCAAATGCTGCGAGAAGGTGCAAGTCGTGTGCGGATCGACGGAGTCGCCGCCGACAACATCTCAACCGACGGTACCGGCCGAGAGTACAACAGAGATCTCAACTATTCCGGCTGAGAGTACCACGGCGGAGTCTACAACTCTTGAGGTGGAGACGACAACAATCCCATCTACAACGACTGTCCGGTCTACAACAGCGGAAGTACCACCAACTACAGGTATGTATTGAGGCCAACGGTCCTTGAGCAATCATTAAACTCTTGAAAGATGATTCATTGGTCGAACGATTGAGCTGATAGTTTGTTCAATGCTTGAATGCACCCAGCCAAACTGGTCCTCCTGGGTCAGACAAAATGGCTATTAACGGGGAGGATTAGAGGAGGATTAGGGCAGGATGAGGGCAGGATGAGGGCAGTAATGCACGTAAAAGAACCCAGAACACTAATCGTGTAAGAGTAGGGGTTTACCCCGGTGTTTCTGGTTCACGTAGCAAGCGCCCTTGTTTACAGGTTTCCTGGGCACCTTTGAAAAACAGTTTCACTGAAAGGTCTCCTCAGGTTAAATAAGAAATAAATAAATAAATAAGTAAATAAATAAATAAATAAGAGAACCACTGGCCTAAGGCTACTTGTAAATAATGGTACTGCTTGCATTCTGCAGACGATGAGGTTAATAAAGAAACCTTCTATCCTGCACCATTGTTCTGTTGTTTAGTATTTTGTTACTGAGGGATTAGGATTTTCCTGCCGACATATACTACTCAAAACAATTTAGGGAACACTGGATTTTTAACATCAAATAGGTTTGAAATGTTCCATGAACCGGGATTTTCATTTGCAACCCCCTCTCTCTTTCAGTAGTCATGTCATGAAATGTGTAATCACTACATGCATCCTTTATCATCTGTTTCATTGTGCAGTTGTTTCTCATCAATTCTGTGAAACATTGTGTTTATCTGAAATAAATGATCTTGCTTTAACTGAGATTATTCCAGTTTTCCCTAAATTGTTTTGAGTAGTATAATAATAAGTCTTCCAACAACAAAAACTGTCAGCAGATACTCTGTTTTGTCAGGCAACCAAAATTCTTGCTTCAGGGATCATTTTGAATAATTGATATGGTTCTGCCCTTCACAGAGGTTGCTGTAGCTGTAGCGCTGTTTATTCCGCGCTTTTTAATAAGTGTCTGCAAAAAATCCACAGTTGACTCAGTCAGGTATACCACATATTTGTGTCACTTGTCAATTTTTTTTCCTTTTTTTTTCTTGCTCCGAACAGGTTATTTTCAGATATACCTGCGGGTTTGTATTATATGACTGTCATTTGCAAGGAATAGCAGTGTTCAAATTAAACAAATTTATGGACAGGAAATTCCAAATAAAATAACCAAAAGATCTTTTTAAAAAATAAATAAATAAAAACATTTTTTTTTTAAATTCATATCGCCCTGAACAAGGCTAAAATCCACTCAAGGTACAGGGCTACAATAGAAGAAGAAAAAAAGTAAATAGACTCAGAGGAGCTGAATGTGGGAATTGAGATTCCTCTTGAAACAGGATAGATCTGACCAAACTACCGGTTCTTTTCAGAACCATCAAACTATTCCAATCATGAGACATATTACATGGTGCTACTGAAAATCTCTTCTTTTTACTGAACCCACTTCCTTGGATTTAATTAAAAATTTCTGAAAAACTACTTAAAGTAGAGGGAAAATATGACACGCTCTCAGAAAAAGGGTATTAATTAGTTGCGCTATGCTATTACACGTAAAGGGCTGTCCTATGTGGAGAGGGTGAAAAAATCTCACAAAGTGATTTTGTTGGTTTGTTGGCTTCTATTATATCAATATTTTCATAATTTATTTTCAGAAGTATTAATATTGTTTTTGTGTTTTGTTTTACTCTTTTGTCCGTTTCAGGGAAGAAAAACCACCAATGTTATGCTTTCGTAGTGGTACGGTTTTAACACCCCCTATCAATAACATAACTGTTGCTATGGGCATTCAAGAGAGTTTATTTTTTAGCTCATTTCTTTTTCCACTTGCTATGTTTAAAGGGCTGTAAAATATTAATATATCTCCAGAATGCAAAATGCCACAGGGGTCAAATCTATACCAAATTAACCCTCCTACTTTTGGTACCTTTTTCATACAAGTTGATGCACCATTTGAAACCATTCAGTATGTGAAACACACCAAGGTGTAGTGTATCCACCATTTAAAAACCATTTGAATGAATTTGAATGGTAGTAAAGCTTGCTACCAACACTTTTCAAATGATATCACCGTGTGTGTACAAAACCAATGGCCATTTTTAAAGTGGAAATTTTGAATGGTTTCAAATGGTCTATCAGTAGGAGGGTTAAAGCTTATAATGTGACCAATTCAACTGTTTATATAACTAATTTTTAAAATTTTGCGACATAATACCCATTTTTGTGGAGCCGGTCACAAATATCAATTTTAAACCAACTTCAGATTACCTTGTACAAGTGCTCTCATATTTATTGTCTGTTGATATTTTTGTAGTTCTAGTTATTCCAAAGATTGACAATAAACATTTTTTTCTCTCTCGTTTAGTGTGTGTCCCACATCATGAGAACCACTGCGCATGGACCCCATACTATGATGAGAGTGACAGTCCCCATGGCGACTTTGAGGTTATCGATGATCTCCGAGACGCCCACCCTGGAGAAATCTGCGAGTATCCGGAGAGGATCGAATGTGTGCTGAACTCAAATCACAGCATCAGAGCCGACCAGACAGGCCAGACGCTGACGTGCCTACCGGACGTGGGCCTCATATGTCAGGATTTTAACAACAACCAGTACCAGCCGTACGAGTGCTTTGACTACAGTGTCCGATTCCACTGCTGTGAGGATGTTTACATCTCATGTGGAAGCACGGAACCTCCATCACTGACGACTGAAGGGGTGACCACAACGAGATCAACGACCCCCGAGGTTACAACTACACCCATGAGCACGACCGTGGAGTCCACTACCGGTAAGCGACATCTTTCTGTTTCACTCCCTGATAATTAACAAATTTCAAATTGAAGCAAAATGTTAAAAACAAATTGTGTGTTTTTACTAAGATAGCTCACAGCCTGTCCATGGGGCCTGCTTCCACAGAATCCTTCCACTTACTTATTTATGTTGTATTTTTTAAATGTTTGTGCTCCTGTATGTAAGGGACAAGGGCCAAAGTCATGGTACAGCCAAGCCTTTGAGTAGCCCGGCCAGGCCCAGGCCCAGGCTTTTCCCCTGCCTACTGGCCTATATAATGAGCTCTGCTTGCCTGGGCTAGGCCCTCCAGAAGCCCAGGTTATGTTGATTGGCAGGTACTGTATTGTTACAGGATTAGGACTCACAAAAGACAGATTAGGAGGCCAGGTAGCCTGGGCCTGGCCGGGCTTCTCAAAGGCTTGGCTGTACCATGACTTTGGCCCTCCTCCCTAACCTTAACTGTTTTTGTTTTTTTTGTTTTTTTTGCCATTTTTCATCAGAATGTTTCGAGACCGTTGATATCGTGTGTGAATGGACACCTTGGCTGGATGATGGCGCTAAGATAGGCCCAATGGGAGAGTTTGAGCTGATCTCTAGCTACAGAGAGGAGTATGATATCTGTGATACACCGAGCGGTATTGAGTGTGTGATGAAGAGCAGACCGACCATACACTCCAATGAGACCAATCAGGTACGTAGTGCAAAGATCAAAAGTCTCCCAACTCAGTCTTGTTTTGCCTGGAGTAGTCTAGTCAAAACGTAACCTACATGGTGTTACCGCAAACTCAACTGATGAGAAATGTTAGTTTTGTAATTTGAAAATCACAGATATTATATATTTTTATTAATTATTACAGAAGAACCTTAGTTGCTCTTTCTAAATGTCATTTCTGATATTACTTTAACCAGTTCGCGTCGGAGGCCGTGTATACACGCAATTTTTTTGGGGACAGTGGATCGGAGAGTGTCTAAACACGCCACAGGATTCTCGGGAATATTTGTATAGATTCCCGGTCGACGTGGCAACGAGCCATAAGCATACGGTGGAAGACGCGGTCTCCCCGGTCACGCTCTGGTGAGCACCATTGGTCGTGTTTGTGTGGTAAAAATAAACCCGCCACGGGGTTCGGAAAAACTTTTTTATTCCCGGTGCGAACTGGTTAATAATCAGAAAATTGAATTAAACTGCTTTCTCAAGGAATTACTGTCGGATTCCAACTTGAAAATTCTGCAAAACAACGCAAAAACCAGCTAGTTTCTCAAATGCAAATGATAAGTAAGCTTTAATTATAAACTTTAGACAACTTTTATCTGAGTAAACTATACAAAACAAAAGGAAAAGGAAATACAATAAAGTATTGGAGTGCCATGGTCGAGCGGTTTAGTGCATCGGATTTGTGTTCTGATGGCCGAGTCGTCAGAATGTGGGTTCGAATCCCGACCACGACCGTGGTGCTTGTGTCCTTCAGCAAGACACTTTACCATAATTGCTTCTCTCCACCCAGGAGTAAAATGGGTACCTCTGAGGGCAGAGTTGGTTGTTGTGTTTGATTAGCCCTATATGCGCCGAAATGGCAGCAATTGAGCTGTATACTCCCCAGGGAGCTGAGATGGTTTCAGGAATGTTTTATGCGCCTGATGAGCAGGGGTAATATTTAATGCACAGTGCCTTGATCTAGTCACTAGGATATGTGTGCTTTTATATAAGAATTGATTATTATTATTATTATTATTTAACAGTCTTGATCGACAACGTGGTTTACACTGATCCTTGAGATGAATGTTTTAAATTCATGCAGCGGTATAGAGGGCACTCGAAACAAGGTTATTTACAATTATTCAAAAATAGACTTCAGGGGTTTGTTTTTCTATCTGTCACACTTCCTTTCTCTAGGTGGTGACCTGCGACGTAACTGAAGGTTTAGTGTGTCTCCACTCCGAGCAGAGCGATTTCCCGCCAATTTGTTTCGATTACATGATCCGCCTGCAATGCTGCCACGAAGTGAAGGTCCCGTGCTCCCAGATTACCACTGTAACCATGGAAACGACGACGACACCGGTATCCACCACCGAAAGACTATCCACAACAACACAGGCAGTGCCCACTACTCAACCGAAACCAACTACCGACGAAGAACCTACTACAAGACCAGTGGCCACCACAAGAACTGAGTCGGTAACAGAGCCCCTAGAATCGACCACGCGACCCGATTCCACACTCCCTCAAGAGTCGACGACTGAGCCATTCACAACTGAAATATCTACAACAGAACGTGAAGTTACCACACGTGAGTCTCAATTATTTGTTTCCCCAAACCCTGTCTATTTGGAGATTTTTTAAGTCACTCAAAATTATACATCCAGGAGGTTCAAGGGGCTTCGTCCTCTAGACCAAAGGGAGACCCAGGCCTGCTACCCACAGGAGGTTCAGGGGGGCTTTGTCCTCTAGACCAAAGGGAGACCCAGGCCTGCTACCCACAGGAGGTTCAGGGGGGCTTTGTCCTCTAGACCAAAGGGAGACCCAGGCCTGCTACCCACAGGAGGTTCAGGGGGGCTTTGTCCTCTAGACCAAAGGGAGACCCAGGCCCGCTACCCATTTTTCAGGATGTGTTACTTTTGTCAACTCACGCCCCTGATTCACTTAAAGATAGTCCGATGGAAAATGCAGAGTCCACAACTATGGCATCCACTACATTATCAGTATCCACTACTATTGAAACAACAACAGGTAGGTTCCTTCACCCTAACCATCCCAAATCCTCCAAAATCCTCTTTTTGAAGGATTGAGGTTACATGCTACATGCTCTTTGCTAAAGTGAAGGATTTTGGAGGATTGAGGTTATTAGGCATGCTTGCCTTTCCATGGTACATGTACATCCATGTTTGTTGCAGTGATTGCAAGGTCAGTGCTTGGGTCAGTGGACACTGTTTATTGCTCCATGCATGCAGGGAGGGTCCCTGGCCATGTACATGTATCACAGATTAGAAACATGTGTGCATACATGTCATGTGCTTGCTTTTACTACTGAAGGATTTTGGAGGATTCAGGTTATGTGTAAGCAAATGGGCCTAGGGAGTTAGGAAGGATTCAGGTTATGTGTATGCAAATGGGCCTAGGGACCGGAGTTAGGAAGGATTCAGGATATGTGTAAGCAAATGGGCCTAGGGAGTTTATAGGAAGGATTCAGGTTATGTGTAAGCAAATGGGCCTAGGGAGTTAGGAAGGATTCAGGTTATGTGTAAGCAAATGGGCCTAGGGAGTTAGGAAGGATTCAGGATATGTGTAAGCAAATGGGCCAAGGGAGTTATGGTTTTAGTACCGACCCTCATTTTTTTTAATGCAAATTGCCCCACACAAGGCCAATGGCCAATCCAAGGTGGGGGCTACTAAGTCATTGAGTTGTTACAACGACTCCACTCTGAAGAAACCAGCCCCTCGCACCGAAACAAGACAAGTTAATAACCAGCCTCTTCACGGTGCGAATAGGACTGGGAGGGGTAACTAGTCCAGAACAAGGCAGTTGTATTAAACTGCCTCTGCCCCTATAAGCAATTATGGTTAAGTGTCTTGCTCAAGGACACAAGTGTTACAACTGGGATTCGAACCCACATTCTTCTGCTAACACCAGAACTTTTGAGTCCGGTAAGCTAGACCGCTCGGAACATTGAAAATTTACTTTTTAGAAAGAAAAACATCTACTTTGAAATGAGAGATAAAACAAGTAGTCAGAAGTGTGGTTTGACAGTAAAACAGTGCCAAAAATGAACTCAAGGCAGGACCCACCATAAATTCATTTCGGTACATATTTACTGTAAAGCCACGCTTCTTCTTGATTGTTTTGTGAAAGATGTCATTTTAAAGCATCTAATTTTCCTTCTTCAAGTATTAAAAATAGCAATGAAAAATAAAATTTTCAGAAATTGCCATTACAATAACCACAAGCACAAGCGATACATCTTTTAATAGTAGAGACCTTTTAGGATCACGTTTCAATTAATTTTGTTGTGACAGTGAACGATTTCCCCTGTATCGCATCGCAAAATGCGACGTAATTTGGACAATCTGCGATGCAATTTCAAACAATGCATCGCAGATTTTGCGATACAAATTTCGACAGATTTATAAACATTTTTGAAATCATATTCACAAACTTTTCCCGAAATAACGTTTACATGTATATTTCCGACCAAAAAATATCAAGCTATCCGTCCCGACTGGGTTTGTTTCCGTGTGTCCATACCACGCCGGGAGGTACGTCTGTGCGGACGTACATGTACGTATGTGGTCAACGATGACTTCACAACGCGACGGTGTTAATTGATGCAACAGTAAACACGTGCACATAGGTAAAAACCTGTGCACATAGGTAAAAACCTATGTACATCCGGACATGTAACTTTATTTTCCAGCAATCCGTAAAGGTTTTATCCTCAATTTTATTCTATGTGCATGCAATATTTTTCTGCTGATGAATTAACTACGGGCTAAATTCCCAAAATGGAAAACACGCAACAACCGCCCAGTTTTTTTAGTTTCGCACATGTTTATTTTTTCTTCTCCTGAGTTTAATTGGGGGTTGGAACATTGAGCAATTGAGCCACCCCCTATAGGCCTACACAACAGTACCGTGTTCAGTACAGTTCACATGTGCGCTTTCTTACGATCACTACGGCCGTATTCAACAAAGGAACTCTAGAAACGTTACTAACTTAGTTTTATAAGTTTTTGAAAATTAACAAAATGAACATTCATTTATAATTATATATATATAGTGGTGAGATTTAGAATCATTTCGGCACACAATACGATCACGCTTTCAATCACTCATTTTCCTGACGAATTTTAATAATCAAAATCAAGCTTGATCATACCACAAAGTAATGTTACACTCGGCGAAATTCACTTTGAAAAGCACCCGGACATGTCGCAGTCGGTAATTTGTTTTCGTGATACTGCCTCTGTTTTAGCGATCGATATAATAATGTAAACAAAAAAGAAAATGGACGGAGGACTAACTTTCATGAATGACTGCAATTTGGCGAAAATAGTTACACGTTAGTTTTTTTACCACCTGTGGCTCAATTTCCGGACACTAAAAATTATTATTTCTGGTAAAATTTGGACATTCATATTATGAACCAAACCACAGCAAAGCCTATAAAAAAAACACCTTTACCTATGCACACTAATACTGTAATTTTAAGCATTTTTAAATTTGCTACACAAAATTCATTTTGCTATGCAAATTCAATTTTTGCATCGCAGTTTTGCTATGCAAAACTTTTGAACGAAATCGTTCCCTGTTGTGACGTGAGGGAGAAAATAACGCAATGGAACGCCCTTCCAGCTGATTGCTTTCCACCAACTTACGATCTATTCAAGTTTAAGAAAAACATCAACAAATGTAATCTTACTTAAATGGCATGTCGCATATGTAACCCCTTACACTCTAGTGGCTAATGGCTTTGTTTGGGGTGAGTGACAGTAAATAAAAAAAGTATGAATTTCATCTAACTGACAAAGACATATTAACCCAAACCCCCTAATTGTTTTGGCTAGGAACCTTCCTGAATCCACCAAAATCCAACACCATGCATGGGTTACATGTATAACAGTACCGAGTCCATCAAAATGCAACGCAACCAGCTGTGGGAGTTTATTGGGTTTGGGGTGGTCAGTAGTTAGGCCTTTTTAGGATCACGTTTCAATTAAATTTTTTTGTGACGTAAGGGAGAAAATAACAAATGCATTAACCCTAAACCCCCTCATGCTTTTGGCTAGGAACCTTCCTGAATCCGTCAAAATCCAACACCATGCATGGGCTATACAGTATTGAGTGTAGGGCAAAAATTGAATCAATTGTTTATCACCCGACACAAGAATTTCATCAACATATAAATATCGCAGCACCTGCTGCTATATAGGATTCTAGCCGGCGAATAGTCATCGGGCAAGCTCAGTGGTCGCGAGGTTAAGACGTCTGCACTTGTAAGCAGGAGGTCGTGGGTTTGAATCTGTGAAGTTTTTTCCACAGACACTCGGAAAGCACTGAGTATACAGTGCTATACATACGTCGGTGTAGGACAAAAAAATTGAATTAATTGTTTATCACCCGATGCAAGAATTTCAACAACCTATAAGTACTGAGTCCATCAAAATGCAACACAACCAGCTGTTGGAATTTGTTGGTTTTCAGGTTGTTTGGGTTAATAACTCCGACCGTCTTCAGGACAATGCCTTTAGAGTTTGTTCAGAACCAATCATTATTGACTGTTCCCAACAGCTTGCAAGCCGGTTTACAAGGAGGTCTGCGAGTGGACCCCATGGCTTGATGACGATGAAGGGAAAGTAGGACCCATCGGGGAGTTTGAGCTGATCTCGACCTTCCATGAAAATTACGGCATCTGCGAGGAGCCCCAAGAAATACAATGCGCCCTCAAGACCGACCACAACTTTCTCTCAAACATGACGCGACAGAACCTCTTATGTACAACAACCGAGGGCCTCATCTGTCTCCACAGTGACCAGACAGAGCTGCCGCCTCGTTGCTTTGATTACTCTATCCGTGTGAAGTGCTGCAGGGATGAGAACATGGGTTGCCTCACAACGCCCGAGCCTGTCGTCACCACAGTTGAATCAGCATCACCTGAGACTCTGTCAACAAGTGAGTATTCATTAGTTTGTGCAATTGCAATTTTGACCCTAATAAACCTTTTTTATGAACAAAACTTATTCAAAAGGGAAGATACATCAGTGGTTGTGTTGGCAAATTATATATGAGTAATATTGATGATATGAAATAAAGTACCGAGCTGTGGAAGGTTCAGCTCATTACGTTGTGTCATTAACAAGAAATTAATGAAAATGCATTAAGTTTTGTGTACATACATTCTAATTTGGAATTTAGGAAAGAGTATTTTTTTTATTAATTCAAACTGGAATTTTATCAATTTTTCCTAAAAATATTACCTTCCCTTTAATGTATATCTTGATTCAAAGAGAGTAAGCATACTCACAGAAGCAGTTTTTGCCAACATTACCAATATTGTACCTTCCCTTCAATGTATATCTTGATTCAAAGAGAGTAAGCGTACTCGTAGAAGTAGTTTTTGCCAACATTACCAATGTTGTACCTTCCCTTTAATGTATATCTTGATTCAAAGAGAGTAAGCATACTCATAGAAGCAGTTTGGCCAACATTACCAATGTTGTACCTTCCCTTCAATGTATATCTTGATTCAAAGAGAGTAAGCATACTCATAGAAGCAGTTTGGCCAACATTACCAATGTTGTACCTTCCCTTCAATGTATATCTTGATTCAAAGAGAGTAAGCATACTCACAGAAGCAGTTTTGCCAACATTACCAATGTTGTACCTTCCCTTCAATTAGGGCTGTGCGTTTTCGGATATTTTTGGAACCGGATACCCGAAATCAGAAAAGTTTGGATACCCGGATACCCATTTTCATCCTTGTTGAAAACATGCCTCCTTTGGTGTACAAATACATGTAAATGTTAACAAAATCTACCTTTATAATACAGAGGATACCATATTTAATTTGATCTTTATTAAAGTATAACATTTTGGTGACAAAATATTGTATTTACTGAAAGTTATTTCTGAAATGAAATCGTAAAATTGCTACAAAAGTGTCTGTAACTTACAATATACCATAAACAGTGAACAACAGAAAGCCCAATTGATCACACGTGCGCACGGTACGCACGGCCGGTGCATCACACAGACAGCTACAGTGGCCTCACACGTGATAACGTCATGACTACCAATCAGAAGACAATAATCAACTGGTGTGTCCGTGATCAGAGCGCATCCGTATAGCAAGTTGACTTTGATATTCATGTCACAAAACACGTGTTGAATAATGTCATTGGTCAATCAAAGGCGATGTGGGCGGAACTAAGGCGATGTGGGCGTAACTAATCCATTGTGGGAAAACGATTCATGTGCTTGCGCCTTGCCGCGCCCCTGCCTTCTAAATAAGGATATCCCGTACGTCATGTTTGCTTTGGATTAAGGACATGATTTTGCGTACTAAAATAATATTTAATATTATGAAACTGCAAAATATTACGAATCTAAAATCAGAACTTGAATATTTCTATCACAATAAACTTTAGTTAAATGTCAATAAACCTGTCAATAAACCTCGTTTCCTGAAAGAATGAATTTATATGAGACCTAGCTAGGAATAATTAAAAACAACAACTACTACTACTAATAATAATAAAGCTAAACAATAATTTTAAGAATTAAGATTATTTTCAGAACCCAATATTTCTCTTTCAAAATTGGTTGAGGTTTACTGATTGTTTTTTACTGATTGATAAGTTCACTTTGGTGGGGTGGCAGTTATGCGGGCATTCATTGCCAGGAATACCAGCATGTTCACGTTATCGGGCGTTAAGCAGCTCCGATTTGCCGTGACGATATTTCCCGCGGTGGAAAACACCCGTTCGGAGGGCACTGACGTTGCTGGAATACCAAGATACTTCGTTGGCGATCCTTGCGAATGATGGAAACCGAACGGCATCTGATCGCCACCAATGACATGGATCATCACTGAGCCCGGCTGGTTTGGTTTCAAAGACAATGACCGCCTAAACACCTCCCTTTTTATGTCATTCTTTTGAAACAAATTGTCACCTTGTCGGCAAATGTAATACACAAGAGAGCTCGGTATCGGTGGGTACATAAATGTAAATGTTGGTGATACGCTGAGGGATGGTCGGTGGCACATCAAAATAATTACACAACAAAAATTACACAAGGACAACGAATAATGTGGACATCTCCTATAATAAAATCCCCTCTATAAACACATCATGGAGCACGCTCCAGTGCAGACATGAAGCAGCAGAAATTGTCCCACTAATCCAATTACTGTGAACAATAGGCAAACATTCCATCCTGAGCAGCTAGTTTGATACTTGTTTGTAGCATGCCGCAGCCAGGCTATTTGAGTCTTAATGATTGGATACAATGTATCCAAATGTATGGAAATTTCCGTAAAATACTACAAAGGCGTTATCAGAGTGTAATCTCTTAAATAAAATTGCTCCTAAAAGTGTAAACATTACATTGTTCAATAGTCAAAGATTTCAGTTCACACCGCTGAAATGGTAAGTCCCAATTTTAAAAAGTCGTTTACGGGTATTCGGAACCGAAAAATGGAACCGGGTAATGACAGTTTCGGTCGGGTATCCAGATACCCGGATACCCGGCACAGCCCTACCTTCAATGTATATCTTGATTCAAAGAGAGTAAGCATACTCATAGAAGCAGTTTTGCCAACATTACCAATGTTGTACCTTCCATTCAATGTATATCTTGATTCAAAGAGAGTAAGCATACTCATAGAAGCAGTTTTGCCAACATGACCAATGCTGTACCTTCCCTTTAATGTATATCTTGATTCAAAGAGAGTAAGCATACTCATAGAAGCAGTTTTGCCAACATGACCAATGATGTACCTTCCCTTCAATGTATATCTTGATTCAAAGAGAGTAAGCATACTCATAGAAGCAGTTTTGCCAACATGACCAATGCTGTACCTTCCCTTTAATGTATATCTTGATTCAAAGAGAGTAAGCGTACTCGTAAAGCAGTTTTGCCAACATGACCAATGTTGTACCTTCCCTTTTAAGCGGTATCAACAGTTGTCGACCTAATAAAGATTCAACCTGATAGACAAGGCACTGACAAATACCACTGATAAAAAAAAAAAATCATTATTTGGGCAAACCTCCAGCGAATATTCATAATAACCTAAGCTGTGGTTACTAAACCCTTTTTTTTTTTTTCACAGCCGCGCCCTCTAACACCAACGAAAAATGTCGACCAGGCATGCCTGACGAACCCATCACAATCACCAAGGACGGCTGCTCCACCCCTACCCCTGTCTTGCTCCCGGAGTGTCAGGGAACGTGCAAGTCTCGCACGGCCTTCGGCGGGTTCGGCGGTGACGGCAATGAGTCTTGGAAGAGCACGTGCAGCTGCTGTCGTCCCAGCGCCTTCGAGGAAGACAACTACGAGCTGGTGTGTGAGAATGGGGACACCAAGGTTGTACCCGTCAACATAGTGACGCAATGCTCTTGCAAGGAATCAGATTGCCCTTTACGCTAGAACCAACTGATTCCGTAGCCAAGGGTAGCTTGTAATTAATGCCTAAAAATGTAGACTTTTAGTAAAAGACCGAGCCGTGTTGTAAGAAAACCAACCTAGAATTTGTTCAGCTCCACACAGTTCTCACAGAAATGCATAAGTTTATGTACATTTCTCGCACTAGTAAATGTAGAGTTAATTGAGGAATATTGACTAAAAAATGTAATTTTACTGATTTTACCAAAAATAATAGCAACTCGGTAACATTTTATGGGATTTTTGATACCAAGATCAACTTTACATCAAATAAGTTTATCTAAAATTAATTTCTATTAAGGGATTCTCTCATTCACTCGGGAATGCCTAGAACATTCCATTGGGAAGACAGCCTGTTCCCATTGGGAACGCACGCTGTTTGCACTGGGAACAGGGTGACATTCTATTTGGGAATGCTTTGTTATTTGGGAACATTCCATTAATGAGTACGCGCGCTGGGGATATCAGGCCTAGAGCATTCCATTCCTAGAACATTCCATTGGGAAGACAGCCTGTTCCCATCGGGAATGCACGCTGTTTGCACTGGGAACAGGGTGACATTCCATTTGGGAATGCTTTGTTATTTGGGAACATTCCATTAATGAGTACACACGCTGGGAATATCAGGCATTCCCATTTGGGAATGCTTTGTTATTTGGGAACATTCCATTAATGAGTACGCGCGCTGGGGATATCAGGCATTCCCATTTGGGAACGCTTTGTTATTTGGGAATGCTTTGTTATTTGGGAACATTCCATTAAGTACACACGCTGGGGATATCAGGCATTCCCATTTGGGAACGCTTTGTTATTTGGGAACATTCAGTTAACGAGTATGCACGCTGAGAGTATCAGGCATTCCCATTTGGGAACGCTTTGTTATTTGGGAACATTCCATTAATGAGTACGCGCGCTGGGGATATCAGGCATTCCCATTTGGGAACGCTTTGTTATTTGGGAATGCTTTGTTATTTGGGAACATTCCGTTAATGAGTACGCACTCTGGGAATATTGGGCATTCCCATTTGGGAACGCTTTGTTATTTGGGAACATTCCGTTAATGAGTACGCACTCTGGGAATATTGGGCATTCCCATTTGGGAACGCTTTGTTATTTGGGAACGCTTTGTTATTTGGGAATGCTTTGTTATTTGGGAACATTCCATTAATGAGTACGCACTCTTGGAATATTGGGCATTCCCATTTGGGAACGCTTTGTTATTTGGGAACGCTTTGTTATTTGGGAATGCTTTGTTATTTGGGAACATTCCATTAATGAGTACGCACTCTGGGAATATTGGGCATTCCCATTTGGGAACGCTTTGTTATTTGGGAACATTCCATTAATGAGTACGCACTCTGGGAATATTGGGCATTCCCATTTGGGAACGCTTTGTTATTTGGGAATGCTTTGTTATTTGGGAACATTCCGTTAATGAGTACGCACTCTGGGAATATTGGGCATTCCCATTTGGGAACGCTTTGTTATTTGGGAACATTCCATTCACGAGTATGCACGCTGGGGATATCAGGCATTCCCACTTGGAACAGATGCTGTTCCTCCTGACGGGAACACTGTATGCAAAGAACATTCCCGAAAAGAACGTCCCAAATGGAACAAGAACTCGTTGTGAGTAGTGTGTAATGGCTTAAGTAGTGTGTAATGGCTTAAGTAGTGTGTAATGGCTTAAGTAGTGTGTAATGGCTTAAGTAGTGTGTAATGGCTTAAGTAGTGTGTAATGGCTTATATGACATTATAGATGTTGGACGTTTATTATATATACATAACAGCAAAAGAAACGTCACCCCCTAAATTTGGATAAGTCTGAGAACGTGTTTAGCTTATGTGTCCTCAGACGTCATGCATGACAAATTTTGAGGTCAACCAAATTTGCAACATTGTGTTCGTGTTACATTCCATACTCATAATATTCTTCATTAAACAAATTATATTAATTATAAAATGAAAATAATAAACATTTTTAGGGGTGACGTTTCTTTTGCTGTTATGTATATGTTAACAAGGAAGCATCAACTTCATAAAAACTGGTGATATGAACTTTTTAGTCCTTCTTTCAACAAATTAGATTTCAGATCTGTTATTCAATACCTAAGAATCATGAATAGTCTATATGTTTTTTTTACATATAAATATTTTACCTATAAATACACAGATAGTTGTCTTTCTTTTTTGTAAACATTTTAAGCAGATGTTTTTCATACTGAATTTTAAGTAAGTAAGTACTTCATGTTTTCCAGATAATGCTTATGAATAATAAGATAATGAAAGATTGTTGCTTGGTATTTACTGCAAGATAGAGACTTGTGGGTCAGTGCCAACCCAAAAGTCCACTTTTACTACACTCAAAAGACTTGAGCATCATTGGCGGATCCGGGGGGGGGGGGGCTAAGGGGGCTGCCCCCCCTAAAATCGTTTAAAAAAAAAAAAAAAATTAAGAAAAATAGAGAGAGAGGGGGGAGGGGAGGTGCTAACGCACGCACCACCATTCCCACAGTGTGCTTTGTTTTTCTCTCCCTTTGATTATTTCATTGTAATTTTTGTAGTACTGAAAAATAATTGTTTTTGATTCTCAGCCCCCTCCCCTAAAAATGTTCTGGATCCGCCCATGAGCATCCATATAATACAAGTAGTATAAGGGAGGAGGGCCAAAGTCATGGTACAGCCAAGCCTTTGAGAAGCCCATCCAGGCCCAGGCTACCTGGCCTCCTAATCTGTCTTTTGTGAGTCCTAATCCTGTAACAATACAGTACCTGCCACTCAACATAACCTGGGCTTCTGGAGGGCCAAGCCCATCCATAATGGCTGCAGTTGTGAACAAAAGACAGCTGAGGTGCCAGTCAAGTCTGTGTTAACAATAAGAGCATACTGATCGAAACGTCGAGTTGTAACCTCCAGTTCTTTTCAGAACTAATTACTACTCAATTGAGCATTTCACATGGTGTCACCGCAATTACTCTTACTTATCCTCCTCACCATGCAAAGCTACAAGTTCTAAGTGCTATTTAAGATCTATTCATTAGTAAATGGTCTTTTGTGCTCAGCTAGGGGATTATATAGGCCCATAGGCCTGGGCAAAGCCTGAGCCTGGCCAGGCTTCTCAAAGGCTTGGCTGTACCACGACTTTGGCCCTCCTCCCTAAACTTATGCGCATATATCCACCAAACTGGTGCTCAAGGCACTTATCATTATTTACTCCAGGGGCCATCTTCATAGAGCTGCTAAGCAAAGAATTTTGCTGAGCAGAGAACTTTGCTTAGCAAATATAAAACAGACTACCAGCCAAAATGCATACATTTTTGTATGAGAGTTTGGCTGGTGACCAAAGAAATACGCTAAGCAAATTTTTTTCTGGTAAGCAATTTTATCTGCTAAGCAAATATAAAACAGACTACCAGCCAAAATGCATACATTTTGTATGAAAGTTTGGCTGGTGACCAAAGAAATACGCTACAAATTTTTTTCTGGTAAGCAATTTTATCTGCTAAGCAAATATAAAACAGACTACCAGCCAAAATGCATACATTTTGTATGAAAGTTTGGCTGGTGACCAAAGAAATACGCTAAGCAAATTTTTTTCTGGTAAGCAATTTTATCTGCTAAGCAAATATAAAACAGACTACCAGCCAAAATGCATACATTTTGTATGAAAGTTTGGCTGGTGACCAAAGAAATACGCTAAGCAAATTTTTTTCTGGTAAGCAATTTTATCTGCCAAGCAGCTCTATGAATTTGGGCCCTGCTCATCAGGCGCATAAATCATTCCTGAAACCTTCTCAGCTCCCTGGGGAGTATACAGCTCAATTATTACCCCCTGCTCATCAGGCGCTAAATCATTCCTGAAACCTCAGCTCCCTGGGGAGTACACAGCTCAATTATTACCCCCTGCTCATCAGGCGCATAAATCATTCCTGAAACCTTCTCAGCTCCCTGGGGAGTATACAGCTCAATTATTACCCCTGCTCATCAGGCGCTAAATCATTCCTGAAACCTCAGCTCCCTGGGGAGTACACAGCTCAATTATTACCCCCTGCTCATCAGGCGCATAAATCATTCCTGAAACCTTCTCAGCTCCCTGGGGAGTATACAGCTCAATTATTACCCCTGCTCATCAGGCGCATAAATCATTCCTGAAACCTTCTCAGCTCCCTGGGGAGTACACAGCTCAATTATTACCCCTGCTCATCAGGCGCATAAATCATTCCTGAAACCTTCTCAGCTCCCTGGGGAGTACACAGCTCAATTATTACCCCTGCTCATCAGGCGCATAAATCATTCCTGAAACCTTCTCAGCTCCCTGGGGAGTATACAGCTCAATTATTACCCCCTGCTCATCAGGCGCTAAATCATTCCTGAAACCTCAGCTCCCTGGGGAGTACACAGCTCAATTATTACCCCCTGCTCATCAGGCGCATAAATCATTCCTGAAACCTTCTCAGCTCCCTGGGGAGTACACAGCTCAATTATTACCCCTGCTCATCAGGCGCATAAATCATTCCTGAAACCTTCTCAGCTCCCTGGGGAGTATACAGCTCAATTATTACCCCTGCTCATCAGGCGCATAAATCATTCCTGAAACCTTCTCAGCTCCCTGGGGAGTACACAGCTCAATTATTACCCCTGCTCATCAGACGCATAAATCATTCCTGAAACCTTCTCAGCTCCCTGGGGAGTACACAGCTCAATTATTACCCCTGCTCATCAGGCGCATAAATCATTCCTGAAACCTTCTCAGCTCCCTGGGGAGTACACAGCTCAATTATTACCCCTGCTCATCAGGCGCATAAATCATTCCTGAAACCTTCTCAGCTCCCTGGGGAGTACACAGCTCAATTATTACCCCTGCTCATCAGGCGCATAAATCATTCCTGAAACCTTCTCAGCTCCCTGGGGAGTACACAGCTCAATTATTACCCCTGCTCATCAGGCGCATAAATCATTCCTGAAACCTTCTCAGCTCCCTGGGAGTACACAGCTCAATTATTACCCCTGCTCATCAGGCGCATAAATCATTCCTGAAACCTTCTCAGCTCCCTGGGGAGTACACAGCTCAATTATTACCCCTGCTCATCAGGCGCATAAATCATTCCTGAAACCTTCTCAGCTCCCTGGGGAGTACACAGCTCAGTTATTACCCCTGCTCATCAGGCGCATAAATCATTCCTGAAACCAAATCATTCCTGAAACGGAACACAAGTCTGATGCACTTAAACCGTACGACCATGGCACCCCATAAATAAATGCATTTATCAGATGGCCTTGTCAAAATTGAAATGAAGCCAAGCAAAGTTATACGCAATTCCGGCTCAATCTAACAAGCTGCCCTGATTTTTGGTCAAGGGTGGGGGACCAATTTTTGGGAGAAAAAAAGTAGACCCTGGAAAACCGTTCGCCTGGAAAATAGTTTGATTGCGGTCACAGAACAGCTACCCCCCCCCCCACCCCCACCCACACACACACACACACACACACACACACAATCTTGTCTAAGGTGTAAACTGAGGACCTCCTGTTGTTCCTTTTGTTGTTGGACTTAAACTTTTTGAGGCTTCTCCCATTAGATTTGTACACATTTTTCAACCGTGGACATTTGCTAACAATAACCGCCAACCGATGACCCATTGTTCCCTTTTGTTGTAATTCCTCGGTTTACACCTTAGACATACTCACATACACACACACACACCTATTAAGATTAAAAATGGGGTTAACATTTTAAGCTGTTGGATTTATTTTCAATTTATTTTGTTATTTAAAAATAATTCAGACACAAGCGGAACTGCCCATTCGCTTCGCCCTTGACCGTGCGCCTGATAGGAGCCGCTAATGCACCAGATGTGATCATGACTCACTATAACACTTCAAATTACACAAACAATGCCTAAACGGTCTGGATCAATTTATATATTATCATTAAAAAAAACCTCCTACTTTAGCTGAACTTTAGTGGCAAGTAGCTGTAGAGGTCAAAACCAGTCAACTGCCTGTTTTGACTGTTGACCCAAATGTGCACACGGCGGCATTTTTGACTGGTATTTATTTTGACCACCCTCAACAATACAAGACAATGCTTTTACCAGTCGAAAACGGTCGACTCATTTTCACCTGTAAATGTACTTACTACACGTTAAGGTTTGACAGTTTTCGACTTTTTAAGTGCACTAAATATACCTTGGCAAGTATATCAACATTTTGACTGGTTTTGACCCTTGCAACAGTTTAATCTCTTTCAGATAGATATATATCTGTCTGTAAATACATCAATACAATTGTAAGAACCAAAAGATATGACCAAAAGCCAATAAGTGAAAGTGACAGATCATTTTAGCAACAGGCTTTCAGTCCAGAAGAATAATATTGCCTTATATTGCTTTATTAAGGTTTTATATACATTCATGTTTTAGCTATTTTTCAGTTCTGAGCTCTTCTACCCAATTCCGTCTGATTTCGACAGAACACATCACAAATAACTTTTAAGGGTGATTAATACCATTTCATATTGGTCCTTTATCACTCATCAGCAGCCATCTTCGTCAGATTCCCTGTGCATACATAACAGTTTTAATACTGATTCTTATTACATAAAAAGTGCCAGACTATTTTCCTTCCAGCTTCGGTTTGGACACATGGATTTGTATAGAAGAAAAATCAAGATGGCCGCCCCCAGGTCTTTGCTATCTTAAAGCCAAGTGAACTTTTAGGTAATCTCAGTTTCTAAGTAAGACTAATTGCGGTGACACCATGTGGAATCTCAATTGAGTAGTAATTAGTTCTGAAAAGAACTGGAGGTACAACTCGACGTTTCGATCAGTGTGCTCTGATCGTCCTCAGTTTCTGTTCGAGTAATTACCATTGATGTAACCCACTGTGATTTTAAGATTTGTGGTAGGAAACATTTTTCCAATTCGTCCCTAATTTGCCATAGTGACCAATCCCGAATTAAGTTGGCACAGTGACCAATGCGGTATTGCCAAATTACAAAAATAGCCAGTTAGAGCATTCGTCATTTGAATGCATGCTCTATCTCCAAAACTATAAGGAATACATGCGTGTGGATTAGATACAATGGTAGATCTCTTCCTGAATGTACTAATGGGCGGGAAAACTTATAATAGAAAAAAGTCGGATTGGTCACTATGGCAAATTAGGGACGAATTCTTAGTCAAAATTTAAATTATACTTAGTTGTTATTCAAAAGAAGATTTTTTTTCAAATGAAAAAGTTGTTACTCTTCTGTATTTGATAATTTGTTTTATTTATGTCATCGTCATCTCTTTCAGTCAGTAAAATTTGCATGACTGGATAAGGGGCTTGCAAAAGTAACAGCAAAATAATTAAATAGATTTGAAATCTTGTAGTTCAGCTACTCTTATAGTTGCAAAAGTAATAAACAGTTTGTAAGAAACAAAAATGAAGCTTGGAATTCCTTTCTATTTATAGAGCTGTGAACTCAAGTTAGATTTATATGTGTTGATTCGGCACTTCCTTTGTGTTGAATAAAGCTTAATTAATGTGAGGTTGTCTCTAACTAAACGTGTCTCCATAGTGCCAGCGGTGAAAATTATCAGCAGGTTAAACCTTACCACCCCAAATCCTGCAACATCCTCGAAGTGGCACTTTTTGGGGAAAATTCAGCCCTGTTGGAAACTGGTACTTTCACCTCTTCAATTGGGGCAAAATTACTACCTGGCAAGAAGTACAGGCCATAATTAAGTGCTCATATGAAAGATCAACGAAAATGCATGGTGCATTTTGAAGATATGGGCATGTTTCCAAAAGTGCATTGATGGATTTTGGAAGATTCAGGAAGGTTCCTAGCCAGAATACCTAGGGGGTTAGGGTTTTAATGTTGCAGTGGCAGGCGCGGATGGCACATGGCCTAACAGGGGAACTCTGCCCAAAAAGAGGCACAAAACCGTATGTAATGAATGGTAAATGTACATGCACGTCCCCAACCAGAACCGCACGTCCCCAACCAGAACCCCACGCCCTGGAAGTGCCAATGGGTTCCACCCACTGATGATCCCTATTATTGGGTGCGTTCGAGTAGCTTCCCCGGGTCTACCCGGGTCTGGCTCTGGTGCGTTCGAGTAGGTCTGACATCTTTGCCGGGGCTTACCTGGGTCAGCCTCAAGTAACCTGCTCGCGAAGCAGTGTGGCAATTTCGTGAAGTTTGACATACATTTTCTTAAACAATTAATTTGTGAGTAGAGACTGTTCTTGTACTAAAAGACATGTTATGTTGTTTTGTACGAACCTGAGAAGTAATAAGGTCATTAGTTCCTTTTTTACCTGGGAACGAATTATTTTGCGATTATTTCGTTGTAAATATTTTATTTACAAAGTCCGTGTGACCTTTGACATTCTTCACATCGACCACAAGACGGCGAACGTTCAACGGGATGCTCGTTCGATTAGGTTGTACTTGGGGCCAATGTGACGTACTCGGGTTACCTCGGGGAAGCTACTCGAACGCACCCATGGACGGATCATCATGAGCACAGGCCCTGGGCACAAATTCACCACGGGCCCATACACGCGCATAATACTACTAGTACTATGCTACTTAGCCTGCACGCGCACGCACACGCACTCACTGCATGCCCTCCCCCCAGATAGCCTACATAGTTTTGTTGCACAATAGCACAGAAATAACCACACAGCATAGGCCTACGTCACGCTGTAGGCTACGTGATTTAATTGGCTTTATTAAACACGTGATTTAAATTCAAACAATGCCATAGTCATACATTTACAAAATCACATTTACTCCAATATTTTTAAAATGGGGGGGGGGGCCTTGACATTTAATAGGGACCCGTGGCCCCCCTCCCTAAATTTTTATTATTATTATTATTTTATTTTTTTTGAAAACCAAGGGCCCCTATTGGCTCCTTGGCCCGGGGCACGTGCCCAGTTTGCCCGTGCGGTAATCCGTGCATGAACGCACCCATTGTGACTGGATAGAGGATTGCCTAATGTTGTCTAACAAATAATTGCATCCACCTTACGACCATGTTGATCCTCCACTATACAAAGCAACACAAAAGGAATTCACATAGGCTACAAAGGAATGCACATTGTTGACGTGGTTTTGTGGAGGACCAACATGGCATCCATTGGCTTCCAAGCACATGATCTTCTATCCAATCAGTTTAATAGAAATCAGTGATTGCACCCTCCTGAATGAGCTAAAATTTACCCCGGGTTTGCATCCTCGGTTCCATATTAATTTTGGAGACTCATTATTTGGAGCTTGACAGAGTTGATTTAAAAATACATCACCCGACGGAGATACTGGCATTTTTCTTACTCTTAGATTACACATAACCTGCAATTGGTATGCAGAACCAGCAACAACAACATCTGCCGACAGTATCAACAACATATCGCGCAAGGTGCTTAACAAACTTAAGTTCTATTCTCTGACATTTCACTGGGAAGTCTTGAAATGATGTTATCAATATCACCACATCCCACCGTCGTAATTACCAGCCGGTTGTATGACGTCACATAGATTTGTATATTCTATTTTGGGCGTCCCAGGGGAGATCCCCGACCGGCTGACTTTGGCGGTACATCGTTGATTGATAGGCAGCCTGGGACTTGTGCTGGTGACGTCAACCGGAGATTAACCAATCGCTCAGCAGAACAGCTGAGCTCTCGAGGCGAATAAAAGGGTCTACGTTTGGGACATAACCCAACAACTGCTGGAATGTCACGAAAATTACAAACTCGTTTCAAAGTTTCAGTTGTAGAATAAGGGTCTCGATGGACACGCGGGGGAAAGAGGTGGCAGACTGCCAAAAAAAGTGGGGGTGGTGGAAACAAAATGGTTAATGTACACGCACGGGGATCAACCGTTCTATAAATAGTACGGGATTATAACCCCATCCCCCCGGATTTGAGACCGAGTGCCCGTTTACCGGACGCGTTCATTTGAAACAGCAGTCATCGGGTTTGAATATAAAAAAAAAGTCTGAACAGAATTCACAAATCCCTCTCAATCATGATAACATAATTATTTCCTTAATCATGGCCACAAGCCCTGGTTTTATAAGTCATGTTGGTGATTAGTGGTATTACCCATTTAGTATCATGGGCTCCAGTAAACTTTAATTTTTTATTTATTTATTCGAGTTGTACCTCCAGTTCTTTTCAGAACTAATTACTACTCAATTGAGAATTTCACATGGTGTCACCGCAATTAGTCTTACTAATACTCCGCACCATGCAAAGCTACAAGTTTTACCTAATTTTCTTTTGTTAATTCAAAAGTTTATAACCCAATTTTGATTTCATTGGGAGGGATGGATAATGTGGACAGGTGGCGGTCACTGACATCAGCCTTATCCTTTACCTTTGACAACAGTGTCCATCAAGCAGAGAATTTTGCTTAGCAAATATTTTTGCTAAGCAATATAAAACAGACTACCAGCCAAAATGCATACATTTTGTTTGAAAGTTTGGCTGGTAACCAAAGAAATCTGCTAAGCAATTTTTTTCTAGTAAACAATTTTTTCTGCCAATTTCATATTTTTGCTAAAATAAATAAAACAGACTACCAGCCAAAATGCATACATTTTGTATGAAAGTTTGGCTGGTAACCAAAGAAATCTGCTAAGCAATTTTTTTTCTAGTAAGCAATTTTTTCTGCCAATTTCATATTTTTGCTAAAATAAATAAAACAGACTACCAGCCAAAACGCATACATTTTGTATGAAAGTTTGGCTGGTAACCAAAGAAATCTGCTAAGCAATTTTTTTCTAGTAAGCAATTTTTTCTGCCAATTTCATATTTTTGCTAAAATAAATAAAACAGAACACCAGCCAAAATGCATTCATTTTGTATGAAAGTTTGGCTGGTAACCAAAGAAATCTGCTAAGCAATTTTTTTCTAGTAAGCAATTTTTTCTGCCAATTTCATATTTTTGCTAAAATAAATAAAACAGAACACCAGCCAAAATGCATTCATTTTGTATGAAAGTTTGGCTGGTAACCAAAGAAATCTGCTAAGCAATTTTTTTCTAGTAAGCAATTTTTTCTGCCAATTTCATGTTTTTGCTAAAATAAATAAAACAGAACACCAGCCAAAATGCATTCATTTTGTATGAAAGTTTGGCTGGTAACCAAAGAAATCTGCTAAGCAAATTTTTCGAGTAAAAAGCAATTTTATCTGCATGCTAATCAGCTCTATGAAGTTTCCCCCTGATTTGCTCAAATATTATTAGGGGTAAACCATTTACCTGGAGAAGGGGGTCCGCGTGGTGCTGAGCCCATAATGGGTTTACACTGACGCGGAATTGTTGACACGGGTTCTTGTTCAGCTCACTTCCGGATCAGTCGGATTCTCTCGCTGTCCTTTCTCTATGCTCTGACCAAGTTCCCGGATCAGTTGGATGTTTTCTGACCAAGTGTTGGGGTCAGTCAGGGTCAGACTGACCCTAATGCCTTTGTATATAATAGGGCTAATTCACGGTTGTGAATAAAGTCAAAAATTCATTTTTATTATACAAATGCATATATAGGTAAAACTTGTAGCTTTGCATGGTGAGGAGGATAAGTAAGACTAATTGCGGTGACACCATGTGAAATGCTCAATTGAGTAGTAATTAGTTCTGAAAAGAACTGGAGGTACAACTCTTTGTTGTTGTACAACAACAAAGAGGTACAACAACAAAGAGTTGCACCTCCAGTTCTTTTCAGAACTAATTACTACTCAAATGCATATATATAGTGGACGAAGTGTACTGCAGAAAGGAAATCGCTAGCGGTCACTGATCGATATGCAAATTAGAGTACTACGTGAAATGGCCTGTACAGTGCTCCCTGAATGTAGGGACAATATTGTCACTCTCAGAGCAGACTAGCGACAGGGCTTGGGATCAGTGTCCTAGTTGTAATAATAATAATAATAATAATAATAATAATAATAATAATAATAATAATAATAATAATAATAATAATAATAATAATAATAATAATAATAATAATAATAATAATAATAATAATAATAATAATAATAATAATAATAATAATAATAATAATAATAATAATAATAATAATAATAATAATAATAATAATAATAATGAAACTTATAAAGCGCCATCTATCTAGAAACCTAATCCGAGGCGCTGTAGATGAACTCAGTGACTGAAACAATTATTGCTGTGGATGATGCGTAAATAATGATCCAGTGATTGAATATTTATCCATCAGCCACGGTAAAACTTAAAGCTTAAAACTCATCTTATGTCACAATTCTTCAAAGATGTATATTTGTAATTGCATTGTAGATACATGTATCTCAGTACATATTTTTTTCCTATGCTATCATTGTATATTGTTTGTATTCATGTTTTTTCTTTGTTTCCGCGCCTTGACCGCCCAGCAGGGTGGATATGTGCGCGCTACAAATCTTTATTATTATTATTATTTATTTATGTAATCATGATCTTATCATGCCTAGTTATCCAGCCGTGCTCGTGGAGTATTATTTTCAGTCTCTGAGTTCATCTAAACCTACGACACCAATTCCATGCCCTGTCTGGTCTTATCGTGACGATACTGTCCCTTGAAGTAAAAGTTATCTTAACCCAACCAGGTCTGGTTTTTTTTTATACGATTTCAACCCATGCTTGATAGGGTTAACCCTTCTGTCACCTCAAGAGATACAATTCCTCAGAATGTGACCCCCTTCTGCAACTGAAAATAACTTCTAATTTGGCAATCTCCTACCAGTACAAATGACTGCTGCCTACTAGACTATTAGCATTGGAAATAGGGTGTGAAAATTGTGTTATGCTGTTAAAAAATACAGGATGCCCCAATTTCTTAACACGTAAAATTATTTTAATGGATGTGACAAAGAACAGGGTGGAAAGATTGGGCGTGCCTTGGTTATATTACTTTAGCGGGTTTATTTTTGAGCGAGCACGAAGACAAGTAAATCGTAGGAGGCATACATCCCGTGAGATGGATGGTATATATATATATATACCCCCTCCCCTCCCCCCACACACACTCACACACTCTTTATTGTTCAGGGTGTACTTAATAGGAATACCCCCCCCCCCCATCATACAAACAGGTTTGTTTATGGTGTAAGAACCGAGGACCTCCTATTGTTCTCCGCTATTGTCCCGACAACCGAGGACTTGTTCTCCATTGATAGCAACCGAGGACCTAGAGTATGTTAGAAGTCCTCGCACTTTTTTGATCCAGTAAAACAAAAACAAATAAAAAATAAGCAACCAAAAAGGATTACCCTGTACGAGCGTTTACAAAAAATATATATAAAAATTCCCCAAAAAAATAATTGGCCCTCAATTTTAAATATCTAAACAAAACTATTCCCCAAAAACATTTTTCTTCTTTATTCTTTTACATTTTTACTTGGGTAGGGTAATTGAAATTTTAGTCCCACCCAACCTTTGACATTTACGCTACTTTATGGGGTTTGGGGCCTGTCTGAGGGTACTGGTGAGTTTAACGGTATACGAGCAAATCACGTTGCAAGGAAAGCTAGCAATAGCGGTGACTTATTGACAGGCCAACGTTTGTTTTGGAGAATGCAATTTTACCCACCCCACTTGTAGGTATGTCCTTCTTAAAGACATTTTTTATATCACCCGTGTTTGGCTAAAACGACCCACAAAATATAATTTTTAAAACGAACGAATACGGATGTCAGAAACTGTAAATAAAAGCAATATTTCAAATGGGCTTGATTTGATTGATAGCCACGAAATTTGAGATCACTGAACTCTATTTTAAGTATAAGGCATTAAAAAAAAAAATTTAGGCCAAATTATGAAAAAACAACAAGGGGTACCCCTTGTTTTGTTTTTTTACCTCGAAAAAATATTGTCTCAGATTCTGATCTAAATTATATGTAAGATATAATTTGGGTCTGTATAAGACAGTTATAGCCTTCTTTAGCAAGGATTTAATTTCAGTATTTTACCCATATTTTTTTTTTTTATAAAATACTAATTTTCGGGAAAAAAAAGTTATAAAGATTGTCGACTCAATGTGCGAAAAGTATAAGGCATTTGATTTTTTTAAATTTTAGGCCAAATTTTGAAAAAACAGCAAGGGTACCCCTTGTCGTTTTTTGTGCTATTTTTTTTACCCCGAATTTTTTTTCTCAGATTCGCTTATTACATCGAAGCACAAGTCTGCATAAGACAGCCACTGAGTTATAGCTTTCTTGGGTGAGGATTTAATTTCAGTATTTTTACCCATATGTTTTTTAATAAAATATTGGGGTTTTTTCTGAAAAAGTTGGAAAGATAGGCGACTAAACGTGAGACAATTGAGATCCCTGCACTCTGTTTAATCTCTCCAACAAGTATAAGGCATTTGAAAATGTTAAATTATTAGGCTTCTAAATTACGCTAGGCGATTCAAAGTACGAAAATTGAGATCACTGCAGTCTATTTCGTCTCTCCAAAAAATATTATGCATTTGAAAAATATTGAAGAAAAAAACAGCAAGGGCTACCCCTTGTAATTTTTTTTACCTCGGATTTTTTTTTCTCGGATTCTCTTTTTTTTCTTCTCAGATTCGGATTATGCATTTGAAAAAATTAATTTCTAGGCCAAATTTTGAAAAAACAGCTAGGGGTACCCCTTGTCGTTTTCTTTTTCCTCGAAGTTTTTCTCTTTTGATTTTATTTTTAATTTTTAGGCGAAATTTTGAAAAAAAATAGCTTGTTTGCTTGTTTGTTTTTTTGACCTCGAAATAATTGTCTCAGATTCGCTTCTAAATTACATGTATAAGCTAGCTCTGGGTCTGCATACGACAGCCACTGAGTTATAGCCTTCTTGGGTGAGGATTTAATTTCAGTAGTTTTACCCATATTTTAAAATAAAATATTGTTTTTGAAAAGGTTGGAAAGATAGGCGATTCAAAGTAAGAAAATTGAGATCCCTGCAATCTATTTCGTCTCTCCAACAAGTATAAGGCATTAGAAATTTTGTAAATTTTTAGGTCAAATTTGGAAAAAGCGGCATGGGTAACCGTTGAGTTTTTTTTCAAATTTGGACTAAATATTTTTATTATTTAAATGCCTTATACTTTTTCGAGAGAAACAATAGAGTGCCTGGTTCTCACTTTTCTTAATTTGAGTCGGGAGTCGTTCTAACGTTTTTCAGGAAATCAATATTTTCATCAAAACATATGCGTAAAATAGCGAAATAAAATCTCGGGTACTGTCTTCTGCATACCCAAGGCTATCTTCCATGTAATTCAGAAGCGAATCTGAGAAAATTTGAGAAAAATATCGAGGTTAAAAAAGTTACTTAGAATCAAATCGAGACTAATTTAAAACGACGTTTTTTTCAAACCATCTTTAAAAAAAAAAACACCTTAAAAAAACACCAAAAATTTAAAAATAAATATTGTAAAAAAGTGCGGAGAGTTAGTTAGAGTGTCGACCAGGTATTCGGGAGACTCAAAGTCCGGGCGAACCGGCATGGTGATCACCTTAGCACCCTTCTGGGAGGTCGCTACCCTCCCGGTCCCTCCTTTACTCCCCCGTCCGTACATTTCCTCCACGCTCTAACCTTCAGGGGAGAGACATGACGGTCCCCAAGCCATTGCCGCAGCCAGCAGCCAGCAGCTGTCATGTCCCTATGTGTCAGGAGCAGGATTCGAACCCGGACGTACCAGCCTGGAACTACCGCAATTGACAGCCCAGTGGACTAACGGCTTGCGCCATTTATCCTGTTGGTATTTGGAGTTGAATTTTTAAAATACTATTAAATAAACCATCGTAATTGCGCAACCATATAAAACGAAAAATAAAAATAGTCGCTGCTGGGATTCGAACCCAGTTGGTCTGCAATTTAACAGACCAGTGGACTAACGGCATGCGTCACCAATCCTGTTGGTATTTGGTGCAGAATTTTAAACAACTTAAATAAATCGTTATTGCGTATCCATTTAAAATTTAAAATGGTGTCGCCACTGGGTTTCGAACCTGGCATAATCAACAACCACGGCATCAACCCAACTTTGTAGATTGAATTGAATTTGAAACTACTTAATTAATTGATTGTGTAACCATATCCCGTTCCCCATGTGCCTGCAACGAAACCAGACGCTCGTACAGTGCCTTTACTGTACAGGCTCCGGCCACGGCCTGAAGAGGGCGCTACTAATGTAACGGTCTTAACACTGGCGTAGCCAGGATTCTCAGAGCTGGGGAAACATTTTCGGCGGTCAATAAAAACAAGCTTGTGAATTTACAAACAGATACTATTTTGACAACAAGTGGGGGAGGCCGCCCCCAACCCCTCCCCCCTTGGCTACGCCACTGTGGAAGAGATAGATCTGAGTCAGCAGAAGACAGCCACTGAGTTCTATGGCAATGTTTCAATTTCAGTATTTTTAATAAAATATAGATTATCTGGGGAAAAAAATGGAAAGATAGGCGAGTGTGAAAAATGAGATCCCTGCGCTTTATTTCCTCTCTCCAGCAGATAGATCTGGGTCAGCAGAAGACAGCCACTGAGTTACAGCCTTCTATGACAATGTTTTAATTTCAGTATTTTTACCCATTTTTTAAATTAAATATAGATCAAAAAAGAAACAATAACAACAACAACAACAACAACAACAAACAAACAAACAAACAAAAACAAGATCAAATAAGCAAACACCCCCTTGAGCGACGTTCGGGATCCAGCACTTCATTGTACATTATGCAAACCTAAATCATCTGCCCCTCCCCCGACACGGATTTACGCCATTGAGTATTATTACTTTGTCAAGAATAACAATAGTGCATATGTATTATAGTGACTTTATGCTCAGCAAACGTTTTTATAATAACAGAAAACGTGACTTGTACAAAAGTACACACTCTAACATACTAAGTATTACTAATCTGGAATAACGGATCAGTAATCCGTTATTACGGATTACTAATATATACTTGTAGTGGCACTAATGGTCTTTCGTAATAAGGAGATGGACAATCATGATATGATAATGCGAACCAAACCACAACATTTCATTCATAGCCTATTTATTGTTACTTTATTTACAGTTACATTCTAGGGCACTCCATAATTTATATACCACTAGGGGATCAATTCCATAGAGCTGCTTAGCAGCTAAAATTGCTTACCAGAAAATGTGTTTAGCTTAATTGTTTGGTTACCAGCCAAACGTGTATACAAAATGTATTGCATTTTCTGCTTAGCAGTTCTTTGAAATTGACCCCAGGCGCCCGTAGCCAGGAAATGGAAGCTTAGAGGTCACCAGTAATATGTGAATGGGCACAACATTGACTCTGCATAATATGTACACATTCTCTATAGTGAGAGTCCGTACGACTCCATTGGAGGTCATGCTGCGCAGAAGGGGGCACGGCGGCGGTCTGCATCGGGGTTGTCCACCCCTTCCCCCCTCCCCGCCGCTGCCCCGCTTCCCCTCCCCCGTGCCAAAGCCTAACTACAAGCCTGTGTACCATTAGCCAGAAGATGTTTGATGTCATCATCGACTTTTAACATACGCCTAGTAAACTTTACGTAAACCTCTGATCATTAGCCCTGACTTTATGCTGCCCTTACTGACCTTTTTTCAGGAAAATATCAATATTATTATACCTTCCCTTTAAAGGAATATCCTCGGCAGCTGTTTCCTCTCTGTCGTATACCTTCGAGTAGGGACTTTGGAGGTTGGGGGGAAATCCTACTGCTCTTTCATTCCCATAATCTATTTTAAGTCAATTTCAGTCACGTGTGCAGTTTTAAAGGTACAATAACACAATTTTGATTGTGCTCAAGTGGATACCAGGAGTTAAAATCCAGTGAAAAGGGGGATAAATACCCCCCGAATAAGCAATGCAATCACACACACCACCACCCCCCCCCCAAAAAAGTTACAACATTCTTGCATATTTTTTACTCAATTCTCTGAACCCTTTTTTAAATAGATTAGGAAACTTTATATTTCTTCATAATTATTTGTGTTTACAAATATGCCCCAGATTGCATCACAGAGCATCTAGAACCCTAGAAAAACTTCCGGTGCCCTTGCGCTTGCCCCCCGGACCCCATACCGTTTTGGCTTCATGCTGCGGGCTTGACTGGCTTCATAGTCCTCCTTATGTTCACAATGGATAATAAACCCATCATTGTGACTCAGCAAAACCAAAATAATCATCGTGATCTTTTGAATATTTCGAGAAATGTTTACACCGAAAATAATCGCTTCGAAAAGATCAAGCTCTCTCAAACTGGTTTTGGACTACTAGCATATCCAATAATAGTTTATCATTGGTGCATTGCAGGCGATATATTATAAGTGCGTCATAGTTCCCGATAGACGCCATATTTACGTGCATCTTGGATTTGGCTTTGAACTGCGTCAAACGTTCTAATTAATTTTGTCTACACAGTAAAGTGCTTCACTGACCAATGAAGCACGAAATTTGTTGAAATGTCCGCGCGTAACGCACGGGTATGTGAAAACCAGCTATAGTACATAGTCTGATGCACAACACCGCCTGTTAGTGCGTTGCAGTGAGTGGTGACTATACCACTGCACAGTCCAATCGCCGTTGCTGTCACTTTTCCCTCTGGAGTCTATTGGTGAGAGAGCAGAAACCACGTGGACGCGGCTGGTTCCAAGGTCCAAGGAAATATCTAAGTATAGACCTTACTCATTAGTGCAGTCATCTTGTTTTTCTTCCATTCAAATCAATGTAACCAAACCGAGGCTGGAAGGAAAAATAGTCTGGCACCTTTTTATGAAATGAGAATTAGAACTGTCATTGTCATTGTGTATGCAGGGAATATGACAAAGATGACCGCAGTTTGATAAAGGTCTGTAAGAGCTCTCATGCTCACTGAGTAACGATTCTCCGCCTCCTGTTACTAAAATCTCGCCCTCGAAGGCTAGAGTATAAAGTATCGTTCGGGTCTCTCGAATCTTGGTCCAAATCAACGTAGTCTGGCACCGGCAAATGGTGTCGACGCATCTGTTGGGTCACACAGGAGTTCATGTAGTCGCTAAGACTGTGACTGCCGATCGTCGATGGGCTGAGAGAGTTTAAGTCGTTGTGAAGCGACGAGTCTTGGTCGTAACTAATGGTCCTGGATGATAGATGACTAGTCGAGATTGTCGGATTTGAGCACCTTTTCAGAACAGATATGTCACTGTTCCTCAACCTTTTGCTATCGTGTTTTTCCGCATCTTCGATGCGAATCTTGAATGTCTTTCGACGATAGCACCGTGTGTACCAAATGCAGAATGTCATAGCGCAGGCCACTACGGTTCCTTGGAAGGTTGTCACCACTGCAATAACTAGCGGAGTCCAGCTACATTTAAACGGCGGTATCGGATACGGCACCGGTGACAAGTCGTCCATTATTGGTTCCTCCATCGTTGCGGAGCGTGAGCACGGACAAGCAGTCCTGAGGCGGACAAGAATAACTCTAGAACTTCCCCCTTGTCTCACAATACACCGGTAATTTCCTACGTCATTCAACCGTAACGGGTTGATCCGTAAAGATCCACCATCCTCCACCGTGAAGCGGCTGTTTGAGCCCGTGATGAACTCACCGTCCGGCCGCATCCATTTCACGCGAGGTCTTACTGATACCGATTCACCGGTCGCGCAGAGAAGAACAACGCTATGGCCGGTAACGCCGTACGTTATCGGCAGAGAGTTTGGTGATTCTGCACCCGAAGAGCTGCCGCTGACTCCGTGGCTGCTTGGGTCTACTGTACCAGTTCCGTCGTTCGTTGTGTAATGATGGGAATGATTGCCTGTCGCTGATGCTGGGGTAGTTATTCCAGAATCGGGAGGCGGCCTATCGTTTGGATACCCTGGTACAATGTCAAGATGGGTTACTGACGTGGTAGTCCCTAAACCAGCGGTTTCATTGAAGGTCACATTTGGGTTTGCCGTTGGTCCGTTTGGATACCCAGAGGAAGGCACCATTGGGTTGTTAGTAGGCAAAGGATGTCCAGATACTGATGGAAGGTCAGGATGTCCCGATGGGATGGATTCCGGATCAGCTGGGTTTGCGTTGCCAAGCCCTGGAAGATGTGGGCGATCGTTAACGGCGGGTCTGCCGCCCGGTACCTGTGGTAGATGGGTCGGTCTCGGATACGGGGTCACCGGTACTGTTGGTAGTTGTGGTGAAGGTCTGGGATACTCGGGCAAAGGTTTCGTTGGTAGGAGCGGAACATTGGGAGATTCGGGGAGGTGATCAAAAAATATCAATTCCGTTCTCTCACTGGCTGTTGCCGATAACGTTGCCGTGTAAGCTACGCCTGGCCGGTTACTGTCAGTCGAGGCAGTTGGGATGACTGTTGGCTTTCCAGAAAGGGATTCATCATCGTTAATTCCAGGTTTTGAATTTCCATCTGAGGGGACGGTACGACCGTGGTCCTGGCGGACGCTCGGTGTCGTACTGGCATGGGTTCTAGCACCAGTTGGGATAGGTGGGCGTGGCACGAGTGGGCGTAGGCAAAGTAACCAGGGGTCAATCAACGTCAACTGTTGACCTCGGAATCTTATCGGCCATGTGCACAATACCCCACCAGTGTCCTGTTCACTGTTGTGACGAGCTAGTAGCCAAGTTTGGAGAGGCACAACTCGGCAGTCACACACAAGTGGATTGTTATTTAGCACTAACCGCGTCATCTCGGGTAACTCGTCTTGCATGTTATCCGGGATCGACTGTATGCGATTCCTGGCCAGAGACAGCGTCTTCAGCCGGTGTAATCCGCTGAAGCTCTCTGAATCTAAGTCCCTCAACTGGTTCCCGTTGAGATGAAGAGTGACGAGATTTCCTAGCGACTCAAAGGCCTCCTCTGAGATCCCCCGGAGATTGTTATTGTCGAGTCTGAGTATCTTGAGGCCTGGGAGACCCTTGAAGGCCTCTTGGTGTAGACTGACGATCTCATTATTGCCTAGATTCAGGGTGGTTAAAGAGGTCAAACCTTTAAAAACCCAACCCCCGAGTTTAGTCAATCGATTCCCACTCAGGTCTAAAACTTGTAGTTTCGCCATTCCATAGAATGCCCCCTGATGGATTCTACTTATTTTGTTGTCGCTCAAGTCTATGGCATATAAGTTTGAAAAGCTTCGACTGAACTCTCGCTTTCGTAGACTCGTCACCGCGTTGCCGACAAGTTCAAAATAGCGCGCTTGTGGAATGCAACATGGCGTCGGTATGACACTGATGCCGGATCCTGCTGCGCATGTGTATTTCAGTTCTGTGTGGATGTACTGACACTCGGCTCCAAGACTGTATCGCGCTGCCAGATACGAGTTGGCTTGGTTACCATCCGACGTGATAATCAGTTCTGTCATCAGTAGGACGATGAGGGCGCAATTCAGAGTTGGTTTATACATTTTGATGAGGAAAATCGGGACCTACGAAGTAAACAGACAAAAGGTGTTTTGAGCAAACCACGAAAAAGGTGTTACATGATTTGTTTTAGTTTTACGGCCGGACAACGTCAACTTTTTTCTTGACATAATTCATGTTTACTCTAAGCTGACAGCACTTTAGACGAAATTGTTTTTCAGAGTGACTGATAGGTATACGAACTTTACACCAAGTAATATTTTAGATGAAGAAATTGTATTATATTACAACGGTTGACGATGAATAGAAATGACTCAGATCATGATGTTTTGTCACAAAGACATTTATTTATTATTTAACCTGGGGAGACCTTTCAGTGAAACACTGTTTTTCAAAGGTGCCCAGGAACAAGGGTGCTTGCTATGTGAACCAGAAACACCGGGGTAAACCCCTACTCTTCCACGATAAGTGTTCTGGGTTCTTTTACGTGCATTACTTCAATAATCTAGTAGTACACGGGACCTACGTCCGAAGGACCAAACAATTATCGTTAAGTGTCTTCCTTACGGGATTCGAACCCACATTCTGACAACACCAGAACTTGAGTTCGTTACACTGGACCGCTTGGCCACGACACAACATTGATCTAAAGGGAAGATAATTACCGGATTATCAAATTAAATCTTATCAACAAACATAACTGGTGTAAGTTGAAACAAGTATCATTAATCCAGTAAGAAATTGTTTAGTCTGAAGTGCTTTCATCTTTAATAGGGAAAAGGGAAATTGTTATGTCGAATGTACATGTCCAGCAACTTTTTGTTTAACATAAAAACATTAATAAACATTGTAAAAGCCATGATCACATAATTGTAATGAATATTAGTTTTATGGTATATTTCTGGGAAAACATTTTTTTAGTCTCTGTTTTCATCAAAAACTACGATACCGTTTCCATGCCCTGTATGTCGAAAGTATTATCTGAACGTGATGGTGTTGTCCGTCCCGTGTATTAAACCACAGAGAGTCCATTTCTAGAAGAAGAAGAAGAAGAAGAAGAAGAAGAAGAAGAAGAAGAAGAAGAAGAAGAAGAAGAAGAAGAAGAAGAAGAAGAAGAAGAAGAAGAAGAAGAAGAAGAAGAAGAAGAAGAAGAAGAAGAAGAAGAAGAAGAAGAATGACTTATATAACGCACGTATCCACCAAACTGGTGCTCATCAGGCGCATAAATCATTCCTGAAACCATCTCAGCTCCCTGGGGAGTATACAGCTCAATTGCTGCCATTTCGGCGCATATGGGCTAATCAAACACAACGACCAACTCTGCCCTCACAGGTACCCATTTACTCCTAGGTGGAGAGAAGCAATTATGGTAAAGTGTCTTGCTCGAGGACACAAGCACCACGGTTGCGGTCGGGATTCGAACCCACATTCTGACGACTCAGCCATCAGAACACAAATCCGATGCACTAAACCGCTCCATAAATTAATCTGAAATTTAACCTGCAATTTAAATTAATCTGAGTTGAAATTAATCTACACTACTAAAAACAAACTGCACCCGTAGGCGATCGAAGCCAGGCAACCCCCCCCCCACGTGTTGCCAACACCAATATAGAACATAAGCGAAACCCCAGTGATAATCTACCCGCGCGCTGCAGTTTGAGTGGGGTGGGGGCAAAGGGGATGCCGTGTCGTATCTTTATAATGATTTGTTTACTCGTCCCTAATTTGCCATAGTGACCAATCCGACTTTTTTCAATTTTAAGTTTTCCCGCCCATTAGTACATTCAGGAAGAGACCTACCATTGTATCTAATCCACATGCATGTAATCCTTATAGTTTTGGAGATAGAGCATGCATTCAAATGACGAATGCTCTGACTGGCTATTTTTGTAATTTGGCAAAGTGACCAATACCGCATTGGTCACTATGCCAACTTAATTCGGGATTGGTCACTATGGCAAATTAGGGAAGTACTGTGAGCCCCTTTTTGTCAGGTTCCCCCTTTTTAGAGACCGTGGAATCTGCCCCCAACCCCCTTACCCTTACCCCGGCCCCCTGCACAACATTTCTGGGTACCTCTGGCTATGCTTATGCCTGTACCTTCCCTTTAAATTGCTTTAAAGGAGCTGGCATTTCTATCGTGACTGGCTCACAGCCGGTAATAGGCGGCCCGTCATCGCTTAGGTTAAACGATTATTGATAGTCAGCAGTCAGTATGCCTGTCATGCATACGTGGATGATCGACTTATATCTATGCCCCCTGCACAGGGGATTTTCTCTCGAGCTTGTCCGGGGCTCTGTCAGGCCAGACTTTTTTCTCTGATAACACGGGGGCAAAACCACTTTAAGTTTCCGTAATGTCTGCACCATTTAAGAGAAGAAGAACTTGAAATCTAAATGCTAATTTGGGGGTGGCATGCGCCGGCAGTTGGAATCGTCAAACTTTAGAGAACAGAACTTTAGTGTAACAGTGGTAAAATGAGTCTTAAGGAAAAAATGAGTCTCGTTCACTTATCTTATATATTTGTTGAGTTCAATATTACAAGCACGTTGTTATTTTGATTTGACTACCAATCACATGTCAATATCTTCGTGAAACTTAGTGATATCTTTTATTGATTCGCATTTTGAAAGGCATTTTTTGTTTATTTTTTCTTCAAAAAGTAGCTGAATATTCACTTCAACCCATTCAAAAATGGAGTCACATTTATTACTGCGCACCATAAAACATTATTACAGTGGGTTGGGAAAAAGTACAGAAGCAACTTAAAGGGAAGGTACAACATTGGTAATGTTGGCCAAACTGCTTCTATGAGTATGCTTACTCTCTTTGAATCAAGATATACATTGAAGGGAAGGTACAACATTGGTAATGTTGGCCAAACCGCTTCTATGAGTATGCTTACTCTCTTTGAATCAAGATATACATTGAAGGGAAGGTACAACATTGGTAATGTTTGCAAAACCGCTTCTATGAGTATGCTTACTCTCTTTGAATCAAGATATACATTGAAGGGAAGGTACAACATTGGTAATGTTGGCAAAACCGCTTCTATGAGTATGCTTACTCTCTTTGAATCAAGATATACATTGAAGGGAAGGTACAACATTGGTAATGTTGGCAAAACCGCTTCTATGAGTATGCTTACTCTCTTTGAATCAAGATATACATTGAAGGGAAGGTACAACATTGGTAATGTTGGCAAAACTGCTTCTATGAGTATGCTTACTCTCTTTGAATCCAGATATACATTGAAGGGAAGGTACAACATTGGTAATGTTGGCAAAACTGCTTCTATGAGTATGCTTACTCTCTTTGAATCCAGATATACATTGAATGGAAGGTACAACATTGGTAATGTTTGCAAAACTGCTTCTATGAGTATGCTTACTCTCTTTGAATCAAGATATACATTGAAGGGAAGGTACAACATTGGTAATGTTGGCCAAACTGCTTCTATGAGTATGCTTACTCTCTTTGAATCCAAATATACATTGAAGGGAAGGTACAGCATTGGTAATGTTGGCAAAACTGCTTCTATGAGTATGCTTACTCTCTTTGAATCAAGATATACATTGAAGGGAAGGTACAACATTGGTAATGTTGGCAAAACTGCTTCTATGAGTATGCTTACTCTCTTTGAATCAAGATATACATTGAAGGGAAGGTACAGCATTGGTAATGTTGGCAAAACCGCTTCTATGAGTATGCTTACTCTCTTTGAATCAAGATATACATTAAAGGGAAGGTACAACATTGGTAATGTTGGCAAAACCGCTTCTATGAGTATGCTTACTCTCTTTGAATCAAGATATACATTGAAGGGAAGGTACAACATTGGTAATGTTGGCAAAACTGCTTCTATGAGTATGCTTACTCTCTTTGAATCCAAATATACATTGAAGGGAAGGTACAGCATTGGTAATGTTGGCAAAACCGCTTCTATGAGTATGCTTACTCTCTTTGAATCAAGATATACATTAAAGGGAAGGTACAACATTGGTAATGTTGGCAAAACCGCTTCTATGAGTATGCTTACTCTCTTTGAATCAAGATATACATTGAAGGGAAGGTACAACATTGGTAATGTTGGCCAAACCGCTTCTATGAGTATGCTTACTCTCTTTGAATCAAGATATACATTGAAGGGAAGGTACAGCATTGGTAATGTTGGCAAAACCGCTTCTATGAGTATGCTTACTCTCTTTGAATCAAGATATACATTAAAGGGAAGGTACAGCATTGGTAATGTTGGCCAAACCGCTTCTATGAGTATGCTTACTCTCTTTGAATCAAGATATACATTGAAGGGAAGGTACAGCATTGGTAATGTTGGCCAAACCGCTTCTATGAGTATGCTTACTCTCTTTGAATCAAGATATACATTGAAGGGAAGGTACAGCATTGGTAATGTTGGCCAAACCGCTTCTATGAGTATGCTTACTCTCTTTGAATCAAGCTATACATTGAAGGGAAGGTACAACATTGGTAATGTTGGCAAAACCGCTTCTATGAGTATGCTTACTCTCTTTGAATCAAGATATACATTGAAGGGAAGGTACAACATTGGTAATGTTGGCCAAACCGCTTCTATGAGTATGCTTACTCTCTTTGAATCAAGATATACATTGAAGGGAAGGTACAACATTGGTAATGTTGGCCAAACCGCTTCTATGAGTATGCTTACTCTCTTTGAATCAAGATATACATTGAAGGGAAGGTACAACATTGGTAATGTTGGCAAAACTGCTTCTATGAGTATGCTTACTCTCTTTGAATCAAGATATACATTGAATGGAAGGTACAACATTGGTAATGTTGGCAAAACTGCTTCTATGAGTATGCTTACTCTCTTTGAATCAAGATATACATTGAAGGGAAGGTACAACATTGGTAATGTTTGCAAAACTGCTTCTATGAGTATGCTTACTCTCTTTGAATCAAGATATACATTGAAGGGAAGGTACAGCATTGGTAATGTTGGCAAAACTGCTTCTATGAGTATGCTTACTCTCTTTGAATCAATATATACATTGAAGGGAAGGTACAACATTGGTAATGTCGGCAAAACTGCTTCTATGAGTATGCTTACTCTCTATGAATCAAGATATACATTGAAGGGGAGGTACAGCTCTTTATAAAGATGGATTTAACTTTTAAAAGTGTTGAATTAACATTGATAAAGTTAGACTTAACTTGACTCCGTATTATTTCAACACTTTCTTTGAGTTGAATTTAACTTATTGTTGTCCCTCACCGAACTCTTCTAATTGGTTGATTCAACACTTTAGTTTTAAGAGTGTACATTCCAAATACTAGAAAATGAGGTTGTTTTCGATACAAACACAACAAGCTGAATAACTAACCATTATAGGCCTAGTAAATTTAAAGAGTACTGGTACATAACATAATATTTTGTATGCAATTTGTTTGAAGTCACGTTTGACTATTGTCCCTCGTTTACCCACGTCGACATGGCATAATAGCCTACTTCCAAAAATTACTTAGCGAGGAAGTCAAGATAATTCAAAAAAATGAACAAAATGCCACAAGTTGTATCACGTTACACGGATGTTAAACTTATGTAGGCCTAGTATAACTAAATCGCACTTACCTTGTGTATTTGAAAGCACGGCTGTAGCGCTGGAACCTAGCATTTGTGACACTTAACGCGTTTACTGTCCTAAATCGCTTCTGTATACAGGACGTCCCGTGTGATTTGGCGCGATCCCAGAACTAATTTGCCACTACAAGGATTCGCCTCGTGTACCCAGGGCACCCTTGGCGTTGAACTCTCGGCTCCACGAGGTTACACTTGAGATCTCGTTGTATAAAGAACGGCAAGAGGCGAGTACTGGGAAAGTAGTTCAACCGTGTAATCACCATGGGAACATCTCCTCATCATAGCGTGGCTCAAGTATCATCTGTTCTGACATTCTACTTTGGATTAGGCTGTCATCTTCACTTGCCGTTCATCCAGTCATCTCTAGTCTTGTTGCTAGCTCAGAAAGGAGGCCGTGAAAAGTTGTCTCTCCGTAAAGCAGTAAGGTTTGAGGCTGCTCTGTTTAACAGTAGTAATTTAGATTCCAGTCAAAACTATCCACTATCCCAGCCAATAATTGTCTCTTTTATAGGCTTAGCTCTACAGTTCAATACTTGTCCCTTGCCTCTGTTTAGCAGATTAAGTTTATAGTCATCATTTATGATTTAGTCGACGTTTCATTCACCAGTGCATGTATCTCTATCGCTAATTGGCTCTACGGTAAGCCAAGCCTCTAGCCTTTGCCTAATATTTCTACAAGTTGGTCGTTATAATGTCCATACGAGCTATTGTGATCACTCTGTAGTCTGGTCCAAAAACCACTTTCAGAAGGACTACTTTCAAGTCGATTATACAAACTTTTCTGTCAAAGCGTGCACTGTAAATTATAAACTCGGAAAGTTTTTTATCACGGTCTCTATAGTGTCTTCCTCGCAGTACGACGTTTCTGGTAAGACTGCAATAAGTTAGGTAGTCTTACTTCCACTGACTGACGTCATTTGTAAACAGTAGTTTTGTTCTGTCTCTATCATACAATGAACTCAAACCAGCAGTCGATCTACTGCTGTTCCTCTGGTTTTATAGTATAGCAACATTACGGGCATGTCTTCAGGAAACAGACCTGATTATGCGCGGGAAATGTTCAAGTTCACTTGTTGTCAATTTTGCGGGGCTTTGATGTTTAACAGGTTCCCCCAGATGATGTCTGATAGAAAGGGTAAAGGTTGGAGACCGACGATATATCAGTCTGGCACCGCGGCTTCCAAGTATAGCGACAACGTGGAAAAATCGCGCTGCAATGTCTTGACCGTAAACTTTAGACAGTATACGTGTGTTCTGGCTGCTATTTTTTCTGCAGTGCACTTCGTCATTGGCTTAAAAATTATAAATTAATTATAAAAAGGTTCTTCAATAATTAATTCACCAACAATTTCTAGTGGTTAGAACGCTCACTTTGCAAGTCTGAGGTACCCGGATCAAGACTACAATCACGGCCAAAATTCACAAAGACAGACAATAAGCGCATGGATCAAAAGGGCATGTCGCTGACATATACTACGAGGGAATTCAGATAATCCCGGCCAAAATAGTTGGGACACGTGACAATAAACATACTCTCCCCTGCCCCCCTGTCGTTAAATTCAAAAATTAATTTTTAGCATACAAATGCATATGTCGACGGCGTGTACTGCAGAAAAAATCGTGTTCTGGCCGTTTGTTATCGGCAATGTCACATGAAATCCAAATGTATTACTCATGGAATGACCCCACGGTTCCTTGTCTTCGATAAGAAATTGTCAATTTAACCATGGCTTAGATTTCACAATGTTTACCCAATTGACTTCATCACCGGTTATAAAAGGGCAAAGGTAGAAGTAATATATATATATATATATATATATATATATATATATATATATATATATATATATATATATATATATATATATATATATATATATATATATATATATATATATATATGTCCCGTTAATTGTGTGATCCCCGCTACTGCTGTTACCCGGGTTGTTTGCATCTGACCGGAGCTTGATCCCTGGCTACTCGGCAGATATGGTTTGGCCTCTGACCTGGCCCCATAGAGCAGAAGTGGACCGCCCACCAACATAGGGGCTGGTTAGCTCAGTTGGTAGAGCGCTCGTACGGTAATCGAGAGGTCGCGGGTTCGAGTCCGGCATCGGCTAATTTTTCTTTGCTCGCTACCCGTTTATAATATTTCAGGTCAGTTTCGCATATAAATCTACTTTGTGTACAACCACATAAAAGGCTTGTGTCCCGTTAATTGTGTGATCCCCGCTACTGCCATTACCGGACTTGTAACAAGTAGGCCTATTAAATGTCGAGTTAATATATATATATCTGCTCTGGAAGCAATGCATTGCCTACGTCTTTAGATAGGATACAGAGGAAAATGTACCAAGTAGGCCTATTGAGTGTCGAGTTAATATATATATATATATATATATATATATATATATATATATATATATATATATATATATATATATATATATATACTATATCTATATATATATATATATATATATACATACATACATACATACATATATCTATACATACATATATATATATACATACATACATACATAATCTATCTATACATACATACATACATACATACATACATACATACATACATACATACATACATACATACATACATACATATATATATATATATATATATATATATATATATATATATATATATATATATATATATACATACATACATACATACATACATACATATATATATATATATATATATATATATATATATATATATATTAACTCGACACTCAATAGGCCTACTTGGTACATTTTCCTCTGTATCCTATCTAAAGACGTAGGCAATGCATTGCTTCCAGAGCAGATATTTCGTTCTCACCTGTAGGCGTAACTGAGCGTTATAATACATAGGCCCTATGGTCATGGTCTTAGGTATGATTATAGTTTTGGTATTGATACAAAAAAGAGTTTTATGAGTTTCAATCTGAAAGCTAAATGTTTACAAAGGTGATACTTGTACTGATCGCCCTAAGAAATATTTCCGACTGAAATGCTGTCATCTTCGAGAAAATTGTATATGAAGACCTCCAAAAAACGCCAACAGCTGATTTCGATTGCAACAATCGAAATGAACACAATATGAACATGCACAAAATAAAATAGAAACCGTTATTCGCTGTTTTCTCGAAAACGTGAACACCGATTTGGATGAAATTTTTTAAATTTTAGTTTTATGATGTTTTATGAAAACTAAATGATTGGAATGAATGCGTTCTTCAAAAAAACAATAATAATACTAATAATAATAATGTGTGGATTTATATAGCGCACGTATCCACCAACTAAGTGGTGCTCAAGGCGCATTATATTATTATCCCTGCTCATAAGGCTCATAAGGTTCATAAATCATTCCTGAAACCATCTCAGCTCCCTGGGGAGTATACAGCTCAATTGCTGCCATTTCTAGCGCATATAGAGCAAACCAACTCTGCCTTCACAGGTACCCATTTAACCCCTGGGTGGAGAGAAGCAATTATGATTAAATGTCTTGCTCAAGGACATAAGTGTCACGGCCGTGATTCGAACCCACATTATGTTGCTAACACCAGAACTTGAATCCGGTAAGCTAGATGTATTATACCTTTAAATGTCCTATGAAATTCAATTTTATGTAGAAACATATTTGAGCAAATATTATATCCATGTTTATTGATATTTAAAACAAAATAGGAGGTCTATTTTTTTAAGTAAAGAGTAAAGTGAAGATTGAGGGAACTGTTTAAATTTGTAACAATCTTCATGCTTTCCTTGACACATGAGGTCGCTGTTTTGTGGAGTGTCGTGGCCGAGCGGTCTAGCTTACCGGATTCAAGTTCTGGTGTTAGTAGCAGAATGTGGGTTCGAAACCCGGCCGTGACACTTGTCTCCTTGAGCAAGACACTTAACCATAATTGCTTCTCTCCACCCAGGGGTTAAATGGGTACCTGTGAGGGCAGAGTTGGTTGATTAGCCTTATATGCGCTGTAATGGCAGCAATTGAGCTGTATACTCCCCAGGGAGCTGAGATGGTTTCAGGAATGATTTATGAGCCTTATGAGCCTTATTATTATTATTACTATTATTATTATTATTATTATTATTATTATTATTATTATTAACTAAGCAGAAACCCAGTGTCACACCAGCCAGTGGCGGACCGTCAGGGGGGGCTGGGGGGGGCAGCCGTCCCCCGGCCCGGAGGGGGGGGGGGGCCCGGACCCCCTCCCCAAAGAAAAAAAAAAATAATAATAATTTTTTTTTAACATTCTGGTGGAGGGGGGTGGGGGTGGGGGTGGTTGGGGGACCGGGCCCGAGCTGGAACTTACACAAATCAACCGGGCCCTTTCTTTATTTTGAGCTCCCCTGAAAACATGAAGTGTAATCATGACGGGTCTCTCGGAAATCACGTGTGGTTAGGGAATGATGCCTGGGGGGGGGGGGGGGGGGGGCGACCGTGCGCTCTGCCCCCCGGCCCGGCGGTAACTTGTTCCGCTACTGACACCAGCACTGAAAATTCACAAAATCGAAACCCCAAACCTTGCCCAAGAAAAACAGCGGTTACCTCAAAACGTTTACTGGTTTGTAAAGGGAGCTGTATCGTCACAATCAACAGGGCATGGAATCAGAATGCTAGTTTTAGATTAACTCAGTGACTGCCATAATACCCCCACGCGATAATGTCATATTACCGTTCCTGCTGCAAAAATGAGCCACTCTTTTCAGTCACTGCGTTAATCTTAAACTAGGATTATTGATTCCATGTCCTGTCGAAAGTCTGCTCTGATCGTGACGATACTGCCCCTGTAAGCAAACAATCAGTTCAAAAGACACACTGGAATAAGAAAACTGACTTTGTAATTTTAGTCAACTTTAATCAAAAGTTGCACTGTGACATCATTGGTTTGTTCATGAATATGCAGATTCTATTAGCATACAGACCCAAAAGTGGTATCAAAACACCCACAAACTGCATGGCAATGCAAGGTAGAATAGTGTCATGTTTGTAAGTTAGACAATTCCTACTTCATATCCCCTTCAAGTCTTCGGTGTTCTGACGTCCAGTATTTATACTTTTACAGCTGCATGTTACTTCACCTGCAACCCATTACATTTGAAGTACAATCTGAAGATGGCTCCAATTAAGGATCTACGCACCCAATTTTGAGCCCCTATCGATTAATTTCAGCTGGCGGATTTGCATAATAAGATGATAGACAATATAGCTATCAACAAATTCACGATAATTGTCACCGGATGACGGATTACTGTCAGCTGATTTAGCCGGGAGCTTCATGGGTTTTAAAGGCACTTCCCAACTCTTAATTCATAAATTTCTCATTGTGAGGAAATTATATACATGTAAGTGTGAAGTGCCCCTCTAAGACTGTGTCCCTTGGAATATACTTTGACCTAGTTAATCTATCTCAGACAGTAGTCATCATTAACTACTTAAAGGGTCTACACAGAAAATACAACTTGCATACAATACAATACAATACAATACAATACAATGAAGGCATTTATATAGCGCTCTTACACAAACGGTATCACAGCGCATGATACATAATTATACATGATATTTTAGATACATGATATTTTTTTCCAAATACCCATGCTTGTGGGCAAACTTGGACATATATGTTTAGTATAAACGGAAATTTGTGTGAAGTGTTCGAGTTTTAACAAATGTTAATCTTCAACACGCGGGGCGCTACGGTGAGATCGCAACAGGAACTAAGTGTCACAGCAACACTAAAAGTGCACAAAATCATATCCTGAATCCTTGCCCAAGAAAACAGTGGTTACTTCAAAATGTTTTCTGACTGGTAACCAACCACTCAGTTAATGTGGCAACATACAATGTTAACAGAATTGACTTGTTGTGAACAGACGGGAAATTAAGGTGCACAAACCAACCATGTAGTTGCATCTGATCCCGCTGTGACGTGATTTGCTCGAATGGATTTGCTCATGAATATGCAAATTTTCATAACCAAAAATTCCTAAAGAGTTGACAAATATTATCAAAACACCTACAAATTGGCAAATAAAACATAGTAAATTGATGTCCACATGAAAACTGAGTTGCGCATAATGTTTTCAAGGTAGAAAGTTGCACAAAAAAAACAATCAAGCAAACAAACAAACAAACAAACAAACAAAAATCATTGTTATTTTTAATTTTTGTTTTATTTAAGGTTTATAGGTAAAACTTGTAGCTTTGCATGGTGAAGAGGATACGTAAGCCTAATTGCGGTGACACCATGTGAAAATCTCAACTGAGTGGTAATTAGTTCTGAAAAGAACTGGAGGTTACAACTCGACGTTTCGATCAGTATGCTCTGATCGTCTTCAGCTAGGTTCGTCTTAAGGTGTTACGTTTAAGATGTCCCTGAACAGGTGATTGATTTATGAGTGGTGTCCCTGTTTTGCTGTTCCCTGTCTGCTTTTGTTCCTGTGTCTACATCGTTTATTTCCTGTCTTACCCAGTCTTTTGTCAGTTGTGCCCTCGGTGTTTCTGAATGGCAGTCAAAGTGACCTAGTGTCACCATTATTCGTTTAGCCAATTTCTATTTATTTGATTTTATATCATTAATGGTGACCCCGTTTCAAACGACGTGCGCTATATAAGTCCACACATTATTATTATTATTATTATTATTATTATTATTATTATTATTATTATTATTATTATTATTATTATTATTATTATTATTATTATTATTATTATTATTATTATTATTATTATTATTATTATTATTATTATTATTATTATTATTATTATTATTATTATTATTATTATTATTATTATTATTATTATTATTATTATTATTATTATTATTATTATTATTATTATTATTATTAATTGAATAATATTAGACAGAAAGGACTGAAAAGCAACACACAAGGATTTAATATATAAACTCAGAGGATTTTAATTAAACATATTTGTATTAATATTTACATTAATATTTACATTTTATTTACAAGGGACATATGGTTAATATCTAGGTGTCATCACACATATTTCGTTTTACGTTTCTTTTCTATCAAGATTTGTCACTCAGACATATAGGCTATTCAAACTTCGATCTGGTATAGGTAAAACTTGTAGCTTTGCACGGTGAAGAGGATAAGTAAGACTAATTGCGGTGACATCATGTGAAATTTTATAATGTAATGGAATTTTATATTTATTTATTTAATATAAATTACCGTAGTCTATGTACACTGGGAAATCGATGTTCATGTTTCTTAACATGACAGTATATATTTTGGATCTTGAATCTTGTATTTATAAGCCCTTTAAATGGGCAGTGTCGTCACGATCAACAAGGCAAGGAATCGGAGTGCTATTTTTGGATTAACTGAATGACTGCCATAATACCCCGACATGATAAAGGTCGTATTACCGTTGCTGCTGCATACATGAGCCAGTAATTTTCTTGAAATAGGACACCGATTCCATGCCCTGTTGAAAGTCTGCTTTGATCGTGACGATACTGCCCCTTTAAGCTAATTGTCTGCGCGTCTTCAAGTTCCACGCATGAGTGCAAAATAATTGAATAAGCTTGCTCCATGCGAACCTACACGATAGATAACCCATTTAACACTAAGAGTCTGCGTGTGGTTCCTTCAGATATCAAGAGTGTACAAACGCACTTCACTTTGAAATGTAAAGTTCAAATGGGTGAGTTCAAGAGTGCCCTTCAGAAGAAAACAAAGTACGCCCTGTTTTCAAGCACAGCGTGCACCCTTCCTGTCAGATGAAGAGGGGATCACAATTTGCAAGAGTGATAATTATATTATTCTGGCCCTTCGAAAAGAAACTGCGTGTTGTCCCTGGACGCACCATTTCAATTATTGGCCATTATTGATAGCTTATTGCGCGTCATGAATGACGTAAAATGATATTAGGTTTTCCCCAGTGGGTTATTTAAAGAGACCGTATCGTCACGATCAACTAGACCACATGGCATGGAATCGGAGTGCTAGTTTTAGACAAATTCAATAACTGAAAATAGTATCCCACATGATAAGGTCATGATTACCGTTGCTGCTGCATAAAGGAGCCAGTAATTTCCAGTCACTGTGTTGTTCAACATAAACTAGGACACCGATTCCATGCCCTGTTGAAAGACTGCTCTGATCGTGACGATACTGCCCCTTTAAGTTAATTTTAGTTGACAAGCGCTTCGTAATAAAATAAAACTTTAATACCAGGCCGTGATAAGATCACCATTGGCTATTGCATAGGTCTGTATATAATAATTATTCAGCCACTTGCTCATTATTTATGCATTAATTAGCCACAGTAATATCAGGGCAATGGTCTTATTGTGTCCAAAGTTGTCCAGACCAGCGCATGCTCGTGGGGTAGTATTTTTTCAGTCTCTGTTTTCATCAAAAACTAGTATACCGTTTCCATGCCCAGTATGTCGAAAGTATTATCTGAACGTGAGGTATTGTCCCTTTAAAAACCACAGAGTCCAAAACAGCCATTTCTATAATAATAATAATAATAATAATAATAATAATAATAATAATAATAATAATAATAATAATAATAATAATAATAATAATAATAATAATAATAATAATAATAATAATAATAATAATAATAATAATAATAATAATACTAATAATACTAATAATAATAATAATAATAATAATAATAATAATAATAATAATAATAATAATAATAATAATAATAATAATAATAATAATAATAATAATAATAATAATAATAATAATAATAATAATAATAATAATAATAATAATAATAATAATAATAATAATAATAATAATAATAATAATAAGGACTTATATAGTGCACGTATCCACCAAACTGGTGCTCAAGGCGCATTATATTATTACCCCTGCTCATCAGGCTCATAAATCATTCCTTAAACCATCTCAGCTCCCTGGGGAGTATACAGCTCAATTGCTGCCATTACAGCGCATATAGGGCGAATTAAACACAACAACCAACTCTGTCCTCACAGGTACCCATTTACCCCTGGGTGGAGAGAAGCAATTATGGTAAAGTGTCGTGCTCAAGGACACAAGCACCATGGTCGCGGTTGGGTTCGATTCGAACCCACATTCTGACGACTCAGCCAACAGAACACAAATCCGATGCACTAAACCGCTCAACCATGGCACTCGACCAAAGTCCAATGGAGTCCATCCACAAAGTGACCTGACTTTAAATCCAAAAATAAACATCTTTGGAGGACATTTGTTTTCCCTCCCTGCTTAGCAGCTCAATGAAATTGGCCCTCTGATCTGGTGTGGTATTAACGAGATGTTGCATTTTGTGTGTACGGACTCTACTGTGTGAAAAATTCATCACGGCCATGATCTATTTCAAATGTTGTAATACATACATTTCACGTATTCTCAAAATGACAACATGTCAGAGGGAATAGGTTTTTTTCCCGAGATATTTGGTGCCATCACCAAGTTAGCATCAAGCAAGTATTTACATTATAATTCATTATTTTTGTAATCGGGTAAGTTAATATTAAAAATGTGTAGAGGTTACTGCCTTTAATTTCATTATAAAACGGAGCGTAAGGCTAAATTGAGTGCCGCGATATCAACGCTTTATTGATGACTGATTCAATAAAACCACTTCTCCGTAATAAAAGATCTTTTACAATACTTTGTTATCCACATTTAAGTGGTCTCTTTTTAGCGGAAATTGCAGAGCCCCCGGCAGTCCTGAGGGGGTTGGATTATTCGCGAGACTTACGTTGGCTTAACGAAATGCATCCTTGGCCAGTTCGGTGGTCCACAGTGAACTGATTGCCCGCTGAAAGATGCCATTTGGTAGTCTGGGTAGAATTTTGAATAAGCAAAAGTTCAAAAGGTGCTGCATGGTGAAAATTGTGTCTTCTTTGCGTCACATATACGCCTTGGGGCTGCTCACTCTGTTTCCTTGAATGTTTATCAGAGCAGAACTCTCGTCACGTTTAGCATGTATTTGTACTGGAGATCGCCATGTAGTTGGGTCAATTGACAGTTCTTGATGAAACTGCAGGGTCATGAAAATGCCTAATTCAGACTGGACTGGATTGGTCGTAGATGGGGTTGTTTACCATGACAATATCTGTGTACCAAGGGGACAAAGGGTATGTTCCATGTTTCATCGCCATACCCATGGGCGGATCCATGTTGGATGGAAAAGGAAAATGGTGTCCCTTTCTTATGGTCATGCAAACAATGGAAATTTAACAACAGTTTTTTGTGTGCCCCTTCCCCTTTAAGGCAGCGTTTCCCCGCCCCTTTTTTCAAGACACTGGCTTAACGTGCGCCTGCCCATAGGAAATTTACCATACTTTCTGTTCCCAATCACTGTTAAAACAAGTGTTAATGTTTACAACGCCTTTCTGATAACCCTGAATACCTTTATAGCGGCTAAAATGCGATGTGGTGTACCAAAATCATATTGTGTGTATACCAAAAACACATATCATGTGCGATGAATTCAGACACAACTGATCGAGACACGTTAAGCGAGGCGTTTAAATTATATACCAAAACACTGTCGTTTATAGGAGGATGATGACACTTTATGAACACCAACGCACGTTTATTTAACAAAATAATTAATTATAGATCAAAAAAAATAAAATAAAAGGGTTTACAAATTAAAGGTATGATATAGCTTTGGTAATGATCAAAAATGTTTGATGAGTTTCAATCTGAAAGCTAAATGTTTGCAAAGGTGATACTTGTACCAATCGCCCTAAGAAATATTTCCGTCTGAAATGCTGTCATCTTTGAGAAAATATATGAAGACCTCCAAAAACGCAACAGCTGATTTCGATTGCAGCAATCGAAATTAACACAATATGAACATGCTTATAAAATAGAAACTGCTATTCGCTGTTTTCTCGAAAACTTGAACACCGATTTGGATGAAATTTTCAAAGGTTAGTTTTATGATGTGTATTTTGAAAACTAGATGATTGGAATGAATGCATTCTTTAAAAAAAACAATGGTGTATCATACCTTTAACATGATGAACATTGTTTTATACAGTCCTCCCATTCCCATTTGTCCAACCTAGCTGCTGGGTGCCCTCCCCTCCTACACCACCCAGGATCATACCCATCCCTCCGACACCACCCAGGATCATACCCATCCCTCCCACACCACCCAGGATCATACCCATTCCTCCTACACCACCCAGGATCATACCCATCCCTCCTACACCACCCAGGATCAAACCCATCCCTCCTACACCACCCAGGATCATACCCATCCCTCCTACACCACCCAGGATCATACCCATCCCTCCTACACCACCCAGGATCATACCCATCCCTCCTACACCACCCAGGATCATACCCATCCCTCCTACACCACCCAGGTTCATATCCATCCAGGGTGGCCCTAGCTGGGATGCCTGGAGTCCCAATTTGATAGAATGTTGCCTAAGTCTTGTAATTGGAGTCTTTAAAGGGACATGGAATCGGAGAGCTAGATTTAGATTATCTCAGTGACTGAAAATAATATCCCACATGATAAGGTCATTGCCGCTGCATAAATGAGCCAGTCATTTTCAGTAACACTGTGTTCATCTTAAACTAGGACACCGATTCCATGCCCTGTTGAACCGATCTGCTCAGATGATGACGATACTGCCCCTTTAATATTAAAAATGTTTTCCTTGGCTAAGAGGGAACGGACGTGGAAAAATTGGTACTTCCGTATACTGGTAACCATGCATTATCTCAAAAGATCATACCCACTGGTTCTTATCAGTCAATGGTCCAATTTCACAGAACTGCTAAGCAGAGAGTTTTGCTAAGCAAATATTTTCGCTTAGCATTCAATAAAACAAACTACCAGCCAAAGTACATACATTTTAAGTGCAAGTTATGTTGGTAACCAAGAAAAATATACTACTCAAAACAGTTTAGGGAACACCGGATTTTTAACATCAAATAGGTTTGAAATGTTCCATGAACCGGGATTTTCATTTGCAACCCCCTCTCTCAGTAGTCATGTCATGAAATGTGTAATCACTACATGCATCCTTTATCATCTGTTTCATTGTGCAGTTGTTTCTCATCAATTCTGTGAAACATTGTGTTTATCTGAAATAAATGATCTTGCTTTAACTGAGATTATTCCGGTGTTCCCTAAATTGTTTTGAGTAGTATATATACTAAGCTAAATTTCTGATAAGCATTTTTTTTCTGCTGAGCAGCTGATGATATTGGGCCCGTTATTGAGTATATTATACTCTTCATCGGAACTCAATCAAATGGAAACGAGAAGTTCTACTCTTCTGATATTCGTACCGTGCATGAGCTGTTGAGGGCACAGTGTTGTTAGACCACTGTAGGCGAAAAGGGCAGCGATAGTGCGTTGCGTTTTGCGTATTTTGCAGTTGATGTGCGTACGCGCGGAATATCTCCAGTGATCAAGTACACGCGTGCTGAGTACCATCCGCTCAGTGCACATCGTAGCCCTCTAGCGGTGAATTTGTACCCAGTGTCTTGATGAGAGCCACTTTGGCGTGTTCTCTTTGAATCAAGATATACAGTGAAAAGTTGTGCGTACAAATGATGTGCGTATGTTATGGTACCAGCCAATGATCGCTGGAGATATTCCGCGCGTACGTACATCAACTGCAAAATACGCCAAACACGACGCACTATCGCTGCCCTTTTTCCCACAGTGGTCTAACAACATGTGCCCTCAACAGCTCATGCACGGTGCGGATAACATACGCACATGAAGTGTACGCACAACGCTCACGACGCCAAAGTGGCCATCATCTAGACTGGTCCCCTGTCTATACCCTATCAAGGATATAGACAGGCTCCAAGCGTACCACTCAAAGGATTTCTTTGGATATGTTAACGCGTTGTGCTGAAGATCAACGTCACGCTTCGAGGCTCGCGAGCTAGCTACCAACCAAGGTCAAAGTTCAGCATCGGGAAAAATATGGCGGCCGCACGGCCAGGATCTGGCGCAATTCACGCGCCTCTAGCTCAAAGCGTGACGTCACTGATCTTCAGGCTAGTTACTATCATCAAACACTGGGTGCAATTTCACCGCTAGAGGGCTACGATGTGCACTGAGCGAATAGGAAAGCATGATGTAACAATCTTTTCAAAAATGATCAAAGTTTGAGACCTTGATCAGGGGTGCGTCTTCGCGACCCTGACCAGAAATATGTTTGAGATTCGGTCATTGATTAAGGTTGTGCTGCGATGACGTCATTGTTCTGACCAAACATGAAACAAAGTTTGTGATCGGTTACACTTGGTTTCAAGATGGCGGATTGTATAAAAAGTAACGGAAGTTTTGTTAATTATTTGTTAAAACATGATGGAATTATTGTTTGTATACGTGCATATATTCCAAGTTTATTACTAGCACTCACAAGTTCCATTTTGCAAACATTTTAATTACACCGTATATTTTGAGAAACATTTAAGGATTGAACACGTCACAAACTGAAAACAACTTTCTGGTTACATTCTCGTTTTCGCGGCGTAGCTCTGCCATCTTGTTTCTGGTCAAGAATTTGACGTCAGAAACAAGTTTCTGTTCGTGTTCGCCAAAACACGAACTGTTTTTGGTCAACAACGTCCATTAACAGTTTTCTAAAGAAGGACCCCATCCCCGCTGACTTTATAGCCTTTCGTCAAGGCGCACACAGCGTTAGGAAAGCAGCAGCTAACTACTCGGGGAAAAAACAACAACCAGCGCGAGTGGCTATATCCTGTAGTATGACTATAAAGCTTTCTGTATATAAGATGACAATGGTAGATCACGAATTATCCATTAGGCCAAAAATGTCCCTGGTTTCTGATCTCGCATGCGTCGCCTCAGACCCGCGTGTCGGCATTTTTATTTTTTATTTATTTTTTATTTTTTGAAACTTGATGTATCTGTTTTTAAACGACTGTTTTCACATAGGGGTATGAACATTTGCCCGATTTTTGAGGCCTCTTGATCTTAGCCGCCATACTATGTGTATGACAATTACAAACAATTACAAACAATTATGAACAAATTTTGAAGTCGACCTATGACCAGAAATCAGAAAGATTTTTGTTGGCCTTAATTAATTTTTCAAAAAGGATAAATAAATATATTTAAATATAGGCCTAGGCCTATATATATATATATAATAATAATAATAATGTGTGGACTTATATAGCGCACGTATCCACCAACTGAGTGGTGCTCAAGGCGCATTATATTATTACCCCTGCTCATAAGGCTCATAAGCTCATAAATCATTCCTGAAACCATCTCAGCTCCCTGGGGAGTATACAGCTCAATTGCTGCCATTACAGCGCATATAGAGCTAATCAACCAACTCTGCCCTCACAGGCAACGGCGGATCCAGGGGGGGGCCAACGGGGGCCATGGCCCCCCAAAAAAAACCGAAGCTGTACGCCCCCCCCCCCCCCCCCAAAAAAAAAAAAAAAAAGAAAAGAAAAGAAAAGAAAAGAAGAAAAAAAAGGGGGAAAAAGAGAGACAAAACAAAACCCCACAACTTTACGCCCCCTCCTTGTGCAGCTAAGTCTTGCTTATACGTTCAGCTTTTGTTAAAGTATGCAAATTACAACACACTGATTGGCTACATGAATGTGTTCATAATCCTACTCACGATCCAACATTGCCACAAAATTTGCAATGGTAGTTTGTGCAGTTAAGCCAAGCTGCATTAGACGAGGCGTACACGGTGATTGTATGCATGGCTTATGCACACGCGACTGGTTGTGTGGGGTTTCCTGGATATTAGGTGAGCCATGCAACGTCCGCAATGTAGGCCTACGTTTAGACTTGGCGCGAACATCGCGTGCATAAAACGCATTTCAACGACCATTATAGGGCTCATATACAGTGGAAAAAGCTAATCTATTTATGAATAATATTTGTCCGCTCAGAGCAACCAGAAGCTAAGCATTTCCGGAAACCCTGCATTAGTCAAGTGGTTAGACCGCAGGACCTAGCCTACAATCACAAGGTTGCGGGTTCAAATCCAAAGCTTATCACTGAAATTTCATACTAAATCAAGTATTGTCGTCTAGACCCACAAAACAAACAAACCCCACCAGAAACGTTTTGCGCTCGCAAATACGCCCCTCCACTGAGCATTTGGCCCCCCCTAAACTTTGGGCCTAGATCCGCCGTTGCTCACAGGTACCCATTTAACCCCTGGATGGAGAGAAGCAATTATGGTTAAGTGTCTTGCTCAAGGACACAAGTGTCACGGCCGGGATTCGAACCCACATTCTGCTGCTAACACCAGAACTTGAGTCCGGTAAGCTAGACCGCTCGGCCACGACACTCCACATATACAGACAATTCTACTGCTGTCCTATACAGTACTCTGTATCATTACGTCAAGGGCTCATCAGTGGAGTGAAATCCTGAAGCGCACCCATGATGATAGTGCCAGTATGCTGTCGCCTTGTCCATATCTTCAAGAAGCATATTATCTGAGACATCCTTCCTCTCAATCCACCAGCATCCGGGCACTCGACAACTGAATCATCTGATGAGCAGACACTTCAATCTTATTAATTATTGATGGACGTGGCCAACGGGGGTCAATGATCTGGTACTCGGATCAATCAGTTCCAATTTTCCACGACAGCAGGGGTGGATGGAGTGGGGGTGGATGGTTTGAGTACAGTGATTACGTATCCTGCTGGGAGAAAGAATAGCGAACACTGTCCCGAACAATTGCGGGAATAAAATAAAATTTACGTTTCGTACAATTAATTTTGGATTCCGTGATGTTTCTGTTGATAAGCAAAAGTACAACATTGGTAATGTTGGCAAAATTACGGCTTCTATGATAGTATGCTTACTCTCTTTGAATCAAGATATACATTGAAGGGAAGGTACAACATTGGTAACGTTGGCAAAACTGCTTCTATGAGTATGCTTACTCTCTTTGAATCAAGATATACATTAAAGGGAAGGTGCAACATTGGTAACGTTGGCAAAACTGCTTCTATGAGTATGCTTACTCTCTTTGAATCATGATATACATTAAAGGGAAGGTGCAACATTGGTAACGTTGGCAAAACTGCTTCTATGAGTATGCTTACTCTCTTTGAATCAAGATATACATTGAAGGGAAGGTACAACATTGGTAACGTTGGCAAAACTGCTTCTATGAGTATGCTTACTCTCTTTGAATCATGATATACATTAAAGGGAAGGTGCAACATTGGTAACGTTGGCAAAACTGCTTCTATGAGTATGCTTACTCTCTTTGAATCAAGATATACATTAAAGGGAAGGTACAACATTGGTAACGTTGGCAAAACTGCTTCTATGAGTATGCTTACTCTCTTTGAATCAAGATATACATTAAAGGGAAGGTACAACATTGGTAACGTTGGCAAAACTGCTTCTATGAGTATGCTTACTCTCTTTGAATCAAGATATACATTAAAGGGAAGGTACAACATTGGTCATGCTGGCCAAACTGCTTCTATGAGTATGCTTACTCTCTTTGAATCAAGATATACATTAAAGGGAAGGTACAACATTGGTAATGTTGGCAAAACTGCTTCTATGAGTATGCTTACTCTCTTTGAATCAAGATATACATTGAAGGGAAGGTACATCATTGGTCATGTTGGCAAAACTGCTTCTATGAGTATGCTTACTCTCTTTGAATCGAGATATACATTAAAGGGAAGGTACATCATTGGTAATGTCGGCAAAACTGCTTCTATGAGTATGCTTACTCTCTTTGAATCGAGATATACATTGAAGGGAAGGTACAACATCGGTCATGTCGGCAAAACTGCTTCTATGAGTATGCTTACTCTCTTTGAATCGAGATATACATTGAAGGGAAGGTACAACATCGGTCATGTCGGCAAAACTGCTTCTATGAGTATGCTTACTCTCTTTGAATCAATATACACATTGAAGGGAAGGTACAACATCGGTCATGTCGGCAAAACTGCTTCTATGAGTATGCTTACTCTCTTTGAATCAAGATATACATTGAAGGGAAGGTACAACATTGGTCATGTCGGCAAAACTGCTTCTATGAGTATGCTTACTCTCTTTGAATCAAGATGTACATTGAAGGGAAGGTACAACATTGGTAATGTCGGCAAAACTGCTTCTATGAGTATGCTTACTCTCTTTGAATCAATATACACATTGAAGGGAAGGTACAACATCGGTCATGTTGGTAAAGCTGTTTCTTCGAGTATGCTTACTCACTTTGAATCAAGATATACATTGAACGGCCAACCTCTGAAGGTTTCAGAAGCTCAATGAGGAGTCTAATCCGTGAGAAATGTGTGATACGGCATTGATTGGAGCAAAAACCTTTTAAAAATCCACTACAGTTTTACTATACAAAATACTACAGTTTAATTGCAGTATTATTTTAGTAAAACTGTACTATTTGGGAAGTTTTACTTCAATTTTACTCCAATATAGGAAGGAAACTATATTTTTACTACAGTTATTAGAGTAAAACTTTACATACTACAGTAAAACTATAGATTTATTTCAGTAAAACTAGTAAACTACAGTGGATTTTTATAAGGGAAGGTTGCCGCCTGGCAAATTTGTGAAAGAGCACAAATTTATTAGTGTTCTCTCTGAAACGAAATCACTTCAGACAGAATAATTTCTCAGGATGATTGGTATATCTTTATCACCTTCATATCATGTTTGCTTTCAGATAATAATTCAATCATTTTGTAATCGGGTAATTACCAATGTTGTACCTTCTCTATGAAGATTTTAACGGGTGAAAAGTAAATACATAGTTTAAGTAAAAACATAACAAATCTCTTCAAAATGCGACAAATTTAACAAAAACCTGCACTGCATACCTTCATTGACTTTATTGAACTGAACAGTGGCGGGACTAGGGTCCAATTTTCAGGGGGGGCACTAGAGGGTGCACCACTTTTTCTAGGGGGGCATGTCAATACTTGAATCCTGCAGTCTCAAATAGGGACCTATTTTTTCAAAATTTTGAATGGGGGCACCCGGGGGGAACAGACCTTGGCAGCGGGGCACGTGCCCCCCGTACCCCCACCCCCCCCCATACGCCACTGAAACTGAACTTCACTTTCCTTATTTGAAGAGGAAAACACATCCCAGGCCTCGTACTAAGTTTGTAAACGAGATTTAAAAAAATGCAATTCCTGGGTGAATATGTGCTAAAAATATGAGCAGGTATGGACGAGTGCCAACGACCAACGGAGTCTTCCGACTCCAGCCAAGTCGGCTTTCTTGTTTCTAGTAGGTTCTACAAAATAATTACCAGACGGGCAAACTTTGGCATTTTTCGGCTGAGCTGTAGAGTGTACAAGTTGATTCGAACTGTACCGGGCGACTAGTAGGCGCCCATTCTATGAACAGGGGAAAGGAAGGGGCCACACTTCTAAAAAAAGGGTTGGGGTGGGGGCCACACAAATAACGTATGGTTAATTTACATGCACTGTGATAAAAGGGGGGAGCTGTGCACACGCCCCCTGCCCCCTCCTGGATCCGTCAACACAACATATGTTCATTTCAACCGTTTAGTTTTCAAGACATAATTATAAATTATATAATTATAATAATCATGAATTAACTAATGTTAACGTGTGGCATGGTCGAGCGGTTTAGTGCATCGGATTTGTGTTCTGATGGCAAAGTCGACGGAATGTGGGTTCGAAACCCAGACATGGAAACCCAACCATGCGACCATGGTGCTTGCGTCCTTGAGCAAGACACTTTACCATAACTGCTTCTCTCTCAGTACCTGTTAGGGCAGAGTTTGATTAGCCCGAAATGGCAGCAATTGAGCTGTATACTGAGGGAACTGAGATGGTTTCAGGAATAATTTATGCGTCATTATTATTATTATTATTATTATTATTATTATTATTATTATTATTATTATTATTATTATTATTATTATTATTATTATTATTATTATTATTATTATTATTATTATTATTATTATTATTATTATTATTATTATTATTATTATTATTATTATAATACATTTCTGGTAATGAAACCAAGGATGCCTCAAAAGCACACTTAAGCACTGTAGCTCAGAAGCCTGAGGAAACCTGTAAACAAGGGTGCTTGCTATGTGAACCAGAAACACCAGGGTAAACCCCGACTCTCCACGATAAGTGTTCTGGGTTCTTTGACGTGCATTACTTTAATAATCTAGTACACGGGACCTACGGCTTAACGTCCCATCCAAAGGACGAAGCAATTATGGGTAAGTGTCTTGCTCAATTACACAAGTGTAATGCGCTAACCTTTTTTTGTTTTTTGTTTTTTTTTCTTCAGAAAAAAATATAAAGGTGCCAACATGCTTAAAAGCCTATTTCTATTTTTATTTTAAAAACAAAAAGGTATTCATTAGACATATACATCTAAACCAAGAATGTTTCCTCTTAATAATACGCCAGCATGGGCGGATCCAGAACATTTTTTAGGGGGGGGGGTTAAAAACAAAAACAAAAACAATTTTGTTTCAGTACTACAAAAATTACAATGAAATAATCAAAGGGAGAGAAAAACAAAGCACAGTGAGGGAATGGGAGTGCGTTCTCCCCTCCACCTCTCTCTCTCTCTCTCTTTTTAATTTAATTAAATTTTTATTTTTTTAAAACGATTTTAGGGGGGGCTACAGCCCCCTTAGCCCCCCCCCCCCCCGCCCTGGATCCGCCAATGGCCAGGGCTACTGAAAATGCGTTCTGATTTGTTGCATTAATTCCTACACTTCTAGGAAAGAGGGCTCTTTAATTGCTTATAATTTGAACTGACAATTATTTTTTCCCCTTAAAATTGAGATACTTAGGCCTACACAGATTGATACCATCACCAGCTTTATAACAAATCAATCTCACATTGCATATTCGACAGTTTTTTTATTTATAGAAACACCAATTCTACACCTTCCTCTAAAATGACGAACTGGCATTCAAAAGGAGGCATGCGTTTCTTGATGGAAAGCTGGTGAAAAGGTCGAAGGGTCTGGAATGGCCTGGAAGAAGGGCACTTGGAGTTACTTGCCCTTCTAGGCTTTCAGAGCCCTGCTAACTGTAGCCTCATTTCCATTGAGTTTTGACCTTGAAACCTACATCAGGAAATTCTACATCTTTCTATTCTTGCAGACCATGTCACGTGTTTACACTGAGAGTGTCCTTAAGAACACTATAAAATATTGTGTGAGTTCACAGTAGTTTTTCTGTTGAAAAGAATCAAAATTTACAGCAGAAATTGCCGTTTACAGATTTTCTGTGAAGATACAAAAATGAGCCGTTTCTATAATAGTTACGTTCCTATTCTCTGTGAAGTTACAGCAGGTCTGCTGTTGATGTACAAGGGAAAATTCTGCTGTATAACAAAGAATCTGCTGTATAATAAAGAAGTTTCCGTAAGGACAATTGACAGAACAACTTACTGTAAATAAACAACCTTTTTTAACAGTGAACACAAGGGTAATTTCATGGCAAGCAACCAGTGTGCATGATTTAAAATTATATGTTCAGTTGTATTATTTTGTAGTTTAATCTCCACATACAACATGTTATTAACACACTTTTGGTAATACTGGCAAGCTGTTTCTAAATGTATCATTTACTGTCTTTCAACCAACCTACGAAAATTTCAGCTAATTACGCGTTGTTTCCTTACGTAGGGTGCCATGGTAGAGCGGTTTAGTGCATCGGATTTGTGTTCTGATGGCTGAGTCGTCAGAGTGTGTGGGTTCGAAGCCTTGCCGCGACCATGGTGCTTGTGTCCTTGAGCAAGACACTTTACCATAATTGCTGCAAGGGCCGAATTGAACCCAGCCACTGGGGATGTACAAGCCAGTGCAAGCTTAGTGCCGGTCCCAAGCCCGGATAAATGGGAGGGTTGCGTCAGGAAGGGCATCCGGCGTAAAACCTACGCCAAATCAAATATGCGGATCATGATCCACTGTGGCGACCCCTAACGGGAGCAGCCGAAAGAGGACAACAACGCGTTGTTTCCTTATGTTGTTTCTTTCGGTTTTTAGATTTTTCCTTCAGATTTTTCATTTTAACGTTGAAATGTTGTCCCTAGAGAACTAGGCCTACAGAGTTGCATCTCGTTGTCTAGGAAAAATTTACTTGGCAAATCAAACAGGACGTCTTCAAAGGCGCCCTACAGGGCGTCCAAAAATAAAATAGGGACGCATTGCTGGCTAATACCTAGTTTGGACATCATGATGTGCATGATGCGCAACTCGGTAACAATGCATCATTACGTTCCCCAGTTAGTGTTAATGGAGGTGCCGGCCTGTGAGAAGTTTCATAAAACACCCCTGTTTTTGCTATGGAAAAGTCTCAAAAGTTTGACTTAAACTTACATCATCACAATACACAATAGGCCATTAGATTAATCACTTGTGCATCCTAGTAACCCTTTGTGAAGTGCAGCAAGCAGCTAGCGTCATTAGCAACCTTTTGTTAAGTGCAGCATGCAGCTAGCGTCTTTAGCAACCCTCTATGTGACAGTGCAGCTTGCAACAGCAGTTAGTATAGATTTGTCATCAAAACCATGGTTGTAGTCAACATGTTAAAATGCACCCAGTTAGCATAGGTTAGTTTTACATAACAATATAGCAGATGTTTAAAATAATAGTAACTAAGGACTTACATTGACAACAGTAGTGTTAATGGATGTAAGATAGAATGGAAAGTGAAAGTTAGTAATAGTATGATCAGTTGAGATCTGAAGCTTGAGGAGTGAAGGTGGTGTGATGAGTGATGAGATCGTGCCTCCACAATCATTGTCATCAGGCATAGCTAGCTATAGCAGACATACACATTGTGAATTCGTATAGGCAGCGATATTTTCAAAGAGAAGACAACAGATATCAAGATATTAAGCAAAACAGAAAACACACCACAGCATAAGTCGATATCCATCATCACAACCGTAAGTTCTAACTGTTATTTAATCTAAAGTAATTGCAATTTGTTTCAAAGTCAGAGTACTCTAGTCCAGGGACGTGCACAGGGTTGTAGAGGGGCAGGGGCTCAGAGTCTGAAAAGGGCAGTGTAATTCCATGCGAGCGCGCGTAGCGCGCGAGCTAAAAATTTGTTGGGCGTTTATTTATTAATAAAAACGCATAATATGGTTTTTAACATTACAATCAGATCAGATTATGTTGATGACTGGTTTTCATTTACAATCTGATCTGGTGGTGAGTGAGCCACGGGATGTCAATTTCGTGTTTCAGTGACAGCGTGTGCCTGCCTATCAAAGACGTATAGGCGCGCGCGGCTATGCGTGAAATCTAGTTTCGCGGAGGGGCACATGCAGGCCCGTGCACAGGAATAGTAAGGGGCATCTCTGCTGACCTAATATTTATTCTAATTTTATTCTATCCTGACATCTTTCAACTAGGCAGGGCAGTCTATGCGCAACAGGAACTTAATAATTCATTCAAAAAAAAACAAAAAAACAAAACCTTGGGCTAAAAAGGGCACTTTTTATACTAGGCAAAAAGGGCAGGGGCTCAAGCACCCTTTGGGACCTATGTATGCACGTGCCTGCTCTAGTCTATTGAGGAAGTTTATTAAAGTAACTTCAAATGGTGTAGAAGCTACACAAATATTGTTGTGGCAGGATTTGAATTTAAAACGTTTATAAATATTGAGGAGATATGTGTCACGACAAAATTAGACAATTTTCTTTTGTACGTGAAGATTGTCGAGTTGTTATGTCAGAAAGATGAATTCATACCGTATTATCAGTAACTTTAAAATGAAGATGTATTAGGATCTATTTCAATTATTTCATTATTATAGATGGTTTTGTTCCCGAGAGACAACCTCATAACATGTCCCAAGTCTAGTGTAGTAGACCGCAACGAGGGTTGACGGCCAACTGTACCTTGCGGAGGACAACAATTGAATTAGAGGTGGGAGGACAGCAGGCTACTCAGCAATCAGGAGTATACACATCCCCACTAGCGACCATCTAGATCCTAAAAATACTATATATTGAAATTAAGTCGTAATTATTATCAGTCTCATTTATTTGATTACTCTGTATAAATAAATTATTTGTAAATAATAATTTTGGCTGGCAATTGTAAATAAGAATACTTTTAAATATAAGATTGGTGTACCGAGTTGTTTTATCCGTTGTTTATAGGCAGTACTTTAAGTGACCATGAGTTCAGGATCAGGAAATATCCTGACAATTGGGGGCTTGTCCGAGAAATTGAAAACTCACCATGTATGGATTGTATGTACATATATTATTCTGTGAATTCCAACCCTGTTGCCAAAATGTGTCACTACTGTCAAACAATGTATAAGAACAATTTTTTAATGTATTGAAAGGATTATATATTTTTTAGTCGATTATACTCTGGTGTGTTGCGCTAATTTCATTCTTCATGCGACAATGTATTCTAGTTAGCTTTGCGCTAAGCCTAGTGACCCTAGGTTTAGAGGGAGTGATAATGAATGTGGCTGCAGAGATTGAAGGTTTGACGGTACTGGGAGAAAAATGTGGTTTACAAGGAAAAGACTTGTTAGAATTTGTGTGTAACGAAAGAGAAAAACTCAGAAAAGATAAAGAACGACTCGATCGCGATGAACGCGCCTATCAACTAGAACTGCGTAGGCAAGAGCGCGAAAAACTTGAGTTGCAAGCAAAATTTGAAACAGCCAAACGCGAAAGTGTTAGCAGCGATTCACATACTGGCGCGCGATCAAAAGCACGTGCACCAAAACTACCTTTCTTTGACGAGAATCAAGATGATCTTGATGAGTACTTGCAAAGATTTGAGCGCTATGCAACGTCACAAAATTGGGATAGGAATGAATGGTCTATCAATCTTAGTGCCCTGCTTAAAGGAAAAGCTCTTGACGTATACTCTAGGTTATCAATTGATGATGTTTCAAATTATGAAAAACTTAAAGATGCACTTTTGAAACGCTTCCATTTAACAGAGTATAGCTTCCAAGTTAAATTCCGCACCGCGAAACCAGAATACGGCGAAACGGCACCGCAATTCGCAGTCCGGCTAGATAATTTACTTAGTCGCTGGATAGATATGGCGAAAAGTAAACAGTCTTACGATGGTCTGAAAGATTTGTTTATCAGAGAACAGTTTTTGACAAGTTGCAATGATGAATTAGGAACTTTCTTGAAAGAACGTAAGCCTCAAAACATCCAAGAAATGGCACGCTACGCTGAGCAATACTCTGAAGCTCATGGCGGTTTTAATGCCCATGTGACTAGGCAAAAACATCCACAGCAAACACAGACAGCAGCAGCAGCATGCTAGCAAACCTATGCAACATTTGAATTCCGTTCCTCATATTAAGCAACCGCAGAGATATGATCGACCTTACGCGCATGCGTATAATAGGCCAAACTCTCAGCAGCACGATAGAACACAAGGAGCATGTTACATTTGCCACAATATTGCGCGTAATTGTAGAAGCAGAGAGGCAAGATTCAATAAGATAGCGAATGTAATAACTTCAGCGCTGGTTAGTGTTTTAAATGAAGATGAAACATTTGATGGTAAATTGAATCAAACGGCGCAAGAAAATTCATACAGCAATCAGAGCGAAGAACATCAAGAAATACTGAATGCTACCGAAACCGTAGCATGTATGATAAATGTAACGCCAGCTACTCATAAACTCAGTGATTGTTGTACTCGCGATGGTATGGTAAAACTTGAATGTGGACATGAATTACCCCTAATGAGCGCCGCGTGTAGGAGCACTGATGTAAGATGCATGCCAGTAATCAAAGGTTTAGTAAACGGTATCGCTGGAACAATACTACGCGATAGTGGATGTAGTGGAGTAGTCATTCGCAAAGACTTAGTTCACGCAAATCAATTTACTGATCAAAAGCGATCATGTGTAATGGCCGATGGTACCATCAGCACATTACCCGTAGCAATAATCAACCTTGATACTCCTTATTTTATAGGTAGAGTAGAAGCAGTATGTATGACCAAACCTGTATACGATGTATTACTTGGTAATATCAAAGGCGCTAGAAATCCTGGAGAACCTGATCTGAATTGGGTACCAGCTAAATTAAAACTAAGTCATACTGCAGCTCCGATCGATCAATGTAATGTACATAAGTATACGGTAGACACACTAAGCACTAAAGTGAAAGAAATAAATGCTGTACAAACTCGATTTGTTCTATTTGGATCACGTCAGCAATTGTCTAAAATTTCTCTTCCATTTATTACACTTGGTGACTCGCAGATAACCCCCTCATTACATGCACGTAATTTGGGTGTTATATTTGACTCGACAATGACTTTAAAACCACATATCTCCAACATTGTTCGCATATCATCATTTCATATCAGAAATATAAGCCGAATTAGGAAATACTTGAATAAAAGTGCTGCTGAACAAATTATACATGCGTTTGTCACATCAAGGCTCGATAACGGGAATGCTCTCCTTTACGGTCTCCCGCAGAATCAAATATCTCGTCTTCAGCACATACAAAACACAGCAGCTCGTGTTGTGACTTTGTCCAGAAAGTCATGCCATATCACGCCAATCTTGAAAGAACTGCACTGGCTTCCTGTTTCACAGAGAATTGTTTTTAAACTTATGCTAATTGTTCACAAATCTTTCAATAACATTGCTCCAATTTATATTTCTGAACTACTTAAAGTCTACACTCCATCACGCAATTTGCGCTCCAGCAACATGTCACTCCTCAAGGAACCAACTTCAAAACGGAACTGGGGTGATAGGTCGTTTTCTGTCGCAGCTCCGAGACTCTGGAATCATCTTCCAACTAAACTCAAATCTTGTCATAGTATAACCAGATTCAAGTCGATGCTTAAAACTCATCTTATGTCACAACTCTTCAAAGATGATGTATATTTGTAATTGCATTGTAGGTACATGTATCTCGGTACATAATTAAATTTTTTCCCCCTATGCTATCATTGTATATTGTTTGTATTCATGTTTTTTCTTTGTTTCCGCGCCTTGAGCGCCCAGCAGGGTGGATATGTGCGCGCTATAAATCTTTATTATTATATTATTATTATTATGATTACAAAAACAAGCAGAAGGTAAATCCTTGAAAAAAATAAAAGTACCAGAAGGTTTGCCTGAAATTAACAAAGACGAACTCCAAAATGCACAAAGTGAAGACTTAACACTTCATCGTATTCGAGAACTTGCAAATAGTAGTGAAGAACGAATGAATAGATATGGAACTTCACTTTTCCGTTACCAAGATGGATTGATTTTTCGCGAATTTCGTTCTCCGAAAGTAGATCATGGCGACACGTGCCACCAACTTGTTGTACCACAGAAATTTCGAGTGCATGTCATGAAACTGGCACACGAGTCAATTTTAGGAGGCCACCAAGGCCCAAAGAAAACAAGTGACAAGGTTTTAACCAACTTTTTCTGGCCCGGCATTCACTCAGATATTTTAAGATTTTGTCGTTCGTGTGACATTTGTCAGAGAACAATCTCAAAGGGAAGAGTATCGAAAGTACCGCTAGGTTCAATGCCAATTATTGGTCCTATCCATCCGATGACTGAGCGCGGTAATCGCTACATTCTTACATTGGTAGATTATGCTACTAGATACCCAGAAGCTGTTCCATTACCTAGTATAGAAACTACGAGAGTAGCAGAAGCAATGGTGAATGTTTTCTCTCGAGTCGGTATTCCGAACGAAGTTCTCACTGATCAAGGTGCTCAATTTACTTCGGAACTAATGAAGGAAATAAGTAGACTTTTATCAATCCGGCAGCTCACTACGACACCTTATCACCCCGCGTGTAATGGGCTCGTGGAACGCTTCAACGGCACATTGAAAACTACGACTTTGCGCAGACAAACCCAGAGACTGGGACAGATATATCGCGCCACTTCTATTTGCGTATCGCGAAACACCTCAAAGTAGTCTAGGATTTGCACCTTTCGAACTTTTGTATGGTAGGACGGTACGTGGTCCAATGACCATACTCAAAGAACTTTGGACAGGGAAAGTCACAAATCCTGAAACCAAGACAACTTACCAGTACGTACTAGATCTCCGTGAAAGACTTGAACAAACTTGCGAACTCGCACAGAAAGAACTAAGTAAAGCCACTGAAAATACAAAACAGTACTATAATCGAAAAACCCGCGCTAGAGCCTTCAAGAAAGATGATTTTGTGTCACTCTTGCTTCCCACTGACAACAATAAATTACTATTACAATGGAAAGGTCCGTTCCGTGTACTAGAGAAAGTAGGTAATTTGGATTACAAAATTGACCTTAATGGCAAAAGCAAGACTTTCCATGCCAACCTACTGAAGAGATATATTGCTAGAACTGAAACAGAAGTGCAGAATCTGGAAACCGAAATTATCAGTAACGTGTTAGAATGCGCGACAGTATCAATTATTGAATGCGAAGAACCAATATCCGACTCGGAATTTTCCAATGAAAATATAGGACTAGATAACGAAGAACTTATCATGCTTCCAGCTCTCAAAGCAACTAAACAATCAATGATGTGCAGATCGGTACGAACCTCGACGCAGAGCAAACAAATCAAGTGAAACGACTTATCGGAAATTTCAGAAACATAATGACCGATTTGCCAGGCAAAACAAACTTAGATGAACACAGTATCAAACTCACAACAACAGAACCGATCAGAAGTAAACCCTACCCACTACCCTATGCACTACAAGAAACTGTTGATTCAGAAGTTAAAGAAATGTTGAAATTGGGCATTATTCAATCATCTCACTCACCATACGCTTCACCTATTGTGCTAGTCAAAAAGAAAGACGGTGGTAACAGATTCTGTATTGATTTCCGGAAAATCAACAAAATCACTACATTTGATGCTGAACCTATACCCAATCAAGAAGAAATATTCGCCAAACTGTCAAAGGATCATTATTTCACGAAATTAGACCTAAGCAAAGGATACTGGCAGATTCCACTACGGGAAAGTGACAAACAGAAAACAGCGTTCTTAACTCCTAATGGACTATACCACTTTAACATGATGCCATTTGGCTTAGTTAACGCACCTGCGACATTCACTCGAATGATGAGATCATTACTGCAAGGCATGCAATTCGTGGATAATTTCATTGACGACATCTTAATTCACACAGAAACTTGGCCAAGTCACATAGAAACACTTAAGAAACTACTAAAACGACTACAGAGCGCAAACTTAACCGCTAAACCAAGTAAATGCGTAGTAGGTATAGAGAAAGAATTTCTAGGTCATATTGTCGGTAAAGGTCAACTTGCACCACAAGAAGAAAAGATCACAAAAATCAAATCCGCACCCCTTCCCAAAACGAATAAACAAATGAGGTCTTTTTTAGGTCTTGCCGGATATTATCGTAAGTTTATTCCGAATTACGCCGTGAAAGCAGCACCTCTCACTGACAAAACGAAAAATGCAGAACCTAACAACATTCTATGGACCGATATTGCGCAGAAAGCATTTGAAACACTGAAAGCAAGTCTAATAACTGCGCCCATACTCCATTTACCTGACTGTGATCAACCATTTGTACTTAGAACCGATGCATCCGATGTCGGAATCGGCGCAGTATTACTACAAGAACGAGACTGTCATTTATTTCCTATTGCATACGCTAGCCGCAAACTCCTAAATCGCGAAAAAGCTTATTGTACGATGGAAAAAGAATGTCTAGCAGTAGTTTGGGGTGTACAAAAATTTCAACGTTATTTGTACGGTAAACCATTTGTACTAGAAACGGATCACCAACCCCTGATCTATATGCAAAAAGCTAAGGTAGCCAATGCACGAATAATGAGATGGGCACTCGCTCTCCAACCATACAGAATTCGTATACAAGCAATTAAAGGTTCAGAAAATGTAGGAGCGGATTACCTAAGTCGCAGTATGTAAACCAGAGCGTAGATATCGGACAATAAGTTGTAAATAGTTATTTTAGTATCTCTTTAAATAATGTTTGTGTAAATAATTTTGGAAAATGTAATACATTTTCTTGAAAAGGGGGTTAATTGTGAGAAGTTTCATAAAACACCCCTGTTTTTGCTATGGAAAAGTCTCAAAAGTTTGACTTAAACTTACATCATCACAATACACAATAGGCCATTAGATTAATCACTTGTGCATCCTAGTAACCCTTTGTGAAGTGCAGCAAGCAGCTAGCGTCATTAGCAACCTTTTGTGAAGTGCAGCAAGCAGCTAGCGTCATTAGCAACCTTTTGTTAAGTGCAGCATGCAGCTAGCGTCTTTAGCAACCCTCTATGTGACAGTGCAGCTTGCAACAGCAGTTAGTATAGATTTGTCATGAAAACATGTATTATCATAGGCATCTCTATTTACAAGCTTCTATTTAAAAAAAAGCTTCTATTTAATTTAATTTAATTTTTTTATTTTTTTTATTTATTATTATTATTATTTTTGTTGGGGGGGGGGGGATCCCTCCATGTATATCATGTTCTCCTTACCGTTTTACATCATTGAATTGTATATGATAATGTGTATGGAAATAAATTTTAAGAATTTAACATAGTTTACAAACAACCAGACCCGTGTTTCCAACCTGGAAAAAACACCAGAGGGCTTCTATCTAAATGCAGACAAATTTTCCCGCTTCAGAGAAATTTTCCCGCCTAAAAATTTGTCTCCCTCAGCGTCCATCTATCCTTGCCACACGATATTTTCTTTTTTAAGTGATTTTCTTGTTATCAACATCAAGTTGCCATTCGGTTCTCGGTTGTATACATTGTAAAAATGGTGTTTAGAATTTAAACACATGCAAAGCCGTTTACAATAAACGCGTTTATAGGAATGCGTTTAAATGCTAAACGGCCATCCTCTGTACATGTCACAAAGCTAAACGTTCAAATGGTATTTAGCGTTCAAACACACATCACAGAAAAGCACAATCTAAACATGTGAAGTGAAAAGTGAGTACAAGCCATGTGCTTAGAAATGTGTTTGGATTCTTAATTTTTTATATTTTTTTTACAGTGTAGAAGCTATAATCCATGCTGTTAAGGTACATTGAAACGTCACTTCCTTAGGTTAAGGTGACCCTTATAGAGTAAAGTGGAGGCCCGTGCTTATAGGTCGATACGAAATGCCAATAGTCCAAGGTAACACATGTGTCTTAAACAATTAGCGTCACCAGAGAAAATTACTTCCCTTCGCCTAACTGATAAGGATAAACAAATCTGGTATCTTTTAAGTGTAATTAGAACTGAACCAATGAACCGGGGGTATGCTGGCCGCTTAGGGGACGGTGACCCCATAAGCTGCAGGCTTTTTTTAAAATATTATTATTAAATTTGAGACATCAAATGAAGGAATGAAATTCATAGATTTATGAAATTTTTGCGTCGGGTGATCAACAATTGATTTAATTTTGCCCTTCACAGACGTGTGTATAGCACTGTATACTCAGTGCTTTCCGAGTGTCTGTGAAAAAACTTCACAGGCGACTCAGGCGGGATTTGAGCCCACGACCTCCTGCTTGCTAGTGCAGACGTCTTGACAACCGAGCTTGCCCGATGTCGATTGGCTGGCTTGAATCCTATACAGTTTGATGAAATTCTTGCGTCGGGTGATAAACAATTGATTTAATTTTGCCCTACACCGACGTGTGTATAGCACTGTATGCTCAGTGCTTTCCGAGTGTCTGTGAAAAAACTACACAGGCGACTCGGGTGGGATTCGAACCCACGACCTCCTGATTACTAGGAATGGAAATGTTAAATAAATATTGACAATGTATCTTTTTAAAATGTGGTTTATTTATAAGCTTGCATTCCACTTTACTTAATTACTTCTGTGCTTTTTCTTTTGATGTGTTGAGCATTTGATTTGGGCTACTTTTGCAGCCGACAATTCAAAAGGCCAAAAAACAAAGTCTCTGGTTTCTGGTCTCCGCGCGCGTCGTCTCAGACCCGCACGTCGGCATTTTTATTTTTTATTTTTATTTTATTCTTATTTTTATTATTTTTTGTTTGCTACGAAACGATGTCCAATTGCAGCCAAAACTGCTGGATCAATTGGAATTCTGCCGTGCTGTGTTTCAAACTTTTTCACATAGGGGTATGAATGTTTGCCCAGTTTGTGAGGCCTCTCTTAGCCACCATACTTTGTATATGGGGGGGGGGGGGGGATTTGGTCCATGCGTATACAATGTGTCACGTATTTCCCTGAAGCCGACCGATGAGCCAACAGAGGGCGCCGTAACGTCCTAGTGGAGCTCTGATCGTGGGGCTATTGCCCTTAAAAAATAAATACATAAAATAATGATGTTGGTTTCGACCGGTACGGGTTGGGGATAAGTCCATGATTTAAATTATCCGCCCCACTTCTCACACACACACACACACACACACCCTCACGCACATTGATTTGTGGGGTATTCCTTTGTTCGTTCTATTATCCCTTTTCCTTATAATTCTCCTGTGGGGTACAAGATTTTCTATAGTTACCTTGTGGGGTCCAATTGTTCTATTGTGTTTTGGACCCCACAACGAATGGTGTGTACGTTCACACACACACACACACACACACACACACACACACGTGTGTAAACACCGGCATTCGGGGACTTCCTTTGTCAAATTCCTTTGTCCAAAAATACGGGGACGGATTGTTCTCCATTGTGAGAGCAACCGGGGACCATTGTCCCTTTTGTTATACGTCCCCGGTTTGAATGCGCTCACACACGCACACATTCTCAAATATGCACGCTTGTGGAGACATCTATTGTTCTTTCCTTTGTCCTTGTACTTAACAATTTCTCGAAGGGTTTGTACACCCATTTTCTTGTGGAGCACGGAGTCCTTCAGAATTACCATGTGAAGACCAATTGTTCTTGCCTATCCCATTTGTTATAGGACTCCACAAGGTAGCGATTATAGAAACCCACACCCACACCCACATACCCAATTTACGGATCGGGTTTGTGGGGCACCACCCTGAAAGTGGTCCTAACTCGATTTCAAGCGTAAGGCCTTTTTCCAAAACGGTTGCTTTTCAGTGTGGGCGTTTTCACTACTGTAGAGTGTGGTTTCCATTGAGATGAGAATAACTCGATGGGCCTACCATCCACATTAAATTGATAAGACAATAAACGGGTAGACATCACTCAATAATATCGAAAGAGCGAGACTTTCCAAATATGTAATGTGTTTGCTGTAGGTTTATTCAACAAATGTGATTAATATGACAACGTACGGCGTAAATACATTTTACAGAGTTTCTGTTTTCGTAAGTTTTTAGCTAAGTGAAAATCCCCAAGTGTAAAAGAAAATAACCACTATTACAGTTGAAAATAATTGTATATAACTACAACAGAATGTCGGCTAGTCAATGATGGGAAAGGAATTTTTCCACATTAAAATCAACTGTATATTGTGGAGTGGCTTGGCTGAGCGGTCACCTTCAGTGGCAGATATTATGAAAGACAACCAGAAGTAATGCATTTCCACTGACCTGTAAATAAATCTCAAACCCCCTAGCTTTTCGATGCTAGTAAACTATTTTGGTCCTATACCTCCTGTATCTGCCGCTTCAAACAGTTCATCTCCATTGGCCTCAGCTTGTTCTGTTTCCCTTTGTCTCGGCATCGTGTAACCTGTGGGTGGGAATGGGAGAACAAAATGTTTAGTTTTTATTCGAAATAATAATAATAATAATAATAATAATACTGTGTGGACTTATATAGCGCACGTATCCACCAACTAAGTGGTGCTCAAGGCGCATTATATCATTACCCCTGCTCATAAGGCTCATAAATCATTCCTGAAACCATCTCAGCTCCCTGGGGTGTATACAGCTCAATTGCTGCCATTACAGCGCATATAGGGCTAATCAACCAACTCTGCCCTCACAGGTACCCATTTAATTAACCCCTGGGTGGAGAGAAGCAATTATGGTTAAGTGTCTTGCTCAAGGACACAAGTGTCACGGCCGGGATTCGAACCCACATTCTGCTGCTAACACCAGAACTTGAGTCCGGTAAGCTAGACCGCTAATGTTATCTGGTCAGGATTGAACCAGGAAGTAAGGGGGTCCAACCATGGGCGGATCCAGAACATTTTTAGGGGGGGGGGGCTGAGAAGCAAAAACAATTATTTTCCAGTAAGTACTACAAAAATTACAATGAAATAATCAAAGGGAGAGAAAAACAAAGCACACTGTGGGAATGGGAGTGCATTCTCCTCTCCCCCCCATCTCTCTCTTTTTCTCTCCCTTTTTTTAAATTTTATTTTAATTTTTTTTAAATTTTTTTAAACGATTTTAGGGGAAAGGCTTACAGCCCCTTTAGCCCCCCTGGATCCGCCAATGGGTCCAACGTCCAGATTCAAAATTGGTGTAGCTCTTACACCATATGCTTGATATGCGGCAGAGTGCACCCCTCCCATTGTGCCTTCATTGTGTTCAAGGAATCTTAGGAATTCTTTAGAGGATTTCGGGGGGGGGGGCGGGGAAGAGGTCCGTTAACAGTAGAACAACAGTGTGTTAGTGTATAGGGACACTGCATGGGGTTGGCACTTGAGCATGTTGACACAATTGAGTATCGTAATATGTCTTGTCCCCTGTCACACCAAATTATACGGTGTAGTAATAGCATCAGACATTGCGCACGCGTTTTCACGGCACGTCGCCTACAATGCAACGGTCTAACATATTATGAACGTTCAATGCAGAGAACCGTTTTATAGTCAATCTAGATTGAGACAGGAGTGCCAATTTCGGGTCATACCAACCCTTTAGCTACGCCACACAGTCAATATTATTCAGTATTTATTTTTGACGATTTTTGTATCAATTAGACTACTTTTAATTAGGCTAACATATTTATTGTGTTTTAAATGTATTTATGGCTATCAAAAAGTGAGGGGAATACTCTCTCCACTCTAAAATGTGGAGGGGACATGTCCCCCTCCCCAGCGATGAACGCCCAGAACACCCATGTATCTATATGTCTGTGGGTGTATGTCTCCGTCTGTCACTCTGTCTATGACCGTCTTCCTGTTGATGTGCAGCCGTGTCCCCCTCGGTCTCCCTCTTGTTCGTTTCTTATTGTCTGCCCATACGTCTTATGTCGTTTATGGAGTGCCATGGTAGGGCGGTTTAGTGCATCGGATTTGTGTCCTGGTGGCCGAGTCGTCAGAATGTGGGTTCGAATCCTGTCCGTGACTGTAGTACTTGTGTCCTTGAGCAAGACACTTTACCATAATTACTTCTCTCCACCCAGGGGTAAATGGGTACCTGTGAGGGCAGAGTTGGTTGTTGTGTTTGATTAGCCCATATGCGCCGAAATAGCAGCAATTAAGCTGTATACTCCCCAGGCATGGACGGATCATCATGAGCACAGGCCCTGGGCACAAATTCACCACGGCCCCATACACGCGCATAATACTACTTGTACTATGCTTTTTTTTTTTTTTTTTGAAAACCAAGAGCCCCTATTGGCTCCTGGGCCCGTGCCCAGTTTGCCCGTACGGTAAACCGTGCATGCCCCCAGGGAGATGAGATGGTTTCAGGAATGATTTATGCCCCTGATGAGCAGGGGGTAATAATGTACAGCGCTCTGATACCTTGTTTAAGAGCGCTTTAAAATGCCCGACATTATTATTTGTGTGTCTGACATACTGTATGTCCATTCATTGTATATAATTATTGCCTATAATTATGTTTGTGTATCTTTCTACCTGTGTTTGTTTGTCCTTGTCCGAGTGTCCATGTCCCTGTCTCATCCGTAGCGTGCACGAGCTGTTGAGGGCGCCTGTTTTTTAGATTACTGATTCACGTAATGCAGGGGGTGGCCAGCCTGCATGTGGCCCGTTGCGGGTCTTAATGCAGTTTGCGAAGCCTCTTCCAAGATAAAATTTATAATAACTGCCTGTTTTTCGCTAAAAATATTCACCCGTCTGTGTAAATGCACTATCAGTATTAAATGTACACGTAATATACTGTTCTAAGATAAATTGCTGGCAATAATAAAAACATGGACAATTTGTTTGTGAAATCCTGTGCCATCCTTTACCAGCACTCGGGTCTATGTGTACTTTTTAATTTTTTTTTTTACATTGGTGAATGAAAAGTGCACACATCAGCAATCTGTATACGCTCATAGCACTGTCGGTTCAGTATTTATTTTGGAGACTTTGTAACAATTAGGCTACTTCGAATTCAGGGGTGTGATTTGACAAAAGTAAAAAAAATCCTGGAAAATGGGCTGCGGGTTTGGGTCTCTCCTTTGGTCTTGAGGACAAAGCCCCCTGAACGTTGAATTTTGGAGGATTTACAGACTCTCCACATCCCCACAAACAAGAAACTAGAGGTTTGGACACAATACAGGCTACTTCTTTCTTTCCTTGGTTGGTTGCTACTTCTCCTTTCAAGAAAATTTTGAAGCAAAGAAAGATTTGTAAAAAATCCTGGAATCAGGAACTATCCCGAGAAATCACAGGCGTGGCTACTTTTTTCTTCTAAGATCATACTGTTTAGGGTGATTGGTATGTATACAGGTTCATAGCTGGGGGGGGGGGGAGGCAGCACAACAAAGGGGGAAAAGTCTTGTTCCAAAGAAAATAGACTTGTCCTCTGTCTTTAGGATAGAGATGGGCTGTGGGCATACCATTCATGGGATTTCATTGAATATGTTATGCCGAAGATCTGACATCACACTCTGAGGCTCCTGTGCTAGCTACCAACCGAAGTTTAATCTCCATGAAACTGAGAGGCCATTATCTGGCCTCTTTCACACTAGCCTCAAAGCGTGACGTCAGATCTGTGGGCTAGGAAATCTTCAAACAGATCAGAATAGACAACAGTAAATAACACCAAGTAAACAATAATTACATTACGCTGTTCGTCTTTATTGACTTTCTGTGCCAGTGATGTCATGATTTAACTTCGAATCAAGTTGCCAGAGTCACCATGTTGGGATGAGTTCACAGTAGACTACTTGATTACAACAATTATCCCCCAAAAACAGAAACGATGATCACCCTGAAATATACTAACACCCAAAACATCCCAGACTGTCTTAGTAGTATCTTTTGGCTCAGGCTTAGTTCATGTGACGGATGAAGTCATTGATCTTGTCTTCTCTGTTGCCGTAGTCACCGCCCTCGACGAAGTGGTTTCCCTTCTTGCGGTAACCACCACGGGGGCTGCTCAGCTTGAACGGCCAGAGGAAGTTGTTGGCGTACTTGAAGTGCGAACCTGTGGTGAAGATTTCGTGGATGAGATCCTCAACGCAGATGATGCCAAACTTGCCTGGAGTGAAGGGGGAGGGTTTAGGTTCATTTATTCGGTATTCAAATATCTCAAAATGGCACAGTACAATAAAAATAAAAAAAACAATAATTGAATTGACAAAGAGAAGATGTTGACCAGGATATTATATCCAAAGGGAAAGAAATGTACTTATCAAGGGTGTGATTGGGTAGTTTTGAAAAATCCACGTAAATTTCGCTAGGGGTATTGGGGCTGCTGTTGTGAACAGCGCTGGGGTGAAATCTATAGTTCCGAGCGTTTGCTTATTGCTTAAATCTTTAAAATCCAGAGGATCACAACACTGCGATTTGTAAAAATCCGAAAATCCGGACAAGTCACACCCCTGAATTATAAGTAATTCTACTCGCTCAAGGTAGTTTCAAAGCATAATTTGTTTTTGTGCAACTGGTTATGAGGGCGATTAATTCTCTGAAAATAGCCCTTCAGACAGAATAATGTTTCCAGGATTATTGGTACATTTACCAACTTGACATCAAGTTAGCTCTCGGATAACTATGTGTTAATGTTTCAGGTAATGTTTTAGGTAGGGTGCCATCGCCGAGCGGTTAACCAGTTCGCGTCGGAGGCCGTGTATACACGCAATTTTGTTTTGCACCGCGGATCGGAGAGCGTCTAAACACGCCACAGGAAACTCGGGAGTGTATGCATGCTCGGTTGATGTGCCAACGAGCCATGCGCGTGAAGTGACCTGCCTGGAAAACGTGTCGATCCACGGGTACACGCTGTGGAAGCTTCAAGAACGTGTGTGTGGGAAAAAGAAACCCGCGGAGCGGCCCAGAAAAACTTGTTCATTCCCGACGCGAACTGGTCAAGTGCATCGGACTTGTGTTCTGATGTCCGAGTCGTCAGAATGTGGGTTCGAATCCTGGCCACGAACGTTGTCCGTGAGCAAGACAATTAACTATAATTGCTTCTCTTCACCCAGGAGTATAAATGGGCATCTTTGAAGGCAGAGATGGTAATTGTGTTTGATTAAGCTCGTTGCGCTACACATTTGGCAGCATACTCCCCAGGGAGTTGAGATGGTTCTAGGAATGATATAACTGGCCCGATGACAGGGGTAATAATGTTCATTGAGCGTCACTACGTGATGGATTTGTGTGCTATACAAGAAGCCACCATTATTATTATTATTTAAATATCAAAAACGTCCGAGACACTTTGGACACAAACGTTTAGCAGCACTTACAAGACACACACGGTAGCATAGTATTATCCAGCAACACCTTTGGGTGTCTTTTGGACTCCCTAGTTGCTTTTGATTTGTAATACACAAGCACAATTCAGGGGTGTGATTTGACAAAAGTAAAAAATCCTGACAAATGGTTAGCAGGCCTGGGTGTCCCTTTGGTTTAAAGGATAAAGCCCCCCTGAACCGCCTGGATGTTTAATTTTGGACGATTTACAGACTCTCCACATCCCCACAAACAAGAAACTAGAGGTTTGGATACAATACAGGCTACTTCTTTCTTTCCTTGGTGGTTTTAAGGACATTCTGAAGCAAAGGGAGATTTGTAAAAAAAAATCCTGAAATCAGGAGAAATCAGAGGCCTGACAATTATTGTAAGTTTAATATTTGGACACCATATTTGAAAAACAAATTACAGATTTCAACACAAATCCCGACTGATACTTTGCATGGCAGACAATGCATTAGATGCATGCACTCATGCGAGTTTCAGTTTTGTCATAATGGAAAAATTGCTCTCGATGACCCTACCTAGTGACCCCTCGATCACCTCATTGGAGGTGATGGGCACTCGTCTCATCATGACCTTGCCGAACCCGCGCTTGTAGATAAGTTCACGCACTGACTTCAGATTGGGGTACCTGTTCAAATATAATAATTGGTTATCGGGTGTCGGTGATAAGCTAGGGTAGGAGCTAAGTTTTTTGATTTACCTTAAGTTATTTTAAAACTTTTTAAGTAAATTTTTTAAGTATGTATGTGATTTGACTTTGATTCAAATTCAAGTTGGATTCAAATTTAAGAATTCAAGTAATTTTGAACCAAGCCAAAAAATATCTTGTTTTGTGACTCCATCCAACTCATGGCTGACTTAACCCTCCTACTACTACAAGGGTCAAAATCAGTCAAAATGTTGATATACTTGCCAAGGTATATCTAGTGCACTTAAAAAGTCGAACACTGTCAAACCTTACGTGTAGTAAGTACATTTACAGGTCAAAATGAGTCGACCATTGTTTGACTGGTAAAAGCATCGTCTTGTATTGTTCAGGGTGGTCAAAATGACAGTAAAAACCAGTCAAAAATGCCAGTGTGTGCACATTTGGGTCAACAGTCAAAACAGGTAGGTAAAACTTGTAGCTTTGCATGGTGAGGATGATAAGTAAGACTAATTGCGGTGACACCATGTGGAATCTCAATTGAGTAGTAATTAGTTCTGAAAAGAACTGGAGGTACAACTCGACGTTTCGATCAGTATGCTCTGATCATCCTCAGGAGAATGCCGGACTCTGGGAAATGCTGCTGCTTAAGTAGGCTGCTGGAGGACCGTTGCACCGGGGGGTAGTCCTGATGTGCCGTAGTTCCTTGGGTAGACTGTCCTTGTCACATAGGCTGTAGGCGCGTTGTACGAGGATACAGTTGACCGATGACTTGATGCTTGGGTGATGGAAGGAGCGCTGGTTAAGGTAACATTCTCCTGAGGACGATCAGACCATACTGATCGAAACGTCGAGTTGTACCTCCAGTTCTTTTCAGAACTAATTACTACTCAATTGAGATTCCACATGGTGTCACCGCAATTAGTCTTACTTAGTAGTCAAAACAGGTAGTTGACTGGTTTTGACCTCTATAGCTACCAGCACTAGATGTACCTTGGCAAGTATATCAACATTTTTGACTGATTTTGACCCTTGTAGTAGTAGGAGGGTTAAGCACACAAATATTCCGAGCACTTAGCAACAATAGGTTACCAGCCAAATTGCCACACAATGTGCATTCCTTCTGGCAGGTTCTCTGCTACATTCTGCTTAGCAGATTTATTTGCACGGCAATATTTTCAGCAAAGCAGGTCTATGAATTTGGCCCTTGGGTCAAAGCTCCGTCAATGAAACCTATCAGATGACCTCGGGCATGAATCAATTCTACAATAACTTACCCCCACGCAATGTACGGTTCGACGAGACGCAGCATCTGAATAGTGGCCTTGTTGAGGCGGATGAAGGTTCCGTTGTGGATCTGTCGCAGGCGAAGCAGTTGGAGGATCTTGCGCACTCTGGGGCTAACGCCGTTGATACTGTGGAACAAACCAACAATGTATTGATTAATTTGTAAACATTTATTTCATGCTGACAGCAATAGAAGATGTGACCTTTGTTTACAAACGCGGTCACATGATGTTGAGTTCCGCCGCACTGAGGAAGGTGGCTCCGAAAGATTTGTTGCGGGGAAGCGGCGAGGGGAGAAGCTCAGCTTATGGGTTTGTTGGAATATTTGAAGAAAACCAGGAACTCCTCTGCTGAAGATAGAACCTAAAATTTAAGGTTTTTATAATAGTCAGTTTTTTAACCTATCTCTTGATTTTTATAAAGTATGACTGCATTTACAGACATTTCACCAAAAGTTCAAACTGGCTTTAAACTTTGGTTCTACTCACCCACGGATTCTGATGACGAAGCCCAGTTTAGGCTCATCGGGAACGTAGAAGTTGTCATGCTTTCTTGCGATGCGTTTCAGTCTGATGGTGTCGCGTTCCTTTTTCTTGTACTCCTTGACGTACTGCTCGGCACGCTTGAAGATTGTCTTCCTCTTCGTGGAATTTCTCTGTCAATGGCAAAATGTTTAGTATTTTCTTGATTTGAAGTCCATTTTCACACATATGGTAAAAAAGTCCACTGTACGTATCACATGCAAGTTTTTCAGCTAAATTCGTGCACACATTTTTGCAAAAAATTGCATCAGCTCTTTCAAAATTCTTTCACCGAATTTTGACTGGAAGGCAGCTTTTAATTGTTAAAATACATTTTCTAAATGTTAACACCTCAAAAAGTAAGATTTGTGCAAATTTGTGTTTAAAACAGTTAAAATTACAAATTCGGAGAGGGAGGCTGTCTTTTCGTGGGATTTTTGAGGGTACATTTTTTAATTTTTTTTTTTAAAGAATTGTCAACTTGCCAAAAACTAAATCCCAAAATGATGGCAAAATATGTTGGATCTTGGTTCCTTACTACAGTGATCATGAGAACTTCTTGCTGTTGGACTCTTCTGCAAAATAAGCAGGCTTGACACGATGCTGTTGATATTGGATTGGGCTGGATCAGAAGTCTATTACCTACATGAAGTGTGCCACTCATGTACTAACCTAGTCCACGGCATAGTACCAGAAGTCTATTACCTACATGAATCGTGACAGTTGTGTACTAACCTAGTCCACGGCACAGTACTCCAAGAACAATGGATTTGGCCCATTTATGACGTTTTGTTCCACAAACTGATGCGTCTCAAAAAGAAGCAGTGTAGTCTGGGAGACTAAACCGGCGTGTGACAGAACTGTATATCATATGCACACCCCAGCGTTTATTAGGATTGGGCGATATCAATTTTTTTTCATCCACGATATATCGTCAAACATATATCGCGATATTCGATATCGCGATTATTTTTGTTTTTCACGCATGAGTGCTTTAGAGCCGGTAATGACAGGGATGTACCCATCTACAAGCGTCACAATAAATTGCCAGTGCTTACCTGAGAGACACGTGCAATTGCGCCGTTCACGAGTGCAACATATGGGGCGGGTTTTCGCTACCTAACCAGAAACAAACGGCACAGCTAAGCGAAAATACCAACGTAACCAGAAAATTGTTTTCAGTTTGTGACATGTTCAATCATCAATGTTTCTCAAAATAGAACTTACTCGTGAGTGCTAGTAACTTGAAAGATACACTGGTATACGAACAATCATTTAATCATGTTTTAACACTTTTTACAATGCGCCATCTTGAAACTAAGCGTAACCGATCACAAAGTTCGGTTTATGTTACGTTTGCTCAGAACAATGACGTCATCGCAGCACAACCGAACTTGCGAAAACGCTTAACCAATGACCAAAGCCCAAACATGTTTCTGGTTACAGTCGCAAAAATGCACCATCGCTATTGGCAAATCGTTTGCATAATAATTATGTGGGACGGTTACTGCGTCGTGCATCCCAATCAAATCATCAGCCCGAGTTCACGTGATTCGCGTTCCATGTGACTGGGTCATAGTATAAACACGTGACTAGGTTTATTCCTGCATATAGTACCGTGGAGAATAAAACCATGTGAACGTCATTTGCACTTCAGAAAATGTGGATTTTAGTCACACTATTTTAAATGAACGTCACATGGTTTATCAAGAGTACGTATAATGTGTTTTGTCTAGACAAGAGTCCCAGTATGGTATAATAGAATAGTGTCCTAATCCCTCAACTTTGATCGAGCCGCTGCCGATCCATGCTTTGATTTAATTCATGACTTATGTAGATTTTTAAGGTTACGCCCATATTCTGCGTATGTATGATATAATGTACTCGCCTGTGGTGCGCCAGTCAGAGTCACAGACCACCATGGATAGAGAGTGAGACGTAAACATTGTCTAAACATTATTGAATCAAATACACCACTTAATCCCCAACACTTAATCAGTCTGAATAGATTTCTTTGAGTGGCGGTGGGTTATTAAACAGTCGGTTTACAGTCGGTTTACTACAGAAGTATTTCGATTTTGTTTCTCACGAAAGCAGAAAAGACTTCCCAAAGTTTTTTTTCTATGTAATTTCTGACCCAACTGACAACTGGGGATTTTGTTTAATCGCGATATATTTTTTTTTCTTCACGAAATTTTTTTTTCATCGCGATATATTTTTTTCATCGCGATCTGCCGATATCTCGATGATTTAAAAAGTTCTCGATATCATAATCGAGTAAAAAAATATATCGCGATATTCGATATTAACATGTCATCGCCCAAGCCTAGCGTTTATCAAACGCTCCCATTGTTCGCCACACAGATGATTCATCTGCGTCTAGTTCTCTAGGAACTAGCTTCGTGTGGAATTCCTATCCCATGATGCCCCACGACAGGCCAGGTAGGGGGAGCAAAACTCGTAACCAAGCTCGTTGTGTGAGTGCATTCGGAGTACAATGCCGTGGTATGGATTACAGCAAACTGGCACACCAGATGTCTAGGTTAACGAACTTCTGGCAGGGTATTACAGAAACCATTATGCCCTACAGGGGTTAGGAGGGTTGGCAAAGTTACCTTCTTCTTGAGAAGTCTGATTTGGGCCCTTCGTGCCTTCTCAGTCTGTGCCTTCTTCCTCTTCTTCAAGAGGGTCTCGGGTTGTGTGGGCAGCTTGTCGGGAACACTACAGAGTTAAGAAAAAAAAGAGACAAAATATAATATATAACAGGCATGTAAGACGTACATTGGTGAAATAATACCTTTCTAGTCTAAATCTTGTTATCAAACAAAATATGTGACTGGCTCTGGCAAAACTAGATTTGTACTGTAGAAATCAGGGAAAAAAAATTCTCTGATTTCTACAAATCTGGTATCAAATGAAAGAGGAAAATCTAGAGAATCAAACTACATACCAAAATCTCACTTTTGAAAATTGGGTCCAAATTTAGGGTTTTGCCAGATCCAGTTACATATTCTAGATCGGAGAATGCACGGCCACACCGAAGCCGAAGGTTACTTCTTAGAAATTTAGGTAATCTGACTTAACTGTTATCCTGCGTGGAGCCACGATCGTGGCTGCGGTGTCCCGTGCGGAAAGCCACGATCGTGGCTTTCAACAACACTGTGAAAATGATGTTACGTGGCTTGTGATTGGTTAACGCTACCTACCAAGGTTTACATTAGCCAATAGCAGACACTTTTAGGAAGCCAATGGAAAGCCGATGTCATGAAGTGAGTGTTCTAAAATCAGCTATTTGTAGGCCAAATGATGTAATTCACGAAAAAACAACAACCTGACAACGCTCGTTTCATTACAAGCATGACAGAGTCGCGGTATACTATATACTACTAGTACTACCAAACACTGTGAATAGTCTGGTGACAGTAACTTTTCGTGAATTTTATATCGGAATATATGAAAACTCCGCACACTGTATTGATTTTGTGTACTGAACTCCGCAGGATAACAGTTAAAAATACACAACTGCGGTTCCTAGGTCAAATACAGCAAAAGGGAAAAACTTGGCCTTGCAATATAGCCATAGGTAGGCCTACGGCTAGCCCTGATAGGACCTTATCTACAGTACACTTACGATAAGGTCCTGACCAAATACTTCGTTGGCTTATAAAAGTTTGCACTGGATTTTCTCCTTTTTACCTGTCTTCATTGGGTGAACGATGCAGACACTGTTACTTAACTGCCTCTTGGAGAAGCGTTTTTGCGAAATATGTCTAAAGTATTTCAGACATTTCTCAGAGCAACGGCCAATCTGTGTACAAACTTTCATGCCGTTCATGCTGAATAATGCGCATGAGCGATGACCTTGGGTCAGAACATCACCGCGGCAGAACACGCCTCAGCTCATTAAATCGCGCCTGCACTGTAAGTAAAGTCCTGTCGCCTTGCGCAATTGATGTTCCGCCGCAATCGATGTTCTGACCCCAAGGTCATCGCTCATGCGCATTATTCAGCATGAACGGCATGAAAAGTTTGTACACAGATTGGCCGTTGCTCTGAGAAATGTCTGGGAAATACTCTTTTTTTAGACATATTTCGGCAAAAAACGTTTCTCGAAGAGGCAGTTAAGAAGTAACAGTGTCTGCATTTCCTCGGTTCACCCAATGAAGACAGGTAAAAAAAAAGGAGAAAATCCAGTGCAAACTTTACAGGTATACGAACGGGAAGTACTCTTGGTCAGGACCTAATCGTAAGTGTACTGTCATGACTGTAGATAAGGTCCTATCAGGGCTAGGCCTACGGCTACATGTAACATCTCACTGGATGTGCATACATTCATAGCTCAAAATCTCCCAAAATCTCCTTTCCAATCCTCACTTGACCACACTTTTTTTAATTAAAGTGTGTCCTCCTAGTTTTAGTTTTATTTTTTAAATGAAAATCTGTGATATTTGTCATTATTTGGATTTTGAAAAGTGGCGGTTGTATCCTAATTCCTATTCTTTCCCCTATACAAAAATAGCATTAGGCCTACCGTTAATGCTAAATTTATGCCTACTTGTTATTGGGAAAACAGCATTATTACATTTCGGAAATTAATACCAAAGAAAGCTGAAATATTGTACAACTGTTAATAACACAACGTGACATTCCTTCTACAACAATCCTATGGATGAAAAATTATGTCATACAATATCATCAAAAACACGATTCCTTCCGATAAAATATTCAAAGCAAAATAATTCAAATAAAAGAGTGGGGTTTTATCTTTCTAAAACAACTTTTAAAACACATTATCATAGGGACGTTTTTTATGATGGAAACGGATTTAATAAGTATAACATTTTCTTCGTACCCGTTCGCCATTTTGCCCGTGTGGAAAGAGGCCGCTTCATCCGGGTATTTCTGAAAGGTCACATAAAAACTGAATATTCATAGCTTTAAAGCGCTTGATTGACACGAGATAAACTTTGACCTCAACGTGTTATAACTGGTTGGTTTCTGTTGACACGGTGGATAAACTTTGACCTGAACGTGTTATAACTGGTGGTTGGTTTCTGTTGACACGGTGGCGACATTATATCAGGTATACCATGGAGGAATACTATTTTGTCCTACATACAGTACCGTCGCATCGTAAGATTGAATCGTGATAACTGTATCGAACACTGCAAAGTGCAATGTATGTAGATGTAAATGAAGTACACATTTACATGTAGGATCAGAAAATGATAATGTAACACTAAAGGCAAGCCGTAGGTAACGTTAGAATTAGATGCGCGTGGCACACTGTTATTTATCGATCGTTACGACGTTAGCACTAGCACTAGCAGTAGTACTAGTACTAGTAGTACTACTAGTAGTACTATCAACGCAATTGTTGAAATCGATTTCACTATCGTTATAACATTTACTCAGTAAAGCCTAACGAGTAAGGCCTACCACGGACGATCGGACAAGCCAAAGATTCGGTACATGTAAGTCATGTCAGATATAACATTATCATGATTATTTCTTTGGACTAGATCATGATGACAGTCGCCGCCACATCGCAAAGGCTATCTGTATCTGTATCCAACCTCCATGCTGTATCCATCACGTACAATCACGTCACCAGAGCTGGTTGTCACATACGTGGGTCGGGTCGGTGTGCAGCAGAATTAAATATTATTAAAATGAGCTCTGGTCGTTTAGGGCCAAATTTTTCCCTTTTTCTGAATTTGACCCAGGAACTGCAGTTGTGTATTTTTTAAGTCAGATTATGTAAATTTATAAGAAGTAACCTTCGGTGTGGCCCTGCATTTTATAGTTGTACCCCTAAAGGTCCCCCCCCCCCAAAAAAAAAAAAGAAGAAGAAGAAAGTCTGCTGCAGTTGTTGGTCTCCGAGCATGTCGCTTCAGACCCATGTGTCGGCATTTTTAATTTTCTTTTTCACATAAGGGTATGAACGTTTGCCCGATTAGTGAGGCCTCTCTTAGTCTACTCTTAGCCACCATACTTTGTGTATGGGAAATATGCTCCTCGCATATACATGTATCACATATTTCCCTGTTGGCAAACAAAAAACAAGGAAAGAATGTCGTATCCGGCCGCCACTTTTTAAGGGCTTTAAAAAAAAAAAATTTGCAACCACTAACCAGTTAAAAAATCATTCTATCGATTTTTGGTTGTACAGAAAGCGAAAACTATCTTTAAAATCCACTTTTAGTTTTATGATGATTTTCGGACTTGATTTCCCTTCTAAAAAAAATCCTTCCCTTCAGAAAATAGAAGGATCCTATTATAGTTGCCACTGCGCATGTACAATGACCGTGTTGGTCACTAATTGTGGAGTTTACAAGATCAGACTGACATGACTGAGGAAGTCATCGTATACCAAAAATGCCTGATTTTTCATGAAACAAATATCCTGGAATAATTTGAAGTATATGTCCATGCGACATTCTACCCAAAAAAACCCGGGTAGAATGTTGTATCTGGCTGCCACTATTTTTCATTAAATATAACTAATAATGTAATCTTACCTACCCAGTAAGGTGGAGAACATATGGATGATGATGGATATATACTTCAAATTATTCCAGGATATTTATTTCATGAAAAATCAGGCATTTATGGATACGATGACTTCCTCAGTCATGTCAGTCTGATCTTGTAAACTCCACAATTAGTGACCAACACAGTCATTGTACATGCATAGTGGCAACTATAATAGGATCCTTCTATTTTCTGAAGGGGAGGATTTTTTTAGAAGGGAAATCAAGTCCGAAAACCATCATAAAAGTGGATTTTAAAGATAGTTTTCACTTTCTGTACCACCAAAAATTGATAGTTAATGATTTTTTAACTGGTTAGTGGTTGCAAAAAAAATCAAAAAATGCCCTTAAAAAGTGGCGGCCGGATACGACATTCTTTCCTTGATTTCCCCAAATGGTTTTGAATGGTAGGTCAGCTAATACAAAACCTTGTTTGGATCTTTCCAAACGGTAGTACAGCTAATACAAAACCTTGTTTGGATACTTCTAAGTGGTGAATCAATGGACCCTCTATGCATTTGAATGGATTTGAATGGTAAAAGCTTGCTATCAACACTGTTCAAATGGTATCACCATGTGTGTACACAACCAATGGGCATTTTTGAAAGTGGAAATTTTGAATGGTTTCAAATGGTCTATCAGTTGGAGGGTTAAGAACCTGGTAGGTTCGAAATGTAAGGCCCAATAACTACTACATGTATTTTGCATTTATCCTATACACTGCATTAGGTCCTTTAGGTTGGTAAGCAGTTTGCAATTAAGCTAATTCTCTATTTATTTATTTGTTTAAATTATCAATTATAATACCTTTTACACTGAGGAAAAATTATTTCTTTTTTCCGGAAAGAATGTCGTATCCCACCGCCACTTATTAAGGGGATTTTTTGAATTTTTTTGCAACCACTAACCAGTTAAAAAAATATTCTATCGATTTTTGGGGGTACAGAAAGCGAAAACTATCTTTAAAATCCACTTTTATGATGGTTTTCAGACTTCATTTCCCTTCTAAAAAAATCCTTCCCTTCAGAAAATAGAAGGATCCTATTATAGTTGCCACTGTGTATGTACAATGACCATCTTGGAGGAGTTGACAAGATCAGACTGACATGACTGAAGATGTCATCATATACCAAAAATGGCTGACTTTTCATGAAATAAATATCCTGGAAGTATATGTCCATCATCATCCATATGTTCTCCACCTTACTAGGTAGGTAAGATTACATTATTGGTTATATTGAATGAGAAAAAGTGGCAGTCGGATACAACATTCTACCCTTTTTTCCTCCCAATATCCAGATAAAACTGAAAGCATCTTCTTCGATCAAAGGCTTCAACACTCTTGGATTCAACAGTGTCGTGTCTCGAGGACGATCAGTCTCATCATGAATGTAGTTCTGGGTCTGCTTTGGTTGACAGTGAAGGTCCTAGCCCTCCTGGTGTGGTCTTGGATCAAGTGGCTTATTCCGTCTCAGAAGAAATCTCTCGAGGGGGAAATTGTTCTTGTGACAGGGGCAGGAAGTGGCATTGGACAACTCATGGCAATGAAGTTCTCTGCGAAAGGTAGTCCTGGGAGTTACCAGTTAGTTCACTAACCATTTATAACTGAAAATTTCATGGTCAGTTAACCGGTTATTAACCGAAAGTTGACACTAGACGGTCACACAAACGGGGTCATGCCTATGTTCCCTCAGCCCTATGTTCCCTCAGCCCTATGTTCCCTCAATGCCTAACATTTTTTTTAAATCCAAATTAGGCCCTATGTTCCCTCAACCCTATGTTCCCTCAGCCCTATGTTCCCTCATGGAGTGTTAAGACTGGATGAGGGAACATAGGGCTGAGGGAACATAGGGTCTATTTAGGGCTGAGGGAACATAGGGCTGAGGGAACATAAGGCTGAGGGAACTTGAGTACGGTCCCACACAAACTAGATAGTCGGCAATTACAAAGCATCAATAAACTTCCCGCAATGATTGTTCAATAACCAATGTGGCAACAAAGAAAGTCGAGAACAACGAAATCGTTCAGCCGGTTAGCAAATTTATAAATGGTTAGTGCAGTTTCGGTAGCATTAGCGAAAGGTATAATTAGTAGTTTCAAAATAACAAAATGGCCGAGCCGTTTGGTACATCGGATTTTTGTTCTGATGGCAGAGTCGTCCAGAATGTGGGTTCGAATCCTGACCTCAACCTCTGTGCTTTTTTCCTTGAGCAAGACACCTAAAAGGGACAGTGTCATCATGATCAGAGCAGACGTTCAACAGGGCATGGAATCGGTGTCCTAAGATGATATTGTGATGATATTGACCCTTTAATGGCTTCTCTACACCCATTAGTAAATGGCTACCTGTGAGGGCAGAGTTGGTTGTTTTAGTTTAGTCCTATATGCGCCAGAAAGAGTAATCTTTCCTAAATTCCACCAAAAAAATGTCTCTGGGTTTCTGGTCTCCGCGCGCATCGCCTCGGACCCGCGCGTCGGCATTTTCAATTTGCAATTGCAGCCAAAATTGCTGGATTGATTGGAATTCTGCCGTGCTGTGCTTTAAACGACTTTTTCACGTAGGGGTATGAACGTTTGCCCGATTTGTGAGGCCTCTCTTAGCCACCATACTTTGTATATGGGAAATTTGATCCCAGCATATACAATGTATCACGTACGTGTATTTCCCTGTTGACAAAAAAAAAAAAGATGGCCGAATAAAACCAAAAAAATGCGTCACCGCACCGATTTTGAAGCCAACCAGAAACCAGAGATTTTTTTTGGGGGGGGGGCCTTAGAATGAATTCATCAAATATGAAAGAGAGTATTTGCAAAGGTCAATAACCTTGATTGTTTTGGTTTCAGGGAGTACATTAGTTTTATGGGATGTGAATCGCCAAGGTAACGAGGAGACAGCACGTATGATCAAGGAGGCAGGGGGCAAGGTTCATTGCTACACGGTAGACGTCTCTAAGAATGAGACAGTGAAGCAAGCTGCAGGTCAGGTCAGTAGGTTAGCCAGAATTTGGTTCTTATGAGGGGGAGATGGGGATAAAAGGATGACATGGTCGAGCGGTTTAGTGCATCGGATTTGTGTTCTGATGGCTGAGTCGTCAGAATGTGGGTTCAAATCCCAGCCGCGACCGGGGTACTTGTGTCCTTGAGCAAGACACTTAGCTATAATTGCTTCTCTCCACCCAGGGGTAAATGGGTACCTGTGAGGGCAGAGTTGGTTGTTGTGTTTGATTAGCCCATATGTGCTGAAATGGCAGCAATTGAGCTGTATACTCCCCAGGGAGCTGAGATGGTTTCAGGAATGATTTATGAGCCTGATGAGCAGGGGTAATAATATAATGCGCCTTGAGTTTGGTCGATACGTGCGTTATATAAGTCTACATTATTATTATTATTATTTATTTAGCAAGGTCATCGACACTCCATGGTTAAGTAGTAAGAATGTTCATTATAGAACATGTGACTTTTTGCAGTTAAAATCAAATCATAAGTAATCTTTTCCCAAGTCAAGTCAAGTCAAGTCGTAAGTCAAGTCATAACTCATTTCTTTGCAAGTCACAAGTCATATAATTTGTAATAGTCCCAAGTAATTTTTCACGAGTCAAGTTGATTAAAGTCACAAGTCATATCTGTATACTCTTAGTCAAGTCAAATCACAAGTAATTTTTTCCCAGTCAGGTCACAAGTCATGTCAAGTTACAAGTCTTTTCTTTGCAAGTCAAGTCAAGTTACAAGTCTCTTCTTTGAAAGTCAAGTCACAAGTATTTTCTTTGCAAGTCAAGTCAAGTCACAAGTCATTTCTCAATAAGTCAAGTCAAGTCAAGTCACAAGTAATTTCTTTGCAAGTCAAGTCAAGTCAAGTCACAAGTCATTTCTTTGCAAGTCAAGTCACAAGTCATTTCTTTGCAAGTCAAGTCAAGTCACAAGTAGGCTTGGGCGGTTCCGGCGGGTACCCAGTTCTACCCGATTCCAAATTGAGAATCGGAACCGCGGTTCCACTCTTGTAAAGAACCGGGTACTCGCAAGAGTCGGTTCCGGAACCGAGTCCTTCAAATACCCGGTGTCCAGAGCCGAGTCCCAGAGCCGGCTGGGAGCCAAGTCCCAGAGCCGGCTGGGAGCCGAGTCCCAGTCAGAGCCGGCTCCAGCAAAATACCCGACTCTGAGGACCAACCCGGCTCCAATTGAAATACGCAGTTGTCTGAGCTCCAACTCTAGAGCCGAGAACCGGCTCCAGTCAAAATACCCGATTCTCTTTGATGAGTGACCGACAAAATGTAACTCTAGACTGCTGCAAACTTGTGAAGGTGCCACACACGCAACTGATGCAAACCACAATGTCCGTGCGTTAGTAGTATCATTGTGTGTCACTGAGGTGTTTATAAATTGGCCCCATAACATGGATACTTTGGTTATGGAGATGTTGTTAAAAATGTTAACAGCACATGTCTTGAGAAGTGGAGTGATCAAGGTGGCCCCGTAATATGGATAAACTTGTGACAAAGTTAACAGTCATGTTGCTAGTGTTCTTTATGTACTTTCAATACGGCGTGGACAGTAGTACGGTACCTTATAGGGGGTGGTGCAATTGCTTAATTGCTCCAACCCCTGTTTATAAATTGGCCCTATAACATGGATACTTTGGTTATGGAGATGTTGTTAAAAATGTTTGACAGCACGTGTCTTGAGAAGTGGAATGATCAAGGTGGCCCTGTAATATGGATAATCTTGTGACGAATTAGTCATGTTCCTAGTTTTCTTAATGTACTTTCAATAGGCATGGACAGTAGTACGGTACCTTGTGTACAGGGGGTGGTACAATTGCTTAATTGCTCCAACCCCTGAAGCATGTGCAAAGCCATGGCATGTACATGTACAGAACGGCTTGGAACGTTGTTTGCTAACGGTAGGATAATGGAAACAAATCTCTTACTTAGCTTAACATTTCCAAAACGTTTCCTTAAAGTTTCTGAAACATATTTAAAATTAAACAAAATTATCATCACTGCATTTGCGGTTGAAAATCTGATACCTTCGTATCAGAGACACAACGAAGTTTGAATAGACCGTATGTTTTATTATTTTCTGTAATCCTTATGTTTCTGTTTGAATCTCTTGGAACCGGTTCCGACTCGGAACCGATTTTTTTTTTTGGAGCAGAACCGGTTCCAGAAATTGTGGAACCGCCCAAGCCTAGTCACAAGTCATTTCTTTGCAAGTCAAGTCACATGCCATATTTGTATACTATTAGTCAAGTCAAATCACAAGTAATTTTTTCCCAAGTCTGGTCACAAATCATTTCTTCGCATGTCAAGTCAAGTTACAAGTCATTTTACTAAGTGGAAGTATATGACATAAAACACAATAAAGGGGGCCACTTTGCATCCGTCACGTTAGCAGTTTTTCCAATGGTTGTTATTTATTTTTAAGTACCTGAAACCGACCAAAAAGTGTTTCAACATGTGAATGGACATGCAGGCTTATACTAGAACTAATTAGAATTGATTTATTTTTTTATTTATTTTTTTACCCTCAAATTCCATAAAAATTGGACGGAAAAAGTTACCTCACTTTTCCGTCCATTTGTTGATGGAAATTTTAGGGTAATTAAAAAAATAATAGTAATTATCAACTCAAATTATCTTTAGGATAAGCATGCATGTCTATTCAAATGTTGAAATTCTTTTTGGGTGGTTTCAGATATTAAAAAAAAATTACAACCATTAGAAAAACTGCTAACGTGACGGTAGGAAAGTGGCCCCCTTTATTGTGTTTTATGTCATACATACGTCGTACTACTCTTATTATAAAATGAAATCTAATGTGCATCCCATTTCCCACTTTGTAAATTTGTTCTTTGGTAAAGAAAACAGTTCATTACATTTTGGTTGAAGTTTTTATGTTTTTTTTCTTAATTTCAGCTGGAAAATGTTGACAAGTAATTTTAGTTGGCCCAAGTCTAAAATAAGTAGTTTTTTTGTCTGAAGCAAGAATTTCATCAATAAATATTATAGTTTTCTTGATTATCTGTTTGATCAACTCTCAATTTCCAATTTTTTTTCCACCACAAAGGTCAAGCGAGATGTTGGTGAAGTATCCATACTTGTCAACAATGCCGGTATTGTCATTGGACGGACTTTATTGGACCTAACAGAAGAAGAATTTATGAAGACAATGGCCGTGAACACAATGGCTCATGTCTGGGTAAAATATTCAAGTTGTTTATTATCAACCCTACTTCACATGGAGGCCACTCCGATCCACTAATTTTCCAATATGTTCTTCACCAACCTTTAAAGCATACAAGCCACTGCTGTCCTTTCCAAATAATCTTACAAAATCAACCCAGTGGCACCCAAGGACACTGTAAATAAGACCATCTCCGATTACATACTCAACAACACACACTGAAGGCCATTACAAACTGCAGTCTTTAGTGGTTTTGTATAGGTGTGTTTACAGTCAAAATACATGGTCAGGTTTACAGCTGGTTGTAGCTGGTTGTTTGAACATATTTGGCCAGCAATGTATCAATGGGAGACCACTTTACCCTGTAATCTCAGTGGAGTGACAGTGCACAGAAGGGTAACCGTATGAGGCCACTGGCGACAACTGCAACTGCACTGATTGTAGGAGGTTTAACCCTCATAGGTTTAGCAATCAAAGACACTCAAAATTTGTATGTAACTCCCAACCCATTGACTTTGTGCAGTGCACTCAAATAAATGCAAGGACATGTGGCTTTAGTAGGAGGTCAAACCAAAACCACTTGACTAGTAACTTATGTAGTACATACACAGCTCTGTGTGACTCTGCATATAACTTGTAAGACATACATGTACACAAGTGTGTTTGACTTTGACACTATCTCCAGCACTCATATACACATGTGTGAACAATTGGCAATGCAACCAAAAATACTCAAGTGACTGTCTGCGGGTGCATTAATACACCAATAACAACTAGTTTCTTGGGCCAAAATATGTAATGCAGGCCCATATTCAGAAATTCCGATTGGGGGGGGGGATGATAATCTCTGTCGTATAGGGTTATGGTTAGTATTTATAAATTGTGTGATTAGTAAAGTATTTTAGGCTCAATTAAAAAAGTCTCTAGTTTCTGGTTACAGGCCGGCTTAAAAATCGGTGCAGTCACACGCTTTTTTTGTTTTGTTTTGTTGCCCAGCAGTGAAAGACGTGATACATGCATACACAGTTATTGGAATCAGACCAAACCAGAATTCCAATCGATCCAGTAATATTGGCTGCAATTAGACATCATTTCATAGCCAAAAAAAAAAGAGACACTTTCCTTTTGGTCTCATTAAGTCTTATTTCATTTTTCCAAACCCAGACCCTGAAAGCTTTTCTACCAGACATGATAAAGCGTAACCACGGACATGTTGTGACCATAGCTAGCATCATGGCCTACCTAAGCGCACCGAAGGTGTCCGACTACTGTGCTAGCAAGGGGGCAGCTGTTAATATACACGAGTCTGTACGTCGAGAAGTCCTCGTAGAAGGGGCAGACAATGTCCAATTTACCTTGGTTAATCCATACCTCATCAACACTGGCATGTTCAAAGGGGTCAAAATCAAGTGAGTTTACATTTTTTTGAGATGGCCGGGGCTATGTGAGGTCAAGTTCCTGTAGTTGATACTTTTGATCAGTGCCAGATTTCCTTGTTACTTTAATTTTCCTTGGAGAGAAAACTGAACTGTTTCACATAATTATTTATTGTTTCCAGCAGTGAGGGCTTGATGCAAACTCATACTTTTGATCAGTGCAAGATTTGCGCCCTCGTTACTTTCGTTTTCCTTGGAGAGAAAACTGAACTGTTTCACATAATTATTTGTTGTTTCCAGCAATGAGGTCTTGATGCACAGTCTGGAACCAGACTACGTCGCTGAACGTATCCTACATGCTGTACAGACCAACCAGGCTGTATTATGTGTGCCTCGTTTTATGTATCCGTTCCTCAGCATAAAAACGTAAGTAGAAAAGAATATCGTCGTGTGCCCGGAAGGAGGATGTAACGAAAGTGTGACCGGCAAAAGGTCGTAAGCAATTAATGTGCAAAATTGTGTTTCAAGAAAACTGAGTGTGAAAGTTTGGTCGTTTTTCTACCATTTAAAAGTCATTGTAGGAAAGTTAAATTCCGCATGGGCCTGTAGTATTTTGCATTTATACTACAGATCCTTTAGGTTGGTGAGCAGTTTGCAACAGCTAATGCTCTATTTTTTTGTGTTCATTTCACACCTGATTATAAGGGACCTTAGCCAATCTCGCCCACTAACTCCACCAGGATCAATCTAAATTGTCACCCGCAAAATATCTCGCCCTCACTATTTTTTTTTTTTACTCCAAGTCTCCAACAAGACCTTTAGAAAAACCTTACCAATAGAAGCTCGCCCCAACAGTTTGATGTAACTGCTTCGCCTGGCTGCACACTGGCCACCCAATGTTAATCCATCCACACAATTATGGAAAGGCTTACTTGGCAATTCAAAAGGTCTAAGCCCTGCAGGAACACTCTTTTGTCAATGGATTAGGGAGTTAACAATGGTGACTGCAGCTTCATCACTGCTTTCTGGGCGAGTCTCCTGAACTTCTTCTTACTCTTTATGTGTGTATCTTGTTTATATTCTGTCTCACTTCTCAGAAAGAAATATTTTAATTGTTTTTTTTTTTCTCTTCCAGGTGGTTACCAGTCAGTTGCACCCTTGCAGTGGAAAAGTTTTTTAATTTTTGGGAAGCCATGGATACGTTTGTTGGCAGGAACAAAGCATGTTAGTATCCTGAGAAGTTATTCCGTCCAACGTGGATTCAAATTTGAAATGGATCACGTGATCTATTTCCACATAAGTATTTATAGATAGATGAAATTCTTGCGTCAGGTATAGTGCTGGGAGCTTACCAGTTACATGTAGTTCGTTAAACATTTATCCAAAACTTTCAGTCGGTTAACTGAAAGCCGGCAACACAAAAACGAGATACATGTATTGGCAAATCAAACAAAACATCAATAAACTTCCCACAATGATTGTCTAATATAAACCAATGCAAAATGGGCGGCAAATTCTTCCAAAAATTGTTTTTTTAAATATTGGTTTTGGTTAGGTGGTTAGCAAATTTCTAAACAGTTAGTACAGTCTGCGGTTTTTAATTTCTTTTCTTCTTGTTTTTGCTATTAAACGATGTCCAATTGGAGCCAAAATTGTTGGATCAATTGGAGTTCTGCCGTGCTGTGTTTTAAATGACTTTTTCACATAGGGGTATGAATGTTTGCCCCATTTGTGAGGAATCTCTTAGCCACCATACTTTGTGTGTGGGAAATTTGATTTGGTCTGGTTCCAATAATCGCGTATACATGTATCATATTTCACTGGTTGGCCAAAAAAAAAAGCATCACCGCACTGATTTTGAAGCCAACCTATGACCAGAAACTGGAGACGGTCATGGTACCAAACGTCTCCAGAAGTTATTCCGTCCAACTTGTTTACATTTTCAAGAAAAACGTGGATTCAAATCTTAAATGGATCACATAAGCTTGTACAGATTGATGAAATTCATGCGTCGGGTAATAAAACATTTAATTGTTGCCCTTAGAACGAAGTAATGTATACGAGACATGCTGTGTGCATAAGATCCTTAAACAAAATGTTGTTAAGCGTTCCAAACACTCTTTATCGGGTGATAGAAGTTTCATTTCATGTGCACCAAAACTATGATCTCCCCCATCAACTCCGTACACAACTTCAAAAGCTGACTTAATGCACATCTCATCTGTGAATTCTCGTTTTAAATTTTTTTCTTCTTCAATTCTCCAAGCGCCTCGTCATACAGAACTAGAATGACAGCATTCTACAAATGACAAAACTAAATACATAGCTGCCAACATTTCAATTCGTAATAAAACTAAAATGGTCAAGATGACCAACTGCAAACAAAAACCTACTACATATATATACGTAAATCAATTTGTACTTTTTAATTACTGAAAAAAAAATCGTAATAATTACGAAAAATTCGTAACAGTTGGCAGGTATGTAAATAAGCTGAAACTTTTAATACATGTATCTCTCCATTCTTATGGAGTAATTTAATATTAGAATAATGGAAATACCAAAATATTATTTATTGATTATATTGTTGTGTAGTTGTAAATTATTTATGAGTTTCTGTATTACATGAATACAAAAGAAGTTTCCTTTGCCGAATGCACAAAGGTACGTATTGATTTTGCTGGGGGAAAACCTAGATGATATTCCTAAAAATTTGAAATTCAAGTAAAAAATAAAAATGACAAACAAATTTCTGTTTCTTTTTTATAACTAATTTGATATTTTTTTCATTCGTTTTAAAAAGGAATATTTCACAGAATAGTTGTAAGAAGCTTGGTTTAACCCTCTCAGTACCGAATTGTTTTGACATAAACAACCACTGTTGACCGCATTGTTTGACCACTCAAGCGTGAAGCACACATTCTTACACAACAGAAAGCTTGTATTCAAAGGCCAATTTTACAAACTCTATTATCACCTTGAAGATATCATTTTACAGCAAAATAAATAATAACAAATATCTTACTTATTGAATTCCCTTTCATAAAATCCAAAAAACATTAAGATCGGTCAATAAATGTCCAAGTTCTCGGCCTTTGTTTCCTCAGTGTGATCTGTAAACTCAAACACATGGCACTCTGTAGGTGTTTGGCATTTCGGATCTTTACACTACAATTTGAAGGGATTGCATAATAGCAACCTTATTTCACCATCAATGGGAAAGATCTGATCTTGGGTATGGAGGGTGAACATGGACAAAACTACAGCTTTATAACAAATGGCCTTTGGCTTGAGTGCTTTTTTTGTGTGTGGAAGCTTGGTCGACTAAAGTCGCCTATGGTAAGGAAAGGGTTAAACGGTAAAAAAATAATCAAAATAAAATTCATTTCAGTACATACTGTAAAACCATATTTCTAACGATTATTTTGAGAAATGTATTCAATTCATCTAGTAAAAGAGCAATGTTCTGATGAAAAATAAAATGTCTGTTAAAAGGACAGTATCGTCATGATCAGTAATATGACCTTATTTGATATATTATTTTCAGTCACTGAGTTAATCTAAGACTAGCACTCTGATTTTATGCCGTGACGATATGTGACCATCCACCATAAAGGGACTGTAAAGTTAAAAATTTCACATTTGGAGGTTCATATATCTTTGGAAAGAGTATATCATAAAGTTTAAAATGTTACCAAACACAAGTCATTCCTACGCGAAGTTATGGTGTATTAAAGTCATCACACTAATTACTTACACTTTCATATAAACTTGTGCGATTCTCGCGTAAGTTTCTTACATTTTGTACAGATTTATGAACTCATTGCCCGAAAGAAAATGTGGATTTCATGATTTTTGAAATTGAATTTAATTCTGAAATTTTCAGAACTAAAGGAGAATATTTCAAACTTCATTTCTGAAAAAATACCAAAATGGCCAACCGACTGATTTTTCATGCATTTCAAGTCGTACTGCTAAATCAACGTGTGCGACTTCACAGCCCGTTCGTGATTGACAGTCACATATTGTTCCTTATAACGTTTTGATTAGTATGTTCCTGTTGCATCAATCTTCTGAAGAAAACTAGAGAATGCGAGTCAACATTTTGAGAAAAACAAACGGTTGTAAAACAGCAAAAACAATTCTAATTAAGCAACACCATATAAAGCCTAAAATATTTCAATTCATTTGAGCATTATAAAATCTTGATACAATAATACTTGCCAAGGTATATCTAGTGCACTTAAAAGTCGAACACTATCAAACCGGACGTGTAGTAAGTGCATTTACAGGTTGACCGTTTTTGACTGGTATAAATGTCGGTAAAAACCAGTCAAAAAATGCCCGTGTGTGCACATTTGGGTCAACAGTCAAAACATTAGGAGGCCAGGTAGCCTGGGCTTGGCTGTACCATGACTTTGGCCCTCCTCCCTACATGTACATGCACTTTCCCTTCAATTTAAGCTACGGTATGCACTATAAGACGCTCCGAGGCGAGATATTGGAGAAATCTATGCAGAAACATTCTATTCTACGAAGCAGAGTACAATTTTCGTCAGTTAAAGATTCTTAACGGATCTAGATTAATCTAAATTCATCCCTTCATCCTCATCTTTGCTTCCTCCGTCTCCCGGTTTCTCATCTTTCTTATCATCTCCCGTCTGATTCTGGAGAGCTTTACCGAACGCTTCTAAGTCTGCAGATGAGGGAAAGAGCAAAAACGTGAGAAGCCAAAAACAATATTCTTTTAAAGGGATAATAAAAAATATATTGATAAATGGGTAGCGGGCCTGGGTCTCCCATTGGTCTGGAGGACAGAGCCCCCTGGATGTTAAATTTTGGAGGATTTACAGACTCTCCACATCCCCACAAATAAAGAAAACTAGAGGTTTGGATACAACACAGGCTACTTCTTTCTCTCCACGGTGCCTACTTCTCTGCTTTCAAGAAAATTTTGAGGCAGAGGAAGATTTGTAAAAAAAAATCGAGAAATCACAGGCCTTATAGAAAAATGCTACACAAAGTTCACAATTTGCTAATTTAAATTCAAGATAAACTTAACATACACACAACAAATATATTTCTGCCCTTACAACTCTGCTATGCAATTTCTTTGAACAGGGATGTGAATTTTGCTAGGAGTATTGGGGCCGCTGTTGTGAACAGCGCTGAGGTGAAATCTATAGTTCTTAGCGTTTGGTTTGCTTTGCTTTCCTTTAATGCTGAAATCTTTCAAATCTGGACAAATCACAACCCTGTTTGAATGAAACTGTTTCCTGGGCTTTGCCGCTTATGCCAATCTTACCCCCTCTGTTGGCAGCATCTGTAGCCTCTGACCCCAGACCAAACTGACCCATCAGCGGCCCGAGCTGACCGGACTGGAAGGCAGCCGTGAACATGATCAGCGCCTGAAAAGATCATTGATGTTGCAATTATTATAATTAATTTAGGAAATTATTTCGCTAGCTTACTACTACTAATAATAATACACGACTCTATAAAGCGCACATATCCTAGCAACTAGATCAAGGCGCTGTACATTCTTACTCCCTGCTCATCAGGCACAGAAATCATTCCTGAAACCATCTCAGCTCCCTAGGGAGTATACAGCTCAATTGCTGCCGTTTCGGCGCATATAGGGCTAATCAAACAACAACCAACTCTGCCCTCACAGGTACCCATTTACCCCTGGGTGGAGAGAAGCAATATTATGGTAAAGTGTCTTGCTCAAGGACACAAGCACCATGGTCGCGGTTGGGATTTGAACACACATTCTGACGACTGAGCCATCAGAACACATCTCCGATGCAGTAAACCGCCCTACCATGGCACTCAAAAACGAAAGCACCCGAGACTGAGATATTTCAAGGGATGTTTGATACTTTACACCAAGTAAGTTTTACGTAAAACCAATTCAAACCATGCATGAGGGCACATGTCGTTAGATCGCTGTTGATTGATAGGGCAGCAATAGTGCATGGCGTTTGGCATCTTTTGCAGTACGCACTGAATATCTTAATCGATCACTGCCAGATGAGCACATGCACGTTGTATTATAACATATGCACATGAAGTGTACGCACAACGCTCACTTGATGCTAGACTCATATCCCCTGTCTATATCCTATCAAGGATATAGACAGGCTCCAGGCGTACCACTCAAAGGGTTTCATTGGATGCGTTAACGCGTTGTGCTGAAGATCTGACGCCACGCTTCGAGGCTTGCGCGCTAGCTACCAACTAAGGTCAAAGTTCAGCATCGGAAAAAATATGGCAGCTGCACAGCCAGGATCTGGCGTAATTCACGCGCCTCTACCTCAAAGCGTGACGTCAGATCTTCATGCTAACTTGATGCCAAAGTGGCCATCACTGGGTGCAATTTTACCACTAGAAGGCTACAATGTGAACAAATAGTGGCTTTAACTTTAGGTAGGCGGGCTCAAACTCGTGGTCTTTGAGAAGCCCGGCCAGGCCCGGGCTACCTGGCCTCCTAATCTGTCTTTTGTGAGTCCTAATCTTGTAATAATACAGTACCTGAAAATCAACATAGACTGGGCTTCTGGAGGGCCTAGCCCAGACAAGTAGAGCTCATTATATAGGACAGTAGACAGGGGAAAAGCCTGGGCCTGGCCGGGCTTGTCAACGGCTTGCCTGTACCATGACTTTGGCCCTTGTCCCTTAGGTCATGAGCAGATGTTAAAGAAACAGTTATTTATAGTTTATCTTTATTTGTTAATTCACTTAGAAAACATTTATTAGTCCCTGGCCTAGCAGATGCCCTAACTCAAACTGTGTAGTATTTAAGTTTTTATATTTTTATTATAATATTATTTTTATATCTCAAAGTGTGCCTAAAGCCATTTATCGTTCTTTGTGTGATTCAATGTTTGTTTACTTCCTAAGTGGTAGTATCAGGAGATCAACTTGACAGTAATTTAGTTTACTTTTTTGTAATCCTACAGGGGTGCTATCTTTGTTTCTGTTTCTGTTTCTGTTAATCTAATGTAAATTTGTGTTTATTTGTTTTTTCTACCTGTGAAATCAATAAATGAAATGAAATGAAATGGAAAACACAACGTGATTGGAAAGCAACATTATGCCCACCTGTTGGAACTGCGGGGACTGCAGAGTCTGTCGCAGCTGCTCTGGGTCACGCGGTAGAGACTCCCCCTCCGGCAAGAATGGAATAAGCCGCTGCTGTACCTCGGGTTTTGCCATGATTGGGGCCATGGCCTCAGAGGTCAGGACCTTGGTCAAGTCCACTGCTGCAAAAGGGGGTGATGTACGTATGTGTTACAAACAGCTTCATCTATCCCTCTTAAAAGTATCCTAAAATCATTATCGATACACTTTACGAAAAATAAAAAATCAATTTATGTCACTTCATGGTACGAGTGATCTTCTTTGGTATAAAGAAATATTGTTGATCACCTCATCCAAAACTGGTTGATTTTTTTAAATATTTTTATGATGACAAGTTTTCAATCTACTTCAAACCATGTATTTAGAAGAACACAGGACTTTCACCAACATAAAGTGCTAGTAAGCGTAGATGGTAGAGAAGGTGGAAGGGATTAGGGTGGGATTCCAGTTGGGTTGAGGTTTTTCAGGGGGTAGTTGAACAGGGGATGAGATGTGGTTGAGTGGATTTTGGGTTAGGGTTCAGTTGATGTTAGGTGGCAGTTGGACAGGGGAGGGGATGTGGTTGAGTGGATTTTGGTTTAGGGTTCAGGTTAGGGTTCAGTTGATGTTAGGTGGCAGTTGGACAGGGGATGGGATGTGGTTGAGTGGGTTTTGGGTTAGGGTTTGGGTGTTTTTGTTGGGGTTTGGGCTGGCTGGGTTGGATGGGGATGAACAGGGAAATGGGTGGGGGTTGGGTGGAGAATAGGTTGGGTTGAGGTTTCCTACTCACCAGGCTGTGCTGAACCTGCTCCTTCAGCTCCTTCAGCTCCTTCAGCACCTCCAGGCACAGTAGGAACTGAAACATGACAAGATGAACACACAGTAAGATATTTGAGGTGATAATAAATACCAGGAACTATTATGCTTAAAGAAGAGCTGGTCGCTAGCTAACAGTGTGCTGGACTTGTCCTACCTTAGGCCTAGGGCAGTCGAATAAGTAGATTGACATCTCGTCAGCAAGCATTACCTCTGCTTGACTTACTTATATCTGCTATCTGTAATTTCTGTAAGTACCAGGGACTATTAACCCTAACTCCCTAAGCATTGTTACTGAACAAAAAAAATCCTTCAAAATCCTCCAACTGCCTTTGTTGTCTAGGGAGTTAGGGTTAAGCAGAGCAGGTCCCTAGCTAAACAGTGTGCAGGACTTATCCTACCTTAGGCCTAGCGCAGTCCAATCAATAATGAGACAGGCACCTCGTCAGCAGGCATTACTGACTATAACCTCTGCTTGACTTACTTATATCTGCTACCTGTAAATTCTTTAAGTACCAGGGACTATTAAGCAAAGCTGGTCCCTAGCTAACAGTGTGCAGGACTTATCCTACCTTACGCCTAGGGCAGTCATGTAAGGAGACAGGCACCTCGTGTGCAGGCCAGGGCTTCAAGTGGTCTCTTGCAAAAAAATAGGGATAAATATAGGGAATTTTTTTCTAAAATATAGGGCCAATATAGGGCTTCACAAGAAAATTATAGGAAAAATACAGGAATTTTACAAATACAACAGCTGCACAACAACAGTGCTCATTCGATTTTTAACACCATTTTCCGTATGCAATTTTAATAACAACAAACGTAATGGCCTCCTCCATTCCCCTCATAGCCATTCCTATCCATCACTCTATCATGTATACAAGAAGTCAAATCCAATGCAATGAACCTCATTACACACCAGGGCAAGTCCAAGCTAATATATGACATAAAACACAATAAAGGGGGCCACTTTGCATCCGTCACGTTAGCAGTTTTTCCAATGGTTATTTATTTTTAAGTACCTGAAACCGACCAAAAAGTGTTTCAACATGTGAATGGACATGCAGGCAAATACTAGAACTAATTTGAGTTGATATCTTTTATTTTTTAAATTTATTTTTTTACCCTCAAATTTCCATAAAAATTGGACGGAAAAAGTTACCTCACTTTTCCGTCCATTTGTTGATGGAAATTTTAGGGTAATTAAAAAAATAATAGTAATAATCAACTCAAATTATCTTTAGGATAAGCATGCATGTCTATTCAAATGTTGAAATTCTTTTTGGGTGGTTTCAGATATAAAAAAAAAAATTACAACCATTAGAAAAACTGCTAACGCGACGGTAGGAAAGTGGCCCCCTTTATTGTGTTTTATGTCATATAATTTACATATGGGATATTTTGGACTTGCCCACCATCTGAATTTTGCCTGTAATTGTCCATAGCATTTGTGACACGATAAGATCCACTCAGACCAAAGATGGCAATTTTGGAAATTGATGTATGCCATAATTAGCTTGTTCAAAGATAATGACCCTTGTGTGTGTGAATATCTAGCACACTTGGTTATCAAGTAGAAGGCATTTTCTTGTACTGTATTTGTTTTTGCTACTTACTAATACTTTTGCCTTAATCTCAATTTCAAAATTCCTGCCTTTGGATTGAATGGATCAGATCTAATTTCAAAACATACACTGTGCCTTAATGTTTTTACCATTTTTGCTGATGTTGACTTTTAACTTGTAACATTTTGATGTACATGTAACTCATGGATTAACTATCCAACTCAAGGATCAAAGGTTTAAATCTTTCTGTGGCAAACAAACATAGAAATTAACTTCCAGAAGACTTTTTCTGGCTCTTCACTGTCCAATTATGACTCCCTAACTTGAATCTTCATGAATTCCTTAAAGACCCATGTTTAGAATATTATTCCAGCAGATTGTTTATGGTTCTTCAGTTCTGTTCTGTTACTCTAATCTATGACTTTCTCATCTTTGCAGACACACTTAAAATAATCTTCCTCTATTGTTAATTGAAAGCAAATGTTTATGGTAAATTTCGTAGCATCATATGCTCAAACCATGTACACCCTTACATGTTTTAGTATTATTTTCATACTTACCTGATAATTTTTTAAGTATGAAATGGGATAGTTTTTTTTTTTAACAAAGTGTCAGCAATTATGATTTCTCCCCCAATGACAACAAATGAAATCCAAGGAAGTTTAATGGTGATAGAATCTTATAATAATTTGTTTTATACCAATAATTTGTTTTATGTCCTTTTGGAGTAGGTCCTACAGACTAGTTCATCCAGCCACGACTGTGCACTGCCATACTGCAATGTCACACCGATTTTGCATTTTAGTCTCACACAACTGTGCACTTTGATACCAAAGATTCATGTGAAAATGAAAATCAATGAGGCACTGCAGTACAGCAATGCCCAATCAAAGTGGAATGATTCAGTCCATAAAACATAAACTGGCAATAGGTCTATGGTGCTACTACTAGTATTTTGAAGCCAAAACAAAAGAGCACCTTGCAATTGTCCCTCAGTACTCTTCATTGGGACACAATCTTCTTAAATGGAAAAATTAGGTTTGATCAAAAAAGGTTTTGTAGCATATGTGATTTCGCCTCCTTTTTTTGTTTTTTTTTTTTGTTGTTGTTACATTTGGGTAAAAATATAGCCTGGATTATAGGGCATTTTTCAAGTATATAGGGAAATATTGGGAAATCAAAAAAATATAGGAAATATAGGAAATATATGAACTATAGGGACGCTTGAAGCCCTGGCAGGCATTACTGACTATAACCTCCGCTTGACTCACTTATATCTGCTATCTGTAATTTCTGTAAGTACCAGGGACTATTAACACTCCTACTATTACTACAAGGGTCAAAATCAGTCAAAATGTTGATATACTTGCCAAGGTATATCTAGTGCACTTAAAAGTCAAACACTGTTGAACCTTACGTGTAGTAAGTACATTTACAGGTCAAAATGAGTCGACCGTTTTTGACTGGTAAAAGCATTGTCTGGTATTGTTCAGGGTGGTCAAAATGACAGTAAAAAAACAGTCAAAAATGCCCCTGTGTGCACATTTGGGTCAACAGTCAAAACAGGCGGTTGACTGGTTTTGACCTCTCAGTTTTGACCTCTACAGTGTGCAGGACTTGTCCTAACCCTGGGCCGAGGGCAGTGGAATAAGAAGCAGCTGCGTGTATTACTGACTATAACGAATGTACATGTTAAGACCCTGGGGCTGTTCACACTTACTATTCATGGTATTGAGGATACTCTGAAGATCACTCAGCTGAATGGCCGGATTGTGGGCAGCTGCCGCAGCCACGGCAGCCGGAGCAGGGGTCACAGGATCAGGGGTCGCAGTGGTCGCTGCAGGGATGGTTGTAGCTGGACGGGGCTGGGCGGGGGTAGATTCTTGAGGGCGTGGGCCTGGGGAAGACTGCACACGAGAGGGTCTGGAATAAACAAAAGTTCCTATAAATCAATTGCGGATTTTTACAAGCAGAACTTGGTGAGACGTACCAAACCTTTAAGTACCAGACCTTCACTCAGGCCTGGAAATTCACAGAGGCAAATGTGTACACCCCTGTTGCCTTTCGTGCCCCTTACAAATATTCCCATAGACATTCTGATATTATAATTAAGGCTGTGCGTTTTCGGTTTATTTCAGGAACCGGACACCCAAAATTGGAAATCTTCGGATACCCAGGTACCCAAAATTGGAAATCTTCAGATACCCGGGTACCCAAAATTGGAAATCTTCAGATACCCAGGTACCCAAAATTGGAAATCTTCAGATACCCGGGTACCCAAAATTGGAAATCTTCGGATACCCAGGTACCCGTAAACAATTTTGTAAAAGCACATAAATAATGCCGAATGTATAAAATAACACAAGTTTCTCTTGTTTTATTAGAGTCATAATAAATGTGGACTTACACTAATAATTTCCCGCCTCTATATTAAAAACGACTCGCAGCATCCCCATTAAGCATCCCCACACACATTTTGATAAAAAAAAAATTAAATAAAAATAAAAAAAATTGCAGACTTCCATTTGTTGTGGCTTAAATTTTCAAGTCAAAATTTTGAAAATTCGTTTACGGAACGGAATTGGAACCCAAAAATGGAACCGGTTAATGACAGTTTCGGTCGGGTATCTGGCTACCATAGCCTTAATTATAATGAAAGTGCACTTTTACTCAGGAAAAGTAAAGGGCACTTTCACTAAATTATATCGAAGAAAGAGCCTGCTAGACTGGTCTGTCAAACCCGCTGGTAAAATTGACTGAGTATGACATTATTATTGCAAATAACACTGGTCTACAGCCAAAATGCTTCCGAAACAAATGAAGTCAAACTTGACTAATTATGGGTCACTGAGAATGGAAATGATGCTTAAAATTGTTAATTGGCTCTAGTTTTCAAGACATGGTACCGTTTAATGACTACAGGAGACAAGCCAAGAAGCGCAGAGTAGACACTGAATAAGGACTGAACTATGAACTGATACATAGTAAGTGTTACATAAACAGGGCAGGTGACATAATATCAAGTGAAACAACCATAAACACATGAAAAGACCTAGGTTTACAATTCATGATTAAAAATCTGCTATGTACACCATATACATAGTACATAAAATGTAAACTTAAATATCATGTAAACTTAAATATCTTGGAAACAGTAGCCAATCAGCAATTTTAATTGTCATATTTGAATTCAGCATATCAAAATCCATAATAAATAGCTAATTTTATCTCCGAAGCAGACAACTTTTAAAAAATTGTTGACCAGTGTAATGAGAGAACAACATGTACGTTTTTGTTCCCTGCAATGAATTAAATTATGAACTGTTATTTCAAGATAAGTGCGAGGGAGAGGAGCATTCTGACTTACGCAGTGGATGATGAAGTTGATTGAGAGCTAGAAGGACGTCCATGCCCCATCAAGCCGCCTAGGCCACCAAGGCCACCAAGGCTACCTGTAAATACAACAATTTTATTTTAGTGAGGAGGGCCAAGATCATTGCATAGCCAAGTCTTTGAGAATCCTAACCAGGGCATTGCCCAGGCCTAGAGGCCTACATATTCCCCTAGCTGAGCATAAAAGACCCTTTACTAATGAATAGATCACAAATAGCTCTTATTGTTAACACAGACTTGACCGACACCTCAGCTGTCTTTTGTTCACAACTGTAGCTATTATAAATAGCTCTACTTGGCTGGGCTAGGCCCTCCAGAAGCCCAGGTTAGGTTGATTGGCAGGTACTGTATTGTTACAGGATTAGGACTCACAAAAGACAGATTAGGAGGCCAGGTAGGCCGGGCCTGGCCAGGCTTCTCAAAAGCTTTTGACTTTTGCCCTCCTCCCTTATTAACCCTCCTCCCTTATTAACCCTCCTCCCTTATTAACCCTCCTCCCTTATTAACCCTCCTCCCTTATTAACCCTCCTCCCTTATTAACCCTCCTCCCTTATTAACCCTCCTCCCTTATTAACCCTCCTCCCTTATTAACCCTCCTCCCTTATTGACCCTACTCCCTTATTGACCCTCCTCCCTTATTGACCCTCCTCCCTTATTGACCCTCCTCCCTTATTGACCCTCCTCCCTTATTGACCCTCCTCCCTTATTGACCCTCCTCCCTTATTGACCCTCCTCCCTTATTGACCCTCCTCCCTTATTGACCCTCCTCATATTGACCCCTCCTCCTTATTGACCCTCCTCCCTTATGGACCCTTCGACCTTTTTGATCCTACTCCCTTATTGTCACTCCTCCCTTATTCACCCTACTCCCTTATTTTCCCTTCTCCGTTATTGACCCTCCTCCCTTATTGACCCTACTCCCTTATTGACCCTACTCCCTTATTGACCCTACTCCCTTATTGACCCTCCTCCCTTATTGACCCTCCTCCCTTATTGACCCTCCTCCCTTATTGACCCTCCTCCCTTATTGACCCTCCTCCCTTATTGACCCTCCTCCCTTATTGACCCTCCTCCCTTATTGACCCTCCTCCCTTATTGACCCTCCTCCCTTATTGACCCTCCTCCCTTATTGACCCTCCTCCCTTATTGACCCTCCTCCTTATTGACCCTCCTCCCTTATTGACCCTCCTCCTTATTGACCCTCCCTTATTGACCCTCCTCCCTTATTGACCCTACTCCCTTATTGACCCTACTCCCTTATTGACCCTCCTCCCTTATTGACCCTCCTCCCTTATTGACCCTCCTCCCTTATTGACCCTACTCCCTTATTGACCCTCCTCCCTTATTGACCCTCCTCCCTTATTGACCCTCCTCCCTTATTAACCCTACTCCCTTTGATGCATTTTTGCTAGAAACCATCCAAAATCTCAAATCCTCCAAAATCCATCAATATACAGTATAAAAATCAAGCAAAACCAGGTGGTGGATTTTGATGGACTTGGGGTAGTTAGGGTTAATGTAGAAATATACATGTATGTACCCCAAACCTCCTTTTGCACATTTATGGGCTGGAATGCCAAAGCATCTGGGGATGCTGTTTTGTCTTTCTCGTCAATTTCATTGTTCCAAGTGAGCATTAGTGAAAAAATACCTGTGAAGAAGTAAGTACTGGTCTACAACTACAGAGTTGGACTACTCGTACGTGCGATATATACATAACAGCAAAAGAAACGTCACCCCCTAAATTTTGTTAAGTAATTATATTATTAAACATAATAAATATATAATGTTGTGGGATGGTTGGCTGCCAGGTCAACCAAATTTGCCACATTGTGTTCGTGTTACACTCCATACTCATAATATTCTTCATTAAACAAATTATATTAATTATAAAATGAAAATAATAAATATTTTTAGGGGTGACGTTTCTTTTGCTGTTATGTATATTTTCTTGTACACGTACTCGTGGAAAAGTGCTTGATGAAGCTATGTGCCTATTCCCTGCTTTTAACCCCCCCCCCCCAGCTCTCCCTGCCACCCTGACCTTTGACATGACATACTGACCTAGTCCGCCACTGTTGAGTAGCTGCATCAACTGCTGCTGATCCATGTTTCCAAGGACATTCTGAAGACCGCCCTCGCCTGGCAGTGAAGAAAAAGAGGAAGTGAATAAAAGGAAGTGATAAAGGAAGTGAATGCTTATTTAAAGAGCAAAGCATTTTGGAATTAAGTGTTCATTTTGGAATTAACTTGTAAAGTTAGTGACAAGGATGTCTAACACAATTTCATCATCTATATACATGTAAAAAGCCAACATAAGTAATATCAGAAGTCTATTACCTACATGAAGTGTGCCACTCGTGTACTAACCTAGTCCACGGCACAGTACCAGAAGTCTGTTACCTACATGAAGTGTGCCACTCGTGTACTAACCTAGTCCACGGCACAACACCAGAAGTTTGTTACCTACATGAAGTGTGCCACTCGCGTACTAACCTAGTTCACGGCACAGTACCAGAAGTCTGTTACCTACATGAAGTGTGCCGCTCGTGTACTAACCTAGTCCACGGCATAGTACCAGAAGTCTATTACCTACATGAAGTGTGCCGCTTGTGTACTAACCTAGTCCACGGCACAGTATCAGAAGTCTGTTACCTACATGAAGTGTGCCACTCATGTACTAACCTAGTCCACGGCATAGTACCAGAAGTCTGTTACCTACATGAAGTGTGCCACTCGTGTACTAACCAAGCCCACGGCACAGTACCAGAAGTCTATTACCTACATGAAGTGTGCCGCTCGTGTACTAACCTAGTCCACGGCACAGTATCAGAAGTCTGTTACCTACATGAAGTGTGCCGCTTGTGTACTAACCTAGTCCACGGCACAGTATCATAAGTCTGTTACCTACATGAAGTGTGCCACTCGTGTACTAACCTAGTCCACGGCATAGTACCAGAAGTCTATTAACTACATGTACATGTACATGAAGTGTGTCACTCGTGTACCAACCTAGTCCCACGGCATAGTACCAGAAGTCTATTACCTACATGAAGTGTGCCGCTCGTGTACTAACCTAGTCCACGGCACAGTATCAGAAGTCTGTTACCTACATGAAGTGTGCCGCTTGTGTACTAACCTAGTCCACGGCACAGTATCAGAAGTCTGTTACCTACATGAAGTGTGCCGCTCGTGTACTAACCTAGTCCACGGCACAGTATCAGAAGTCTGTTACCTACATGAAGTGTGCCACTCGCGTACTAACCTAGTTCACGGCACAGTACCAGAAGTCTGTTACCTACATGAAGTGTGCCACTCGTGTACTAACCTAGTCCACGGCATAGTACCAGAAGTCTATTACCTACATGAAGTGTGCCGCTTGTGTACTAACCTAGTCCACGGCACAGTATCAGAAGTCTGTTACCTACATGAAGTGTGCCACTCATGTACTAACCTAGTCCACGGCATAGTACCAGAAGTCTATTACCTACATGAAGTGTGCCGCTTGTGTACTAACCTAGTCCACGGCACAGTATCAGAAGTCTGTTACCTACATGAAGTGTGCCACTCGTGTACTAACCTAGTCCACGGCACAGTACCAGAAGTCTGTTACCTACATGAAGTGTGCCACTCGTGTACTAACCTAGTCCACGGCATAGTACCAGAAGTCTATTACCTACATGAAGTGTGCTTGTGTACTAACCTAGTCCACGGCACAGTATCAGAAGTCTGTTACCTACATGAAGTGTGCCACTCATGTACTAACCTAGTCCACGGCACAGTATCAGAAGTCTGTTACCTACATGAAGTGTGCCACTCGTGTACTAACCTAGTCCACGGCATAGTACCAGAAGTCTATTACCTACATGAAGTGTGCCGCTCGTGTACTAACCTAGTCCACGGCACAGTATCAGAAGTCTGTTACCTACATGAAGTGTGCCACTCACTAACCTAGTTCACGGCACAGTACCAGAAGTCTGTTACCCACATGAAGTGTGCCACTGTACTAAACTAGTCCACGGCATAGTACCAGAAGTCTATTACCTACATGAAGTGTGCCGCTTGTACTAACCTAGTCCACGGCACAGTACCAGAAGTCTGTTACCTACATGAAGTGTGCCACTCGTGTACTAACCTAGTCCACGGCATAGTACCAGAAGTCTATTACCTACATGAAGTGTGCCGCTTGTGTACTAACCTAGTCCACGGCACAGTATCAGAAGTCTGTTACCTACATGAAGTGTGCCACTCGTGTACTAACCTAGTCCACGGCACAGTACCAGAAGTCTGTTACCTACATGAAGTGTGCCACTCGTGTACTAACCTAGTCCACGGCATAGTACCAGAAGTCTATTACCTACATGAAGTGTGCCGCTTGTGTACTAACCTAGTCCACGGCACAGTATCAGAAGTCTGTTACCTACATGAAGTGTGCCACTCATGTACTAACCTAGTCCACGGCATAGTACCAGAAGTCTATTACCTACATGAAGTGTGCCGCTTGTGTACTAACCTAGTCCACGGCACAGTATCAGAAGTCTGTTACCTACATGAAGTGTGCCACTCGTGTACTAACCTAGTCCACGGCACAGTACCAGAAGTCTGTTACCTACATGAAGTGTGCCGCTCGTGTACTAACCTAGTCCACGCCACAGTACTCCAAGAACAATGGATTTGGGCCATTTGTGACGTATTGTTCCACAAACTAATGCACAAGGTCTCAAAATAAAAGCCATTCAGTCCGGGAGACTTACCCGGCGTGTGAGAGAATTGTATCTCGCACACGCACCTTAGCGTTTATCAAACGCGCCCATTGTTTGCCACACAGAATGGTTTGCCTGCGTCTAGTTTACGATTGCGTATAGTTCTCTAGGAAGTATTAGCCAGGATTTGGAGGTAGGGCATCCAAATTGGTTATTCTTTGAAAAACAGGGTGTCCAAAACTTTAACTTAGGGAGGAGGGCCAAAGTCATGGTACAGCCAAGCCTTTGAGAAGCCTGGCCAGGCCCAGGCTACCTGGCCTCCTAATTGTCTTTTGTGAGTCCTAATCCTGTAGCAATACAGTACCTGCCAATCAACATAACCTGGGCTTCTGGAGGGCCTAGCCCAGGCAAGCACAGCTCATTGTATAGGCCAGTAGGCAGGGGGAAAAGCCTGGGCCTGGCCAGGCTTCTCAAAGGCTTGGCTGTACCATGACTTTGGCCCTTGTCCCTTACAATACTTTTGCATGTGTATTGCAAATAAAACAGGGTGTCCATTTAGCAAACAGAGCGTCCAAAAGACACCCAAAGGTATTGCTGACTAACACTATGCTAGGAACTAGAGCGGATACACTATCCCATAATGTCCCATGGCAGGCCGGGCAAGGGGGAGCAAAACCTGTAACCAAGCTCGTTGTGCGTGCGTGTGCGCATTTGGAGTACAATGACGTGGTTGGCTGGTTACAGCAGGCTGGCACACTTCATGTAGGTAATACACTTCTGGTAAAACACATTAACCATTTAACCTTCCCAAATCCTCCCAAATCCTCTTTGCCAAAGTGAAGGATTTTGAAGGATTGAGGTTATGTGGAAATTGCAGTGGTGAAGGATTTTGAAGGATTGAGGGCAGATGTGATTATTTGCTTGGTGGATTTTGGAGGATTGAGGTTATTAGGCATACTTGCCTTCCTTCCTCCATGGTACATGTACAACCATGGTTGTTATAGTGATTGCAAGGTCAGTGCTTGGGTCAGTGGACACTGTTTATTGCTCCATGCATGCAGGGAGGGTCCCTGGCCCTGGCCCATGTACATATATCACAGATAAGCAACACATGTGTGCATACATGTCATCTACATACAATGGTAATGGTCTTTTTGCTTGCTTTACTACTGAAGGTTTTTGAAGGACTCAGGTTATGTGTAAGCAAATGGGCCTAGGGAGTTAGGAAGGATTCAGGTTATGTGTAAGCAAATGGGCCTAGGGAGTTAGGAAGGATTCAGGTTATGTGTAAGCAAATGGGCCTTGGGAGTTAGGAAGGATTCAGGTTATGTGTAAGCAAGTGGGCCTTGGGAGTTAGGGTTAAACTGCAACAACACTGTAACTGGTTGTACATGTATATGACAATACTGTAATGATGCAACGTTATTGAGGTGTCACGATTGCATTTATAGTCTAGGCCTTACCTAGGGCAGCTCCAAGTCCAGCCAACTCTGGGGGCAGACCCCCAGCACCTGAGCGTCCCCCTCCTCCGCTGGAGCCCGGGGCTGGTGGGTTGTTCAGCATCTCGTTCACCTTCTTACAGTATTCATCATCTTTATCCTTCTTAGGTTCCTAGAAGTGAAACAAGAAAAGCTTATTAACCTAACTTCACATGGAGGCCACTCCGATCCACTAAATGTTCAATATGTTTTTCACCAACCTTTAAAGCACACAAGCCACTGCTGTCCTTTCCAAGTAATCTTACAAAATCAACCCAATGGCACCCAAGGACACTGTAAATAAGACCATCTCCGATTACATACTCAACAACACAGTCTTTAGTGGTTTTTGTGTAGGTGTGTTTACAGTCAAAATACATGGTCAGGTTTACAGCTGGTTGTTTGAACATATTAGTATCGCATGAAAAGTTTGTACACAGATTGGCTGATGCTCTGAGAAATGTCGGGGAAATGCTCTCAATAGACATCTTTCAACAAAAATCATTTCTCCAAGAGACAGTTAAGAAGTTACAGTGCCTGCATTTCCTCGGTTCAGTCAACGAAGACAGGTAAAAAAAGGAGAAAATTCAGTGCAAACTTTACAGGTATACGAACAGGAAGAACTCTTGGTCAGGACCCTATCGGAAGTGTACTTTGCACTGTAGATAGGGTCCTATCAGGGCTATATGGCCTGCAATGTATCAATGGGAGACCACTTTACCCTGCAATCTCAGTGGTGTGACAGTGTGACAGAAGGGTAACCAAAAGAGGCCACTAGCAACAACTGCAACAGCTTGGAGCGGCCTGAATGGGTTGTTTCAAAAATTGCACTGATTGTAGAAGGGTTAAATAAGATGAAATTTTGAGCTGCCAAATTTTTAGATGGCAAACAATGTATCAGAAATGTAAAGACATCAGTAATTCCGGTACATGTGTCCTATTTGTTCAATATTATTTGGTGAAAAATGAAAAGTCAAATAATTTACCTGCATCCAGAAGAAGAATTTCCTGGAAGACGACTTAAACCTGAGAACGAAGACACGGCCAGTGGTGCACTGTGAGACTGTTTTGAATTCACAGTCATCAGGAAATATGATCAGGTCCTGAAAATTAAAAGGAAAAACGGGTTTTAAATTAATTTAACCCTGGACCGTGGAGGGGGGGAGGGGGTCAGAAAGGGAAGATATGTGCCTTTTTTATCATGATGCAATTAAATTTACCACACTTTTTTGTGTGCCCCCAGTAGTCTGTGAGCTGGAGGAGTCTACCATACACCACTCCTCCCCCTCCCCCCTATAATCCACTGCCACCGATATTTTTTTGTTCCTTTGGATGTCCTAAACACGAAAAAAGATGTTAACAGTGAAAATTTTGGGATGCACTGTTCTGTTCTGGCCCACGATTTGTTTGCCCTCATAATGAGCCGATCTGACAATTATTAGCACTAGGAGTGGAAGAATATCCGAGTAGAATGTCGAATCCGACCGCCACTTTTTTTCATTCAATATAACCAATAAAGTAATATTAGGCCTACCTACCTAGTAAGGTTAGTACTGGTTAGTAGTTGCAAAAAAATTCCCCAAAAAACCTTAAAAAGTGGCGGTTGGATACGACATTCTTTCCGAAATAAATATCCTGGAATAACTTGAAGTATAGACCTACATGTATGTTAGGCAGTTTCACGCAAACCACCGATGGTGGCGCTATTTTTGATGCCCTTTTTTCTGTCAAAGTTGTGACCTGCCGAAAGTTCGTTGACGCACTCGATAGTACGTGTGAAAATGCATAGGCACAATATCGCTAGCACCTGGTTACGCTGATGAGGCTTCAATGTTTCATGGACGCCATTTTTATGAGCACTTATTTATGCAGTCGATAAAAAAAAATCAGCAACGGGAAACCTTTCGTTATGGAAATACAGGCAACTGAATTTCGGCAAGTTTTTACCATTTTCTTGTCCAACTTTCATGGTAAAATACTAATATAAAGGGTAGTGTATCGATGTTCTAGTGTCGATAAACGGATACTACTCATCGTGGTTATCTTAAGTGGTCAGTCAATGCCAACTGTAACGTTGGCGGTAAAACAGTGCAACTTGCGGAAAATGACCCGACGGCAAATTAAAAAAAAATCACCGCTATCAGCGATTTGACACTGAATCAGGGTGTCACGTACGCTGAATCGGGGTGTCACGCACGGGTGGATTTTGGTATTCAATGTGATTTTTTTTGTTATAAAAGGGGGACATGCTATATAGACACATTGTTAGTACTACAAGGATACATTGCAGGCAAATTCGGTCACAACTTTTCAAATGAAACTGGCCTCCAAAATGACCAAATATTTAAATCAACAAAAATTCATAACTTTGCATAGGGTTAACCTATGACCATTGACCCCTCATTTTCTTTCTAATTTTTTGCTCTATCCAGTGATATGACATTTAAAAGAACTGAAGCAACTTCAAATTTTCATGAAACTGCCTACCTATTTCCATCATCATCTATCCTCAATTTACCCTAAATGACGCACCTAAGGTTACTGGACGGTAACGTACAAATGAAATTAACAGTTTGGTGTTTCAGTTTGTTTCAGTGAAGGATTCTCTTGTAAAATGCTGAATTTCAATGCATGATCATACGCGTGGACGTCTTGAGCGCCGTTTTTTGAGACGCACAGAACTGTGGTCATCAGAAAATTGATGTTGGTATAATGACTCACCCCCAAACTGTTAAAGTTGATGGGGGCACAGAAAATGTACCCAAGAAAAAAAACAGTTGAATCATGTTTCATCTTATTCCAGATGGTTGTAAAATTGTTTTTAATCTTGAAAATAAAAATATTGTTTTCGATTTAAAAAAAAAAAAAAAAGGGTATAATTTGGAGCTCTCAAAACTTTTAACCCTCCTACTTCTGGTACCTTTTTCATACAAGTTGATCCACCATTTGAAACCATTCGCTTTTGTGGTTTTGAATGGTGAAATAACTGTGTACAATATTGATTCCCCCAAATGGTTTTGAATGGTAGGTCAGCTAATACAAAACCTTGTTTGGATCTTTCCAAATGGTAGTACAGCTAATACAAAACCTTGTTTGGATACTTCTAAGTGGTGAATCAATGGACCCTCTATGCATTTTAATGGATTTGAATGGTAGTAAAGCTTGATACCAACACTGTTCAAATGGTATCACCATGTGTGTACAAAACCAATGGGCATTTTGCTAAGTGGAAATTTTGAATGGTTTCAAATGGTCAAACAGTAGGAGGGTTAATCAATATTCTTGAAAGACCAATAAAATGGAAGGTGGTAAAAATTTTTGCAAAAAGTACTTAAAACTTTGAAATGTGTAAAAATGCTGTTAACATTTTGTCAAATAAAAGACTTCTTTTCATAGCCATGATATTAATGTTTCATTTTCTCAATAATTTTCCACTACCGTCGAAATAAACACCAACGAATTAAGTTGTCTTCGTTCGCTTCTTCTGTAAGGAATGTGTCCATTTTGAGGATCAGTATTTCTTAAAAAAATCATTGCAAATGCAAAGCATTCAGATATTTTGGTTTCCACAGACAACAGCTTGTTGACGGCATAGAACAATAAAATCACAGATGTTCGTGGAAAAAAAATGAGGTCAATGTAAATCTCTTACTATTTGTATCTAGTAAAATCAGTGATTAAACAACTTTTTCCACTTTCACAAGCACTAACCAGCTAACTTTCCAGTAAATCATACAATTTCACTCTGATTTTTATTTCTGTAACAAGCATGACTTAGATAAGTTTATGCAACCAGTAATACGCCATAATTTTGTAAGTTTTCCGAGAAATGCTAAGCCAAAAGTAGGTGCGTCATTTCACGAGTGCGGCGAATTACGTACATGGACGATATATTAAGTCTGGTTATATTGAATGAGAAAAAGTGGCGGTCGGATATGACATTCTACCCAAAAACCAAACATGTCAAATAATACAAATTACATGCATGTAAGAATTCCTATTTAATCCTTACATCCTCAACAACGCCTGTGCCACGATCCTTCCAACAAAAGTGCATCAAAGAGTCGTCCGATTGGTGCACATAAACTTGTCCCTTCCTCTTGTCGGGTGTCACTGTTGTACCTTTCAGTTGCATTTTTCCGGCCCGAAATTCGACCAAATTTTTACTACTGGAACGATTACCGCCAGCAGTGTTTCCAAACAATGCCCCTGACATTATTTGGGTTCTCAGATAACTGCAAAATATAAAGGAAAATGGTGTTTGAACACAGAAGTTTTTACACGTAGAACTTGTAGAAGCTCACCCGTTACAAAGCAGTTTGGAACGGTAACACTAACAGCGCCCTCTATTAAAAATCCTCTGCATATATACACGCGCGCACGTACGTACGTTCAGCCTGAAGATCTGACGTCACGCTTTGAGCTAGGCGCGTGAATTACGCCAGATCTTAGCCGTGCAGCCGCCATATATTTTCCGATGCCGAACTTTGACCTTGGTTGGTAGCTAGTGCGCAAACCTCGGAAGCGTGACGTCAGATCTTCAGCACAATGCTTTAACGTATCCAATGAAATCCTTTGAGTGGTACGCCTGTAGCCTGTCTATATCCTTGATAGGATATATAGACAGGGGACAGTCTAGCATAATACTGTAATAAAAATGTGATATATAGAGGGCGCTATTATATCTAATTTTTAATAAACTTTTTAGGATTATCGGATCGGAAAGGTGCGCCGGGGGTGGCTGAACATATTTTGCAATGTTTGGTGAAGTATGAATCATTGTTTTATTTCCTGACTTTTGATTTTGTTTTACAGGGAAATAGAAAAAGAAATTGTGTATGATTGACATTTTTCTGTTGAGCTAGTTTGGTTTAGTTTAGGCGGTGTACCGTGGCGTTAGTAAAAAGTGTGGGTAGGCCTATATTCGATCGGTGGGAGAATTCGATCAGCTGAAACTTACCACTTAATAAAAAACATAAGACTGCCCCGTATTTAAAACAAAGTAGTCACACATGACTCAGAACTCCCGCCAGTCCTTATCAATCTATGAAAAGTCCATACGTGCTGCGCCTTGAGAGACTCGTCCATCCAAATTTGAGGTAAGAATTCATGACTATCTTTTCCCATGTGTGTTACGGGATACATTAAGAAACATAGCAACACTTGAGGGTGCCCTTAAGGAACATCTTGGAAGTTGGAGGAATTTCATCACAATTACGATGGTTGGCAATCATTTGTCTATTTATTCAACGACTCGTTGTACGATTGGTCCAATTTAGCAACAGGGGTGATGGGAAAATTGAAATTAAAATTCTTGACAGCAGAGGGCGCTGTTGAGTGTGTATTCGATCACGCACTGGGGATAATTCGATCGCAATGCGATTGTTTCAATTTTAATGCTTTTTAAAATGTTATTTTTAAATATTTTTTTAGCAATGAAAATGTAATTATTAATTAATACTTATAAATTATATTTTAAGTCTAAATAATTTACAAGTGTATTAAATTGATTTTAGATGAATACGTGATAAAACAAGATTAATTTCAAAACTGCAAAAAAAAGTATAACTGGGTCAAGGCCTACTACATGTATACCCTTTGTGTATTAGCGCTTTTTTATTGTAATAGGCCTAATTTTAGAAATTGTAGTAGGCCTACTTTAGTAACAAATGTAATTTAGTAAACTTTATTTAAATTAGTAAACTGGAGATAGTAATGCAGGGGTCACCAAAAATAGTAATAAATGATAATTCAAATAAAAATAATTTTTTCATAAATGATCAAAAAGATTTGTTGGCACATGTGCGCGTTCACGATGGACTTGGGGGGCCTACCTGTTTAATCACACCCTTTCTTTAAATTTAATGGTCCTCCTTGCCCTTGCACAGGTCTTTAGCTTGGGAAATGGCCCAGAACCCAATATAATCTAACCTAGCCCGAGATAAAATTATAATTTTGTTGTTATGAGTGAAAAGTAGTGGTTGAAATTAATTCTGAACTCTGTCCCACACATTCACCAATATAATACCCCTTTTAAAGAATGGAACATCCTGCCCTTGCACAATACCCCTTTTCAAGAATGGAACAGCCTGCCCTTGCACTAGTTTGCACACACACGTACACCGTACCCACTGATCATACGCTCGGATTTTGCCGCGATCGAATTCTCCTAAGCGTCTGTTCGAATACTGCCACAGGCGATCGAATTCTCCCACGCAGCCAACCCTTTCAACTGGAGGTCAAATGTCACAGACCTTGACCACTGTTAGGGAGGGTGATACACACATAAAGTAAGATAAGAAACAGTTGTTATATACATATTATGATTTAGATTCATCTCCTTCGGAAACATAAAAAAAGTCACATGTTATGTTATCTGATCGAATATACCCACAATTACCCTAGTACTACGTACTAGTACTAGTAGTACTAGGCCCTACACACCATCCATTGGCATTGCATAATTATTGGTTAGGTAAGTTGATTAACGAAATAGGCATCATTGGATTATCGATCTGGCGTCAAGGCCTACATCTGCAAGCATCAAGGGTTTTACTACGACGACAACGAGTAGAAATAGCTGACAACAACATTTGATGGCTAAATACTTAGAGGAAGTGTTAGCTATAGTGTGATATCTATCGTCCATGTACGTAATTCGCCGCACTCGTGAAATGACGCACCTACCTTTGGCTTAGCATTTCTCGGAAAACTTACAAAAATATGGCGTATTATATACTGGTTGCATAAACTTATCTAAGTCGTGCTTGTTACAAAAATAAAAATTATAGTGAAATTGTATGATTTACTGGAAAGTTAGTGCTTGTGAAAGTGGAAAAAGTTGTTTAACCACTGATTTTACTACTCTATACAAATAGTAAGAGATTTACATGACCTCAAATTTTTTTGTCATGAACATCTGTGATTTTATTGTTCTATGCCGTCAACAAGCTGTTGTCTGTGGAAACCAAAATATATGAATGCTTTGCATTTGCAATGATTTTTTAAAGAAATACTGATCCTCAAATTGGACACATTCCTTATAGAAGAAGCGAACGAAGACTACTTAATTCGTTGGTGTTTATTTCGACGGTAGTGGAAAATTATTGAGAAAATGAAACATTAATATCATGGTTATGAAAAGAAATATTTTATTTGACAAAATGTTAACAGCAATTTTACACATTTCAAAATGTTAAAGTACTTTTTGCAAAAAATTTAACCACCTTCCATTTTATTGGTCTTTCAAGAATATCAATTGATTAAAAGTGTTGAGAGCTTCTCCAAATTATACCATTTTATTATAAAAATCAAAAACAATATATCGAAAACAAGTTTAAAAACAATTTTACAACCATCTGGAGTAAGATGAAACATGATTTCAACTGTTTTTCTTCTTGGGTACATTTTCTGTGCCCCCATGAACTTTAACAGTTTGGGGTTGAGTCATTATACCAACATCAATTTTCTGATGACTACAATTCTGTGCGTATCAAAAAACAGCGCTCAAGACGTCCACGCGTATGATCAAGCATTGAAATTCAGCATTTTACAAGAGAATCCTTCACTGAAACAAACTGAAACACCAAATTGCTAATTTCATTTGTAAGTTACTGTCCAGTTGATTATAGCCTTAGGTGTGTCATTTAGGGTAAATTGAGGATATATTTTTTTGGAATTTCTAAAAGTCTTTTTACCATAATAAAAGGTATTCCAGTTAGGCCCCTATTTAAACTTGACAAAAGTTAACATTTTACTGCAGCCATTTTGCCTCTTCCCTGTTCGGTCATGCGCAGAAATGGTACAGTCCTATGCGCATGACCAAACAGGGAAAAGGCAAAATGACCGCCGTAAAATGGTAACGTTTGTCAAGTTTGGGTAGAATGTCATATCCGACCGCCACTTTTTCTCATTAAATAATGTAATCTTACCTACCTGGTAAGGTGGAGAACATATGGATGATGATGGACATATACTTCAAATTATTCCAGGATATTTATTTAATGAAAAATCAGGCATTTTTGGTATACGATGACTTCTTCAGTCATGTCGGTTTGATCTTGTCAACTCTCCCATAAGTGACCAACACGGTCATTGTACATGCGCAGTAGCAACTATAATAGGATCCTTCAGTTTTCTGAAGGGGAGGATTTTTTTAGAAGGGAAATCAAGTCTGAAAACCATCATAAAAGTGGATTTTAAAGATAGTTTTCTGTACCCCCAAAAACCGATGGAATAATTGTTTAACTGGTTAGTGGTTGCAAAAAAAAAAAAAAAAAACCTTAATAAGTGGCAGTCGGATACGACATTCTTTCCTCAAGGTTAAATAAACATTTTTTTCATGGTAAAAAGACTTTTCGAAATTCCCCAAAAATATCACTTTAACGCTTCCTCTAGGTATGTAGCCATATTTCACATGTTGTTGTCGGCTTCTACGGGTCCATTTCTACTCCTTGTAGATGTAGGCCTGGATGCTGAATCCAGACCTGGATGCCTTTTGGTATGACCGTCAACAACTGATTGAAACAGTTGATGTTAGGTTCTAAAAAAGCTAGGTAGCGTAATCCAAATCATTGTTTCCTTTGCACTATGAATAACTTACCCTGAAAATGCCCTGAAAATCTGTTTTACCGTGGAATAAATAATTCACAGCAATTTCATGATGACACAACAACGTGAAAACACCATGAAATACTCTTGGGATTCCTACGCCGTGAAAACGCCATGAACTTCTCGTGGCGGTTTTGGGGCGGCTTATTAATTCTCGAGAGCACCGTGAATTTGCCGTTAAATCACCGTGAACATATTAATTATTGCCAGTATCTGAGAGGAAGAGACACCGTGAAATTGCAGTGAAATTACGGTGAACTGTTATTTCACTGCAAAATGGATTTTCAGGGTATATTCAGGGTGAAGTTGTTCACCGTGTTACCCCACCCCTCCCAGGCCACCTGTGTATTTAAATTGGGAAACACAGGGATTTGGTACCTTTTTTGTTGCCTCTGGTCATGCTCACAGCCAGGTGTAATGTTAGTCCCATTACGCTAGGGCCAATAACACTGGACTCACTCGGTATCCTTGACCCTAACCCCCATGTACAAATAGGAGCAATTTTCCTTTTTTTAAACGTTTTATCTGCTAATTATTACAACCTAAAACTTAGTGGTTACATAATCTTGCCCAAGCAGACACTTGTGGCATAAAATCCGTTATTCTGGGATAGGTGACTTTCATGTAATTTTCAAAACATTTTTTAAATTAAAAAACTGACGTAATCATAATAAAATTTAAATTTCACCAAAATTACTGATCTCACAATAGGGAAACTTCATGCCAAAAGTATCTGCAAAATTTTAGATTTGTAATAGCAGATCAATTTAGCAGATCAAATGTTGAAAAAAAATGTCCCTTTTTTGTATGTGAGGATAGCTAGGGCCAAGGATACAGAGGTCCATTGTATTGGCCCTAGACGAATGGGACTATCACTGGTGCTGATTCAACATCCTCACTCCTGTGGGTGTTGGGGATGGTATGGGGGTATTGTCACTACTTCCACTGTGCCCCATATATGTGGGGAATAAACATTTCCAGTTTACCAATCCCTAACATCAAGGGACAATATCGTCATGCAGGCCTGATACTATACGGAGGCAATGGAGGCAATTGCCTTGGTGCACCCTGGTCATTGCTTTGGTGCCCCTTGAAGTGTTCTAATAGAAATTTACATTTTCCTCATAGAGGTGCCCTTAACCTAGCTTAAATTGCCTTGCCCCTACCAATAGATAGTATCAGGCCTGGTCATGATCACAGCAGACTTTCAACAGGGCATGGAATCGGTGTCCTAGTTCAAGATGAACACAGTGACTGAAAATTACTGGCTCATTTATGTAGCAGCAACGGTTAATATGACCTCATCATGTGGGGTATTATTTTCAGTCACTGAGTTAATCTAAAACTAGCACTCGGATTCCATGCCCTGTTGATCGAGACGATATTGTCCCTTTAACCCTCCTACTAACGCTGAACTTTAGTGGCAAGTAGCTACATAGGTCAAAATCAGTCAACTGCCTGTTTTGACTGTTGACCCAAATATGCACGCAGGAGCATTTTTGACTGGTTTTCACTGTCATTTTGACCACCCTGAACAATACCAGACAATGCTTTTACCAGTCAGAAACAGTCGACTCATTTTAACCTCAGTGTCCATGAACTTACTACACGTAAGGTTTGACAGTGTTTGACTTCTTAGTGCACTAGATATACCTTGGCAAGTATATCAACATATTGACTGATTTTGACCCTTGCGTGCAGTTACAGTAGGGTTAATAAACAGGATGAAATGATTTCGTTGTGATATTGAACAATGGGGTCAATTAATGTTCAAGAAACAGTTTGTACATATATACATTTTCTTAGCAATGCAAGATCTATGTCATAGATCTAGTGTAAAACCAGATTGTAACATTTATCATGTTATTCTCCCGACAGAAAACTTGCTACACTTTAATTGAATCGACCACAGTACATCGTTAGTTTCTCCACAAGAGGGCGCCATCCTATCCATCATTATGAAGGACCCAGTAGGAGCAGTGCAACGACTCTTCCAGGAGTACACCCACGCTGTGATTATCGTTGGAGCGATAGGGATTTACACAGCCTATTACTACCTCAAAGTTGTGCAGGTTAGGCTAAATAAAATAAAATGTGTGTTTCCTATTACAATGAGAAAAAAAAGAGTGGGTAGGTGGTAAATGTGGAGTGTCGTGGCCGAGCGGTCTAGCTTACCGGATTCAAGTTCTGGTGTTAGCAGCAGAATGTGGGTTCGAATCCTAGCCGTGACACTTGTGTCCTTGAGCAAGACACTTAACCATAATTGCTTCTCTCCACCCAGGGGTTAAATGGGTACCTGTGAGGGCAGAGTTGGTTGATTAGCCCTATATGTGCTGTAATGGCAGCAATTGAGCTGTATACTCCCCAGGGAGCTGAGATGGTTTCAGGAATGATTTATGAGCCTTATGAGCAGGGGTAATGATATAATGCGCCTTGAGCACCACTTAGTTGGTGGATACGTGCGCTATATAAGTCCACACATTATTATTATTATTATTATTATTATTATACTTTTTTTTGTGGGGAGGGGGTCAAATTTGTATTCCCCCTCCCAAGTTTGTATGTGTTAATTCTGGTCCGTCACGGTTCCAAATAATGCATCATGAAGTTAGTGTGTGAGATAAAAAAGGGTAAAAGCATTGGTGGATCCAGGGCGGGGGCTAAGGGGGGGCTGTAGGTTCCCCCTAAAATCGTTTAAAAAAAATAAAAAGAACAGAATCAGATACAAACGGTAAGGTATTCCCCCTCATGTTTCCCCTCATTTCCCCCTCACTGTGTTTTGTTTTCCTCTCCCTTTGATTATTTCATTGTAATTTTTGTAGTACTGAAAAATCGTTCTTGATTCTCAGCCCCCCCCTAAAAAATATTTTGGATCCGCACATGAAAAAGTTACAGTTACAGAAGCATATCAAACACAACATTTCAAAGTTAAAATTTACCCACCTCTCAAGTCATTATGATGGTAAAAAAAAAAAAAATGAAAAAAGGATAACAGATTTAAAAGCCCTTTATACACTGTTGGTATTTTCCAAAAAATAAATGATTACAGATTAAAGGGGGACTGACATCCTTTATTGTGTGTGTACTTAAGGCGTTTTGTAATAAAATATTGTTTTTGAGACCCACCTGTGTCTATTTAATCATTGATTTCTGAGTACAAGTATTTTAAAACAATGTTTGAAGTGTTTGGGGGAAGCTTCATTTGCATAAGATATGTGACGTAAGGTCGGGAAGATCCGATGTGTACATGATGTACATATACATACAAACGTTTCACACACGTAGCGTCGATTTCATTTCTTCCGTGATTTTTGTTTCCGGAACTAATAAAATGCCGGGAAGATGTGTTTCTGCAGGATGCAGCAACACCACCAAAGACGGTGTTAGCCTTCGTCTGTTCCCACGTGACCCAAAAATCGCCGTATTGGACGAGCAAAGTTCGACTGACAAGAGTAAAGTGGTCAGGTCCATCGACTCACATAGTTTTGTGCAGCGATCATTTTGAGCCGAGTTTTGAGCCGAATTTCTCTTCCCGACATGACGTCACGAACAGCTCCTCCGTGCAGGGCGTAAAAGTGGGGGGCATTTTTACAATGGTAAAATAACACTCTCAAAAACAATAAAAACACAAAACAAAAATTTTATTGATCTTTTACTGATATAAAAGAATAAAACGATCACATATTTAACTGTTTGATTTAAATCCATGTCAGTCCCCCTTTAACATAAAACTTAGGGAGGCGGGCCAAAGTCGTGGTACAGCCAAGCCTTTGAGAAGCCCGGCCAGGCCCAGGCTACCTGGCCTCCTAATCTGTCTTTTGTGAGTCCTAATCCTGTCACAATACAGTACCTGCCAATCAACATAACCTGGGCTTCTGGAGGGCCTAGGCCAGCCAAGCAGAGCTCATTATAATGGCTGCAGTTGTGAACAAAAGACAGCTGAGGTGTCAGTCAAGTCTGCGTTAACAATAAGAGCTATTTGAGATCTATTCATTAGTAAAGGGTCTTTTGTGCTCAGCTAGGGGATTATATAGGCCCACAGGCAAAGCCAGGGCCTGGCCAGGCTTCTCAAAGGCTTGGCTGTACCACGACTTTGGCTCTCCTCCCTTACTTGTTTTGAAGTTGGTATACAATTTTCTGAATTGAAATAGAAGCCGAAGGTTTTCGGCAAGGATGGCAAGTTCCTGCAGTTTGTGGGACGACACATACCGATGTTGAGGGAGCCCTTCAGACCCACCATGTGGGGTTTTGTACATCCCCTCCAGACGATTGGTCCAATCATCATGAAGTTTTTCGCGTCCATTCAGTACAGAAGGTATGTATGTGACGCAAAGAGCTTTTTTTTTATAACCTTAACCCTCCTGCTATTGCTGCACTTTGTCCCTTTAACCCTCCTGAACGCTGAACTTTAGTGGCAAGTAGCTACAGAGGTCAAAATCAGTCAACTGCCCGTTTTGACTGTTGACCCACATGTGCACATAGGGGCATTTTGGACTGGTTTTGACTGTCATTTTGACCAGTACCCTCAACTATACCAGACAATGCTGTCATTTTGACCACCCTGAACAATACCAGACAATGCTTTTACCAGTCAGAAACAGTCGACTCATTTTAACCTCAGTGTCCATGAACTTACTACACGTAAGGTTTGACAGTGTTTGACTTCTAAGTCAAACACTGTCAAACCCTCCTGAATGCTGAACTTTAGTGGCAAGTAGCTACAGAGGTCAAAATCAGTCAACTGCCTGTTTTGACTGTTGACCCACATGTGCACATAGGGGCATTTTGGACTGGTTTTGACTGTCATTTTGACCACCCTGAACAATACCAGACAATGCTTTTACCAGTCAAAAATGGTCAACTCATTTTGACCTGTAAATGTACTTTAATACTACACGTAAGGTTCGACAGTGTTTGACTTTTAAGTGCACTAGATATACCTTGGCAAGTATATCAACATTTTGACTGATTTTGACCCTTGTAGTAGTAGGAGGGTCAATGTACTTACTACACGTAAGGTTTGAAAGTGTTTGACTTTTAAGTGCACTAGATATACCTTGGCAAATATATCAACATTTTGACTGATTTTGACCCTTGTAGTAGTACTAGTAACAGGGTTTAATAAAGAGTCCCGTTTGTAAAAACCCTCATCCCCCCCCCCCCCCCCAATAGTATTAGTCAGCAATACCTTTGGGTATCTTTTGGATGTCCCAGTTTGCTCAATGGACACCCCGTTTTATTTGCAAAACACATGCAGAGTTTTTATTTTCTGCAAACACTCGGAAAGCTCGATATATACAGTGCTTCTTAGAGGTCAGCTCTTAAATCAATCTTAAAGGGTCAGTATCGTCACGATAAACAGGGCATGGAATCAGAATGCTAGTTTTAAATTATCACAGTAACTAACATAATACCCCACATGATAAGGTCATATTACCGTTGCTGCTGCATAAATGAGCCAGTAATTTTAAGTCACCGTGTTCATCTTAAACTAGGACTTCGATTCCATGCCCTGGCGAAAGTCTGCTCTGATTGTGACGATACTGCCCCTTTAACTTATGTCATCAATAAATAAAAGCTAAGTCCCGCCCAGTGCACCCCGCCCAGTTCACCCCGCCCAGTACACCCCGCCCAGTACACCCCGCCCAGTACACCCCGCCCAGTACACCCCACCCTGTACACCCCGCCCAGTGCACCCCGCCCAGTGCACCCCGCCCAGTGCACCCCACCCAGTGCACCCCGCCCAGTACACCCCGCCCAGTGCACCCCGCCCAGTGCACCCCGCCCAGTGCACCCCGCCCAGTGCACCCCACCCAGTGCACCCCGCCCAGTACACCCCGCCCAGTGCACCCCACCCAGTGCACCCCGCCCAGTACACCCCGCCCAGTGCACCCCGCACAGTGCACCCCGCCCTGTACACCCCACCCAGTACACCCCGCCCAGTGCACCCCGCCCAGTGCACCCCGCCCAGTGCACCCCGCCCAGTGTTTTGTCCTTTACAAAACTTTGGTTAAACGCATTCAGTAAAGACTGACATTTGCAGTGATACCATGTGAAATTCTCAAATTAAGTAGTAATTAGTTCTAAAAAGAACTGGAGGTTACAACTCGACATTTCAATCAGTATGCTCTGATCGTCTTCAGGAGAATGAAGAGCACACTGATCGAAACGTCGAGTTGTAACCACCAGTTCTTTTTATAACTAATTTCTACTCAATTTGAGCATTTCACAAGGTCACCGCAAACCGTCTTTACTTATCTTTTTCACCATGCAAAGCTACAAATATAACTGCATGGTTTCACCGCAAACAGTCTTTACTTATCCTTGTCACCATGCAAAGCTACAAATCTTACTGCATGGTGTCACCGCAAACAGTCTTCACTTATCCTTGTCACCATGCAAAGCTACAAATCTTACTGCATGGTGTCACCGCAAACAGTCTTCACTTATCCTTGTCACCATGCAAAGCTACAAATCTTACTGCATGGTGTCACCGCAACAGTCTTTACTTATCCTTGTCACCATGCAAAGCTACAAATCTTACTGCATGGTGTCACCGCAAACAGTCTTTACTTATCCTCGTCACCATGCAAAGCTACAAATCTTACTGCATGGTGTCACCGCAAACAGTCTTTACTTATCCTCGTCACCATGCAAAGCTACAAATCTTACTGCATGGTGTCACCGCAAACAGTCTTCACTTATCCTCGTCACCATGCAAAGCTACAAATCTTACTGCATGGTGTCACCGCAAACAGTCTTCACTTATCCTCGTCACCATGCAAAGCTACAAATCTTACTGCATGGTGTCACCGCAACAGTCTTTACTTATCCTCGTCACCATGCAAAGCTACAAATCTTACTGTATGGTGTCACCGCAAACAGTCTTCACTTATCCTCGTCACCATGCAAAGCTACAAATCTTACTGCATGGTGTCACCGCAAACAGTCTTTACTTATCCTCGTCACCATGCAAAGCTACAAATCTTACTGCATGGTGTCACCGCAAACAGTCTATACTTATCCTCGTCACCATGCAAAGCTACAAATCTAACTACATGGTGTCACCACAAACAGTCTTCACTTATCCTCGTCACCATGCAAAGCTACAAATCTTACTGCATGGTGTCACCGCAAACAGTCTTCACTTATCCTCGTCACCATGCAAAGCTACAAATCTTACTGCATGGTGTCACCGCAAACAGTCTTCACTTATCCTCGTCACCATGCAAAGCTACAAATCTTACTGCATGGTGTCACCGCAAACAGTCTTTACTTATCCTCGTCACCATGCAAAGCTACAAGTCTTACTGCATGGTGTCGCCGCAAACAGTCTTCACTTATGCTCGTCACCATGCAAAGCTACAAATCTAACTACATGGTGTCACCGCAAACAGTTTTTACTTATCTTTTTCACCATGAAAAGCTACAAATATTACTTAAACACATTCAGTGTTGAATCATTTATCATGCTGACCAAAACATCCAGTAAAACAATTTTTTTGTTTCAACTTTTAATTCACAAGAACCATAATTGTTCCCCACTTTTTTTTGTTTTCAAAGTGAGACGTTGAGATTGGCAGACGGAGGCGAGATCATTCTAGACTGGATGGATAACGACGACGACACCACATACAGCAATCCCACCAGGCCGACAGTCCTTATACTTCCAGGAATAACAGGTGAATGGTTTCACTAAACAACCTTGACCCTCCTATGACTACAAGGGTCAAAATCAGTGAAAATGTTGATATACTTGCCAAGGTATATCTTAAAAGTCAAACACTTAAAAGTCAAACGTCAAACACTTAAAAGTCAAACACTGCCAAACCTTATGTGTAGTATTAGTACATTTACAGGTCAAAATGAGTCGACCGTTTTTGACTGGTAAAAGCATTGTCTGGTATTGTTCAGGGTGGTCAAAATGACAGTAAAAACCAGTCAAAAATGCCCCTGTGTGCACATTTTGGTCAACAGTCAAAACAGGCAGTTGACTGATTTTGACCACTATAGCAACTTCCCACTAAAGTGCAGCTAGAGTAGGAGGGGTTGCCCTTGACTTTCTTCCACTAGCCGGCCGGACCAGTAAGTTTTGAATTTTAGCTATTCTCAATGGTCCGGCGGTTTTTAAAGAGGGACTCTAAGGTCAAATCCAGTTTTGTGATGCACTCATTTTCCAGTAGATAGAGTCCTTATGAAAGTGGACAAAATATCACAAGTCTCTTACCTCATATTAAAATGGTGTAAAATGCCATTGTATTTGATACCCTTCCAGTGCGAAATTTGTTAACATCCAAAAACATCCAATGACGTCACATTTCAAATATATGGGTCTGTACATTTTTGTACGGGGAATTTTTAGTTCATTCCTGAATCTCCATGATATTCAATCAAAACGGTGTTGAATTTGACTTTTTGACGAACGAAAAATTCCTGTATGGAATGTGCAGACCAGTTTATTGCTGACATCCAATGACGCCATGTTTCAAATTTCGCACTGAAAGAGTCTGAAATAAAATGACATTTTACACCATTTTAACGTGATGTTAGAGACTTTGTGATATTGGAAAATGAGTGCAGCACAAAACTGAATTTGACCTTAACCCTCCTATATACAGTGCAGTTGCCATAGAATTGTCAGACCTTTCAAAACCTTTCAAGTTTGCTGTACTGAAGGGTTTTGAAAGGTGAGAAAACTGTCTGACAAAAGGGACCTATGAAAGGTTTCGAAAGGTGTAACAACTCTCTGAACAAACTGGTGTTGAAATGTTTCAATACCTTTCAAAGGGTATTGAAAGGTGTGGTTGTTCAGTAGCAACAAATTCTGGAGGGTTTTAAAGGGTTCATAATAATTGATAGCCATTTTGGCCCTTAAGCAGATTTTGAAAGGTTTTGAAAGGTCAAACCATAGGAGGGTTAAAGTACTTTGGGTGGACCACATTGTCAATACTTTCGAGTAAGGACAAAGAAAGTCACAAATAACTTTCCACGGCCCAGTGGAATAAAATGGGTAAATATAAAATAAAAAGAACTAGGATTCAGTGCAGTAATTTTGAGTAGTAGTCTGCATCCACCGGACTACTACAAGAGGGGTTTTAACCAGTCTGCCGCCGCCGTTTTGACTGGCATGTAGCCAGCAGACCACTGACAAATTCAAACCCTGATCAACGATATTTGACTAAGTTCATGGGTGTGACTTGTCCGTTTTTCCCCCGGATTTTCAGATTTTCACAAATCGCAATGTTGTGATCCTCCGGATTTTAAAGATTCACGCAATAAAGAAAAGCGAAGCAATAGCTTTAGAACTATAGCGGCCCCAATACCCCTAGCAAAATATATGTGGATTTTTCAAAACTGCCCAATCACACACCTGAAATATACGTGACAGGTACTCGTAATGATCGGATATCGAATGACTAAAAAATGTAATTATTTCCATTGATTGTATACACTGCTAGGATCGAGTAAGAGTCACTACGCCCTCAACATGAACAAAGCCCTGATGAAACACGGTTATCGATCCGTCGTATTCAACAACAGAGGTTTAGGAGGTGCTGTGATTAAGGTGAGATTTACTTCACGCTTTCATTTTATGAGCCTTTTTAACCAGTTCGCGTCGGGAATAAAAAAGTTTTTCTGGGCCCCTGTGCGGGTTTCTTTTTCCCACACACACGTTAATGGAAGCTTCCACAGCACGTGGTCACGTCTTCCGAGCATGTCATCGTACACGCGTGGCTCAACCGAACATACATACAAATATTCCGGAGTTTCCTATGGCGTGTTTAGACGCTCTCCGATCTGCGGTGCAAAAATGAATTGCGTGTATACACGGCCTCCGACGCGAACTGGTTAAGGCCAAAAAAAAACCTTCCTGTTCCAAAGCTGGCATACCATAGTGTGTCATTTAACATAAATTCCTAGGTTTTAACGTTCAAAAGTGATTCTTGGGGCAGATATTGTGTTAGTTAACCAGTTCGCTTCGGAGGCCGTGTATACACGCAATTATTTTTTGGACAGCAGATCTGAGAGCGTCTAAACACGCATTCCGATTTTTGTGTGTGTCACCGGGAGACTTGTCAACACGCCACACGTGGCATGCAGTCGTGGCGGCTGACTTGTATACACGCAATCGTTTCTCGGAGTCCATGGGGTCGGTGGCCCCGGACAAAATGCACTGCAAATACTGAACGAGTTCACTCTTTTCGTTGATTTTTGCTTAATCCCTTTATCCAAGACCTGTTCCTTTGACGTACCAGCCAGGGATTTGTAAAGAGGGATTTATATCCATTGTTTACGAGGCATTCGATCTCTCTCCAGGTATGCCGTCTTTTCGACCGGGCGCTGGTCGCTAATAGGCCGTTGCATCGGGGCGTGCCAACGGTCTAATTGTGCTGAACAAACACAACCGTAATTAAAAAACTAGCCATTTAATTCTCAAAATGTCAATGAGTAAAGGTGTTTATTTGGGTGTCCGAAACTTTGTTTCATTGACAAAAAAAATTATTAATGGCTAGAAATTTTTTCAGATTTTTCACTGAAAATAAACCCGCACGGGGGACCGGAAAAAAATAAATATTCCCTACGTCAACTGGTTAAGAAGATTGGGAGTATTTACAATACATTTGTTAAAGGCAAGTCTCAAGCTTTGTAATTTATTGCGTGAATCCTTTACCCTAAACCAACCCAAATCCTGCAAAATCCTCCAAGGGGCACTTTTTGTAAAAAATTCAGCACTGTTGGAAACTGGTACTTTCACCTCTTCAAATGGGACAAAATTACTACCTGGCAAGAAGTACAGGCCATAAGTGCTGAATATGAAAGATCAATGAAAATGCATGGTGCATTTTGAAGATAAAGGCATGTTTCCAAAAGTGCACTGATGGATTTTGGAGGATTCAGCCATAATACCTAGGGGGGTTAGGGTTCAAGAAAAAGGTCGTCAGTGCATTGCCAATGGGTTTCTAATGATCGTTGGAGCCAGCACGTGCAAAGCGGGCGTGGTTTATGTCGGAATTACGTCACACTTACCAACGGGATTGGTTAATCCATGCCAGTTGATTGATAGGCTTAATCAGTCTATCAGTGATCTATCATGTTTAATATGTGACCTGCTCTGCGAAAAAGGGTATTAAGGGACGCTATGCTATTACCCGTAAAGGGCTGATTCTATGTGGAGAGGGTGAAAACAAAAATTTCACAACGTGATTTTTTTGTTGTTGGTTTATTGGCTTCTATTATATCAATACTTTCATAATTTATTTACAGAAATATTATTATTGATGAGTAAAGATGAAAAAACAAAAGTTTAAATTGTACACATTATGCAAATTAGCAAAAATATTTGAAACAATACTTCAAGATGCTTGATAAATCAAATTTATATTGCACAAGCATTCCTAAAGGAGCTCAAAAGGAACATAACTGTTGCTATGGTATTCAAGAGAGTTTCTTCTTAGCTCATTTCTTTTTCCACTTGCTGTGTTTAAAGGGCTGTATCTCGATCTTCTCATCTCAAACCCGGATGACTCACTTGTTCTCGACAGTGAAGTTTTGAACATTTTGAACTCAGATCATTTCGTAGTAAACTGTACCATTAGGTTTTCTAAACCAGTCAACACCGCGTTGATCACTTCTAACTCCAGGGATTATCGTAACATTGATCATCAAGCTTTTGCTAGAGACCTCAAACTTTCTTTCAATTGTTTTCCCTATGATGCCTCTCTTGATGACCAAGTAAAATTTTATAATTCTAATGTAATTTATGTATTGAACAATCACTGTCCACTTACGCAACGTAAACATAAGTTTAAACCTCAACCCGCTTGGTATACTATTGATATACATCTTGCTAGGCGCAATCGACGCAAACTTGAAAGAAAATGGAAGAAAAGTAATAACCCACATGATCATAATCTTTATCTGGATGAAGTTCACCGATTTTCGAAAATTGTACATTCTGTTAAATCTAAGTATTACACTGAGCAGCTATCCACTGCCAATACTAAAATTGTTTTCAAAACTTTAAATACTCTGCTCAACCGAAAGGTTTCACCACTTCCATGTACCATTTCATTTAAAAATCTTTCCAAAAAGTTTAGTAATTACTTTGAAGACAAAATTGTCAAAATCCGGAACACAATTAACTCATCCCAGACAGATTACACCCCACCTCCCCATAATGCAATTGCTCCTGAAATAAGTGAATTTAGAACAATTAACGAAGCTGAAATTTCGAAAATAATTAAGAAATCTCCTAATAAATCCTGCACGTTGGATCCTCTCCCCACTTGGCTCGTTAAACACAACTTGACCACACTCCTGCCCATATTTACTTCTATAGCTAACATGTCATTGTCCACAGGGACCTTCCCCACAGTACTCAAGGATGCGGTGGTTACCCCATTGTTGAAGAAGCCCACCCTGGATAAGGATATCTTAAAGAATTACAGGCCCGTTCCAATACTGCTTTTCTTTCTAAATTAATTGAGAAAGCTGCTTTGTTGCAAATATCAGATTATATCGGTAGTAATGACTTGTATTGTAAGGTCCAATCTGCTTACAGACCCAATCACAGCACGGAGACAGCCCTGTTGAAAGTCAAGAGTGACATCATCCAAGCTTTTGACAATCGGCAGGCTGTTTTCGTGGTGTTGTTGGATCTGTCTGCTGCTTTTGACACAATTGATTATGATGTTTTGTTACATAGATTATCACATGTATTTGGTTTCAAGAATAACGTTATTGCCTGGTTCAAATCCTACCTTAATAATCGAACATGTAGAGTTAGGATCGCCAATGAATTTTCTGATCCTAAGGTTCTTCTTCACGGTTTGCCCCAAGGCTCATGTGTCGGACCTCAGATGTTCCTTCTTTATACTCAACCTATGTATGATATCATCACACGCCACTCCTGGTATCAAAGCCCATTTTTATGCAGATGACACTCAGTTATACATTAATGTTGATCCTCGAATACCTGGTGAATCAGATCGCGCAATTTCCACTTTATCTAAATGCATTTCGAAATCAAATCATGGATGTCTAAAATATGCTACTCCTCAATGATGACAAAACCTAATTTTTTATTGCTGCCAATCCCAACATTTTGCATAAGTTTTCAGATATCTCTTTTACCATAGGTAAAACTATTATCAAACCATCCAAAAACTATAAGGAATCTTGGAGTAGAATTTGATAGTGCAATGAACATGTCCCATCATGTATCATCAATTTGTAAGTCTGTTAATTTTCATCTTCGTAATTTATCACGTATCAGAATGTTCATTGATGATAACACATGCCACCATGCAGTCCGTGCTTTAGTAACTGCTCGACTTGACTACGCTAACTCACTTCTCATAGGTTCATCAGCCAAAGAAATTAAAAGACTTCAGCAACTTCAAAATAGGGCTGCTAAACTCATATTCAAGACAAAAAAGTCTGACCATGTATCTCCGCTCCTCCAACAGCTTCATTGGCTACCTGTACAAAAACGTATCGATTTTAAAATTATGACTATTACTTTTAATTGTCTTTCTAATAATGCACCATCTTATCTATGCGAGCTTATCTCGCTATACCAACCTAATCGTAGTGGACTTCGCTCTAGTTCTGACCAAAAGATGCTCTGTAAACCTCGCAGACTCATCTTTGTTCTGCAAATAAGGGTTTCTTTTGCTTCTGCGCCAAATCTGTGGAACAATCTCCCATCAGATATTCGTCATACTAGTGAACTTCAGATGTTTAAAAGTAAACTTAAGACTCATTTATTTTAGCTTTGTTGTACATCTTATTTTATTCACTGTTAATTTTAGAATTACATCTCATTTTATTCACTGTTAATTTCAGAAATTATTAAGTTGATCCATTTTGTAAAGCGCTGTGATACCTTTCAGTCGTGTAAGAGCGCTATATATAAATGCTATTATTATTATTATTATTATGAAGGCACTTCTGTTAATTTGTACAATATGAATATGCAAAAATCAGTATATCTCCAGAATGCAAAATGCCACAGGGTTCAAACCTACACCAAATTAAAGCTTATAATGTAACCAATTCAGCTATGTATGTAACTCAATTTTATAATTTTGTCCCATAGTACCCATTTTTGTGGAGCCGGTCACATATAATGTTGTAAATTTATTCCTTATAAATACATTCAGACTCCAAGGACATTTTGTGCCGCTTACACAGGCGACCTGGAGCACGTAATCGAGTATATCCACACTTTATATCCAGATGCACCTGTCATAGCTGTTGGTATCTCTATCGGTGGGTAAGTGGTTACGGGAATGCATGGATGTACCATATCGTGGTGGGGTTGGTCCAGTGCATCAGTCTGCAGGAGTCTAATTTCCATGCATTTTCACAGGTTAGCTAGTACCTTCTGCTTGTACGCAGGTGTACTAAGGATTTGATGTACATGTACACACAGCGAGCACACAACAATGCGCTAAGGGATGAGGGCCAAAGTCACGGTACAGCCAAGCCTTTCAGAAGCCCAGCCAGGCCCAGGCTACCTGGCCTCCTAATCTGTCTTTTGTGAGTGCTAATCCTGTAACAATACAGTACCTGCCAATCAACATAACCTGGGCTTCTGGAGGGCCTAGCCCAGCCAAGTAGAGCTCATTATAATGGCTGCAGTTGTGAACAAAAGACAGCTGAGGTTTCAGTCAAGTCTGCATTAACAATAACAGCTATTTGAGATCTGTTCTTTAGTAAAGAGTGTTTTCTGCTCAGCTAGGGGATTATATAAACCTCTAGGTCAGAGCGAAGCCCAAGCCTGGCCAGGCTTCTCAAAGACTTGGCTGTATCAAGACTTTGGTCCTCCTCCCTAAACCCTGTAAGCAGAAAATAGTGATCGTAAGCGTGAAATTCCTAGTGTATTTAGCAGTGACAAAAACTGGGACCTTGGGCCATTATCAAAGAGCTGCAGAACAAATTGCTTACCAAAAATGCCAAACTTTCATACAAAACAAAATTTGTGCTTAGCAAAAATAGGTTACCAACCAAATTACCATGTAATGTATATTGCTTCAGGATGGTTCTCAGCCCAATTTTACTTAGCAGATAAATTTACTAAGCGATATTTTCTGCTTAGCGACTTTATGAAATTGGGCCAAAATTTAGCCAAAACCAAATCGACACCAGAATTTCATCAATCTATACAATCATTATATATTGTTTTCCTTTTTTTCCCCCGGCAGTATTATTCTGTTCAACTACCTGGCTAAGGTCGGTAAGAATACCCCGCTCAAGGCAGCTATGACAGTCTCTGTAGCCTGGAATACAATCAAGTCGACGGAGTCACTTGAGACCCCAGTAAACCTCATCCTCTTCAATCGGTTTCTGGCTAGAGAGCTCACGCAGGTTTTAGCCAAGTAAGTGTCAACCTACAATTTTAATCCTCCTACAATCAGTGCAAATTTTGAAACGACCCATTCAGGCCACTCTAAGCCGTTGCAGTTGTTGCCAGTGGCCTCATATGGTTACCCTTCTGTGCACTGTCACACCACTGAGATTGCAGGGTAAAGTGGTCTCCCATTGATACATTGCAGGCCATACTAATATGTTCAAACAACCAGCTTTAACCCATATCCGCCTAACCATGTAAACACACAAAAGACTGTATGTGCCTAAGCCCCCGCACAGAGATACATTGTTTTTGCACACAATGAGAAAGATTCCTTATTTAGAGAATATTCCAATAACTGACACAGACGCATTATATACTGATGGAAAGAGGAGAACATGCACTTTATTATGATGTCAGACTTGTCTAATTTCATATCTATAATCATGAAATACAGTCATCGGAAAAACGTAGTAAATTGAAAAATTTAATTATTGAACAGATGAAAATTTGCTTATTGAGGTATATAAAATAATAAACTTAGACCAAATTTGTCAAAAGAACGATAGGTGGAAAGAGTGTTTTCTAAGCTTCAAAATGATACATAATTTGTCAAGAAGAAATATGCATGCGTTGAGTAATTCATCAATATGAACGTAAATAACAAAATGCAGAATTATGCTATGTGCATTGAAGCATTATTTACAAAACGCATTCCTTGCATGACACATGTCTCAGGTTGAAAGACCAAGGAGTTACAATAAACAAACAATAAGCTACATGGCGATGTAGTACTAGTCTGATTACAATACATGTACACGTATACGATTTCTTTACATGTTCGACGATTCTTGTCTGCAGAAAACGGCAAAATTCCTCTACAAAACTGTCAAAATCTTTGGAAAGGAAATCCCGGAAGTGTTGAGCACTGTTGACGCACGGCGTTGTTGACCTCTTCCGCTGAAAATTTGGATCTTCAAAAGCGTGGTTTTAGGCAAAAGATTCATCGTAAGTGAGGCATTCAGTTAGCAAAAATGGCGGACAAAAGCATTCCATGAAGCTAAGGATTGTGGGATATGTTTCTGTTCTAAAAATAGGCCGAAGGGGCTTCACAATGACGTCATTGAGCTGGACAAAAACACGGTACGGAAAATCACGTACATGTAGGTCGGCGTTTGTAGCGTTTTACATATCTACGGGTTATCACATAGATCGGCGGATATGGGTTAACCTGACCATGTATTTTTTTTACTGTAAACACACCTTTACAAAACCACTAACCCTAACCTTCCCAAATCCTCCAATATCCTCTTTGCATAACTGAAGGATTTTGAAGGATTGAGGTTATGTGGAAATTGCAGTGGTGAAGGATTTTGAAGGATTGAAGGCAACAAATGTGATTATTTGCTTGTAATGGAGGATCGAGGTGATCAGGTTATACTTGACATTGGATGAAAATGGAGGATTGAGGTTGCACTGTACAATGTTGGTCTGTTCCAAAAATGGTTCTGGAGGATTGAGGTTATTAGGCCTACCTGCCTTTTAATACATGCACATCCAGGTTCATTGTAGGTATTGCAAGGTCAGTGCTTGGGTCAGTGGACACTGTTTTTTGCTCCATGCATGCATGCAGGGAGGGTCCCTGGCCCTGGGCCATGTCAGATTAGAAACACGTGTGTGCATACATGTCATCTGCACACAATGGCAGTGCTCATTGTGCTTGCTTTACTACTGAAGGATTTTGGAGGATTCTGGTTGTATGTAGGCAAGTGGGCCTACAAGGAGTTGCTTGTTTGTAATCAGTGTGTGTGAGTACGAGATGGTCTTATTTAAAAGGTCATTCATGTTATGTATAACCGACGGAAGCACTGCATGCCCAGTGCTTTCCAAGTATCTGAAAAAAATCCACAGGCGACTCGGGTGGGATTCGAACCCATGTCTTACTGCTTACCAAGTGCAGATGTCTTAACCTCTTGACCACCGAGCTTGCCCGATGACGAATGGCTGGCTAGAATCCTATATAGCAGTGGGTTCCAGAATATTTATAGATTGATGAGTTCTTGCATCAGGTGATGCAAAATACACTCAGAAAGCACTGAGTATACAGTGCTTCATGCATACGTCAGTGTAAGGACAAAAATCAAATCAATTGTTTATTAAGATGTCAGCACTAGTAAGCAGGAGGTTGTGGGTTCGAATCCCACCTGAGTCGCCTGTCAACTTTTGTTCACAGACACTCAGAAAGCACTGAGTATACAGTGCTTCATACATACGTCGGTGTAAGGACAAAAATCAAATCAATTGTTTATTAAGATGTCTGCACTAGTAAGCAGGAGGTTGTGGGTTCAAATCCCACCTGAGTCGCCCGTCAACTTTTGTTCACAGACACTCAGAAAGCACTGAGTATACAGTGCTTCATACATACGTCAGTGTAAGGACAAAATCAAATCAATTGTTTACTAAAATGTCTGCGCTAGTAAGCAGGAGGTTGTGGGTTCGAATCCCACCTGAGTCACCTGTCAACTTTTGTTCACAGACACTCGGAAACCACAGAGAATACATGTACATACGTTGATGTAAGGACAAAAATCAAATCAATTGTTTATGAAGATGTCAGCACTCGTAAGCAGGAGGTTGTGGGTTCGAATCCCACCCGAGTCACCTGTCAACATTTGTTCACAGACACTCAGAAAGCACTGAGCATACAGTACTTCATACATAGTCTGTGTTTGGACAAAAATCTTGTTTCTTTTTTTTTATAGAAATTTTAATTGTCTTTTTTTGTTTTCTATAGAAATATTCACATATTCGAAGAACATCTTGATACAGACTACGCAATGCAGGTAAGAAAACGTTGACCTAAAATTTATAAATCAACAAATAATTGTCTCAAAGCTTTTTACATTATGTTCAGTTGTCAGTCCAGGTGAAATGGAGGTATCCTAAAGACGTCGAGTTGCAGACCACAGTTCTTCTCAGAGCCAACACATTTTGTGTACAACTCAGAAAAGAGAATTTCAATGACTGGGCTACTGCAAACCTTCCTTAGGCCAGAAAAAAAAGTCTCCAGTATCTGGTCTCCGCGCGCGTCGCCTCAGACCCGCACGTCTGTATTTTTCGGTTTTTTTTGTTTTGTTTTTTGTTTTGCTATGTAATGATGTCCAATTGCAGCCTAAATTGCTGGATCAATTGGAATTCTGCCATGCTGTGTTTTAATCCTAACCCTCCAGGGTATTTTGGCTAGAAACCCTGCCAGACACAACAGAGTGCATCGTTTATCAAAGTGACTTGGCTGCCAAGTGCAACAAGATCCATCTGTTAACAAATCTCAAGGCCGAACTGCCTCAGAGTCTGTGGTCACCAAACGCAGCAGAATACAACTCTGGCATTGTTTAATGGGACCAGCTCTCAGTAGAAACAGGCTTGGCTGCTTATGCACTGGTGTTGACAGCTGAATCCATCAAAGTGCATCAGACTTTTCCAGCTGATGCACTCTGCTGCGTCTGGCAGGGTTAGGGTTAAATGACTTTTTCACATAGGGGTTATGAACGTTTGCCTGATTTGTGAGGAATCTCTTAGCCACTATACTTTGTGTATGGGAAATTTGGTCTGGTTCCAATAACCGCGTATACATGTATCACGTATTTCACTGGTTGGCAAAAAAAAAAAAAATTAGCAAAAAAAAAAAAAACGCGTCACCGCACCGATTTTGAAGCCGACCTATGACCAGAAACCGGAGATATTATTATATTATTCATTCTATCATGCAAAGCTTGAAATCTTGTTTGACCTAAATTTACTAAAGTTCGACAAATTTGTAATTTACAGTCACAGACCATCAAGCAGTTTGATGAGCGTTTTACAGTCAAATCAGCCTGCACACACTGTGATACACACGCACAGCGTTCGTGCTCGTTTCCCTCATAAGAGCTTTTGAAAGGGTGTAAAAAATACACTCTCCGCTCAAAACTAAACACATTTACGGCTCAAAACTTTCACATATGATAGAAAAGGGGTGTAAAATTCATTCAGACATCGCTCTTAGTATTATTCATTCTATCATCAGGGATGTGATTTCTCCGTTTTTTTCCGGAAATCCTTTTTTTTTCCCCTCAAAAGTCCACCAACGTGAATCGTGTGAATCCGTTGAGAAAATAGGGGGGTAGAATGTGCTAATTAAATATTCATATCGATGTCTGTTTGCCGAAATCATCTGAAATGTACTTACTTGCGTTGCTTTTTTGATGTATTTTACGCACGCACGCACAAACTGAAATACACTATGCGTAGCGCGATTATAATGTGGTTCGCTCGGCCCCGGCCGATTGAAGTGGTGTGAATTCTACAGTTCGGGGCCGAGGTTGTAAATATTTAAGTCTAGTTCCTGTGACAGAACTCGTGATTCACACACTGTGTGCAACCCGTCCCACAATAGTAAACCCTGGAATGCTTTCCTTGAACCCTAATTGACGCTGGCGGCTGAGAATGCAGTCGGGTGCCTTGACAGAGAGTAAAAATGCAGGCAAAATACCGCTGTAAAATAGCTCACTTCTTGGTACCAGCCGTCAGACACATTTTTATGTATCCAACATGGTCAGCTTTAATAAGACGGTCCTGTTGCATGGAGACGCGTCAGTACGAGAGATTGATAATGGAATCAAGAATAAGTTTCGCTGGGAATGGCTTCGAGATTTTTTTGGGGAACAAAATATGAGCAAAACCTCTAGACTTATCAAGTCTGGTGCCACTAAAGCTGGTACGTTCCATTCATTAACGGATTAAGCAAAACGAATATCAACTGATTGGAATAATCAATTTTTGTTTATTTCTTCACAATTCTACAATGTTAGTGATACCAGTGTATTTATATTAAAAATGAGTGACAAACCAATAGTGATACTGATGAACTGAAAAAGAATACAACCAAAATTAAAGAAGAGACAACAAAAGTGGAAAAATATTGTTGCCCAAAAGATGTCCCAGAAAGGCTGAGATTGCACCACAGAGCATCTAAATTTCAAAATTTTCCCGGGGCCCTTTATCGTGCCCCGGACACAACGTTGTTAATGGCTTCAAGGCCGCAAGGCTAGGACTCCCCTTCCTGGATCATTTACATTTTCAGTTTTTTTTTTCACAGTCCAATCACATCCCTGTATCATGCAAAGCTTGAAATCTTGTTTGACCTAAATTTACTAAAGTTCGACAAATTTGTAATTCTCCTGAGGACGATCAGAGCATACTGATCGAAATGTCGAGTTGTACCACCAGTTCTTTTCAGAACTAATTACTACTCAATTGAGATTCCACATGGTGTCACCGCAATTAGTCTTACTTATCATCCTCACCATGCAAAGCTACAAGTTTTACCTAAATTTGTAATTTACAGTCACAGACCATCAAGCAGTTTGATGAGCGTTTTACAGTCAAAGTGTTTGGCTACGAGACGGTGGAACATTACTACACTGACGCCACACTACATAATAAAGTACATTGCATCCAGATACCAACACTGTGTCTGAGTGCCGGGGATGATCCATTTGCTCCACTAGAGAGTAAGGGCAATATAACAATATTGACTGGCAGAGAGTGCAATATGTAGATAAAGGGCAAGAGTGTAAGGGCCATATGTAAATATTGACTGGCCGAGAGTGCAATAGTTAAAGGGAAAGAGTGCAAGAGCAGTATATAAATATTGACTGGCTGAGAGTGCAATATATAGATAAAGGGCAAGAGTGTAAGGGCCATATGTAAATATTGACTGGCTAAAAGTGCAATAGTTAAAGGAAAAGAGTGTAAAAAAAAGAGCAATATATAAATATTGACTGGCTGAGAGTGCAGTAGTTAAAGTGAAAGAGCATAAGGGCAGTATATAAATATTGACTGGCTGAGAGTGCATTAGATGAAGGGAAATAGCTTAAAAGCTATAAATAAATATTGACTGGCTGGGAGTGCAAAGAGCATAAGGGCAATATATAAATATTGACTGACTGAGATTGCAGTAGTTTAAGAGAAAGAGCGAAAGGGCCATATTTAATTATTTACTGGTTGAGAGTGCAATAGTAAAAAGAGAGAGTATAAGGGCAATATATAAATATAAAAATCATCATGGCAAATCCCAACGAGTGCCACAAACTCTGACCACAGACCTGTTGTATGGACATTTGTCATGATCTATTAAAAAAAAATATCCATGTCCACTTAACTTGTGTGGCACTTGTACTACCACAGATCAAGGAATGGTACCACTCTAACCACTAGCAGAAATACTCCAACTTAAACAAGTTTTACTGTTCTTCCAACCCCTACAGCAATTCCCACCAACGACGCCAAAGAACAAAGCAACATTGCACTCGTTGTGACATCACACGGTGGCCATGTTGGATTCACCGAAGGCTTCGTTCCCAGGGCCAACGGGTACATGCTCCGACTCTTTGAGCAGTTTGTAGACGGATTCTTCCAGCACGGAATAAGAGAAGTACTCCACTAGTGCAATTAAATTAGCATGAAATATGAATATGCAAATTTGGCTTTTGAATATTCAGTGTAATTAACATGGAGTTAATGCTAAGCTGAACAATAGTAGCTTAGTATATAAACAGAGCTCTAAATATGGTTAATACAGTACATATAATTGGCTGTTAATCCTAACCCCTAGGTATTTTGACTTAAAACCATCCCAAATCGGCCAAAATCCATCAACATGCAGTAAAAATGTACCCCAATTGTTGGACTTTGATTAGAAGTATCCATGACTGGGCCGTATCCATGACTGGGCCGTACACAGTCCCGAGTCCAAAAATAGATTTTCAAGGTTTTGGGGTAGTTAGGGTTAATCAGTTTAAAGTTATTTTCTGCGTAGAGCTCATTCATATCGGTCTCGGGGTTTAGAATTTAAGAGGAACAAGGGTGAATGGTTATGGTTTTTGTTAAGTTTTGTTCACGTTAAAAGATTTATTTGGGGATGTGGGTTGTATAGTTGGTGTGTGTGTTTAGAGGGTAAGGTTAAGATATATTTTTTCAAGTATTCAAAACGTAACACTGCTCTTTGTGTGTGAAGGTAAAACCATTGAACCGGTCAGAATTCAGTCAAAACCCAAAATATTGCTTTGCCAGATCAACGGCAAATTTACCTACCCCTGGAAGGTGGGTGGATATTAAATTCAACCACTCTATATTCCTGTAAAGGAAAAAAGTACAGCATTGGTAATTTACCAGGGCCCAATATTATAGCGCCGCTTACCGGTAAGCAAATTTTCATGCTAACTATAGCAGATAAATTTGCTTAAAGGGGGTATATCGTCACGATCCGAGCAGGCTTGCGGCTTGATATTAAATCCCGAACTAATAGTTTTAAAATAATACCCCCACAAGCACGCACTGGCCAAGATAACAGGGTGCGCCAGATCCTGTTACTGTGACTGACTTAAGCCCGGTTCATACTTGACGCGAATACGAAGCAAATGTTACGTCATCAAATGCTCGGCGAATGATTCGCGCAAGTTGAAATGTGTTCAATATTTGTGATGCGATATGGGAAAACCCGTCGGATGTCGGCGAACTTGTTTTGAAGATAATGGCAAAATAGTCCCCCCAATTTCTTTTTTGACAATTTCAGTTTTTGTTACCCTTTTAATTGTTAATATCTAAATGATCATTCTTGAAAATATTAAATAAAAATTCCATCGTTTTATATGTAAAAACATATGATGATAGATAATTAAAAAGCCGTCTTTGTTTTTCTTTTCCGCCATTGTTTTTTTAAGGACAGCGGCAGTTATAACTTCCCGAGAGCGTAACTCAAGTTATAGACAACCTAGAATCATGAGTAAAACAGTTTTTGAAAACAGCACAGTGTCCTCGTTAATTTGATGTATATAACACAAAAATGACAAATTTCGACATCCGACGGGTTTTCCCAGATCGCATCACATTTGCGAACCTTCCCGCGTCGTCACGAATTTCGCTTCTCAATCGAAGCGAAGTATGAACCGGCCTTTATGCAGAAGTAATTGCGGTGATGGGATGTGGTGCACCCTGTTATCAAGGCCACCGTGGGGTATTATTTTCAGTCACAGGGTTCATCTGAGTTCATAGTTCGGGATTCAATGTCAAGCCGCAAGGCCTGCTCTGATCGTGACAGTATACCCCTTTAAGCATAAGCATATTTCACGGGTTAGCAAGAAAATTCAGAGCAGCGCCTGCGCGTTCACCATGGATTTGTTTGTTGCGTCACTCATTTGGAGTGCCATGGTCGAGCGGTTTAGTGCATCGGATTTGTGTTCTGATGGCCGAGTCGTCAGAATGTGGGTTCGAATCCCAACCACGACCGTGGTACTTGTGTCCTTGAGCAAGACACTTTACCATAATTGCTTCTCTCCACCCAGGGGTAAATGGGTACCTGTGAGGGCAGAGTTGGTTGTTGTGTTTGATTAGCCCATATGCGCCGAAATGGCAGCAATTGAGCTGTATAATCCCCAGGGAGCTGAGATGGTTTCTAGAATGATTTATGCGCCTGATGAGCAGGGGTAATAATGTACAGCGCTTTGATACCTTGTTTAAAAGCGCTTTAAAATGCCCGACATTATTATTATTTAGATTGGTGAAATTCTTGCGTCGGGAGATAAACAATTGATTTAATTTTGCCCTACACCGACGGATTCTAGCCGGCCAATCGTCATCGGGCAAGCTCGGTGGTTGAGAGGTAAGACGTCTGCACTAGTAAGCAGGAGGTCGTGGGTTCGAATCCCGCCCGAGTCGCCTGTGTAGTTTTTTCACAGACACTCGGAAAGCACTGAGCATACAGTGCTATACACACGTCGGTGTAGGGCAAAATTAAATCAATTATTATTATTATTATTATTATTTGCTAGCAATAATGGCCGGCAAGTTAGCGTGCCTTTCTCTATGCTTAACGGTTAGCAGCGCTATGAAATGAAAAACGTACAGTAAGCAAATATTCAGCTGCTTTTAGCGCTCTATGAAATTAGGCTCAGATTATCAAACTAATAAGTTATTATTTAAAAACTGACTTGGTGTATAGTATAGTATCAATCATCCGGAACAAATATAGTTTGCCTGAATTGCTTTTATCTTATGTTGAATTTCAGGCCTCCCAGCGAAACCAACCTATAAAAACCTATACATGAGTGTTTTTGAAAATGGGAACCTTTATTTTCCCCCAAAAAACCTATATTAACCCTCCTACAATCAGTGCAATTTTGAAACAACCCATACAGGCCACTCCAAGCCATTAGCTGTTGCCAGTGCATAGTGGCCTCCTATGGTTACCCTTCTGTGCACTGTCACACCACTGAGATTGCAGGGTAAAGTGGTTTCCCATTGATACATTGTAGGCCATACTAATATGTTCAAACATTTACAGTACAGTGGCCTTGGGTGGCACACAGTTGATTTTGTAAGATTACTTGGAAAGGACAGAAGGCTTGTACATGTATGTACTGAAGGTTGCTAAAGAACAGAATTTTGTGGATCGGAGTGGCCTCCATGTGTAGGATGGTTAACCTATAAAAACCTATATTTTTAATCTCCTGCAACCGTGACATTTTCAACTACTTCATAAAATCCTCATGGCTTTGAAGAAAATCAATAGATACCAACTCGAAAGGCCCGTGTGGGTTGATGTCGTCGCTTCTGTTTCAAGCACGAACACTCGCGGTTGACATGTGTTCTATGTCTCACTGCATGTGTGGCCAGTAGAACCTGTCGCGGGCAAGACTGACTACTCTATCAGCACCAAGATGTCCCATGTCATTATGGAGCTCCTTAAATACCCGTTGCCGATGTTCTCTTGGCAGCACAAGCTGGTGTTGTTGGCCTCTTTTCCGGTAGAGTACTCCATCTTTGACTACCAGCTTCCGCCATTCATGAAGAAGAGCTGTTGTATCCTGGGGTACTCCTTGTTTTTCATGTTTGGAGGGTCGGCGCCCTTGAGTCATATACTGTCACACCTTGCCAATGCCTGGATCGGACCGCTGTGCATTGGACACGTGGCTCAAGTTTGGTGGCTTAATTGTTAGGTCATCTGGAAGGTTCGATGTTGTCACAGCTGAGATCCATGAGAGGCCATTAGCCTGGGCCCTGACAGCTTTGATGGTGGCATCAATGCATGCTGGAGTTGTCTCATGGGTGCAGTCTTCCATACACTTTTCAAAGTCTAACAGGAGCCTTGAAAGGGTGTCTGCATCCACGTTTGGCCTTCTTTGACGAAATTGAAATCTGCCAGCTCTGCGACCCAACGATAACCTGTGGCATTCAGTCGAGCAGGTGTAAGGACGTATGTGAAGGGGTTGTTATTGGTATATACCGTAGAGGACTTCGCATAATAGAGGTAATCCCTGAACTTTTCACAAATGGCCCACTTCATTGCTAAGAACTCAAGCTTCCCGGAATGCAAGTTGTAGTTCTTTTCTGTTGGAGTGAGGGTACGGGAACCGTAGGCTATGACGCGGAGTTTACCCTCTTGTCTTTAGTATAGGATGGCTCCGAGACCCTGGTTTGATGCATCCGTGTGAAGTATGAAAGGTTGCGAGAAGTCTGGGAAGGCCATCACTGGGGGGGGGGGGGGGGGGGTGTCAAACAGTCCAGAATGAAGTTTAGGATATGCTGGTGTTCACTAGTCCAAGTGATTGGTTGTCTGGAGGAGACCTGACCATTACCTCGTTTTGTGGGTTTGGTTTTTCCTCTCCTACTTGGTTCTCATGACTGATATGAGGATGTCGTAGAGGGGTTTAGCTACCCGTGAAAATTCTTGAACGTACCGTCGGTAGTATCCCAGCTCTCCAACAGTTTCTAGTGTCTTCTCCATCAATGCTTGGACAGCACTCGTGTCAGCGGGGTCCATCTTGTGTCCCTCTGCAGAAACGACACGGCCAAGGTAGTGGACTTCGCTCTGGAAAAGTTGGCTTCAACTTGATGCCATGTTGTTGGAGGCGGTGAAGTACTCTTCGAACATTTTCCAAGTGGTCTTCAAAGGAAGCTCCGTACACCAGTACGTCATCGACGTAGATTGCAGCTATGTCTCCAGTCAGTCCCTCTAGGCAGGATTCCATGCATCGTTGGAACACAGCGGGGGCATTTGTCAAACCAAATGGAATTCTTAGCCACTCATATAAACCCCACAGTGTCACAAACGCTGTCAAAGGTCTGCTCTCTTCGGATATAAATCCCTGATGGTAGGCTTTACCCTGGTCCAGAGTTGAGAACCAGGCATTTCCACCTAAACCATCCAGATCATCTTGAATACGAGGGATGGGTTGTCGGTCCGGTATGGTCTTGTTATTCAGCTCCCTATAGTCTATGCAGAGAAGTAGACTGCCATCTTTCGTTCGAACACAGACTATAGGGGAAGAGTAGGGTGAAGATGACTTGGTTATCTATCTCCTTTTCATCAGATCCTGAAGGTACTCCTTGACTTCTTTGTAAAGGGGGGTGGGGCACTGATATATAGCTCTTCTGGATTGGCTTGTCATTATATTCATTTGGATGTTTTTGATGCAACCCATGTCGTCATCATCCTTTGAGCATTCCGTGGAATATGGTGACACTGACTTGACCTGGTGTAACTCGCTGAGGACCGTGCGGCCTCTGAGAAGTAGATCATGCCCAGTTCGGTTGATGAATAAGCCGGAGAGGGACGTTAGGAAGATTCTGATGGAGCCACGAACGAGGGAGAAGAGAAATCTGGGACCCTGGTGTCCCATAGAGCCTCCGTCTGCTGCACATCTATGCAGCAATGCACCATGCATCTATTTCCGACAAGTCGGCTCACTTTATGATGTTGCTGCAGTGTGAGGTGTGCACATACCTGTGCTGGGGCCCTTTCTCCATTCACTGTCGTCTTCCTGTTCGTGGTTCCTTCCTGTTGCAGGGACACCTTCGCTGGGTTGGTTACTGGCAGTAACCCATTGTCGTTTCCCGACAGGCATTGGCGGATGAAGTGATCCGAAGATCCACATCTAAAACAATGGTGGCACTGATCACCTATGCTCTGGTCCGGACATCTTTGGCACCCCCATTTCTGGGTGGGGCCTCTGGGACGGGATGCTTGATGGGATGTTGCCTCTCGTTTGAAGAACACAGACGAGAGCGGCAACCTGCGACTTTAGTTCCTTTACATCTTCGACCAGGGGGTTGGACTTTGGGGGGTTCCGTGCTGTAGTTTCAGGGGGCTCTGGTTCCGTTGTGTTGTAGGAGATGCTATTTACTGCCAAATGTCGTGAGGGATTCATCTTCTGCTGACGCTCGGCTTCGTGACTGGCTGCTACGTTGAGCTTCTCCAAAAGCTCCTCATCCACGACTGTTGGGTCTTGAAGATACGGACGCATGCCCATCTACACTACTTCACTCCGAAACCCTGTCTGCAGCGAGTGGATGACCATTGCCCTCACCTGTTCGGTGTCGTACTTTGGGCCAGCCGTCACCTCCTTTGACACGAACAGAACTTTCTGCTGAAGGTCCATGGCTCTGATCAGAAATTCCTGGGGGGTCTCCTTTACTTCCTCTTGGGCTCTGGATAGCTGGTAATAGAGCTCCGTGGCATCAATTTCTTGGTTGTGAGACCTTAAGACACGTCGGAGATAGGTGAGACCAAGGGCGGGTTTTCCTTCAAGGTAGCTCCTCAAACGTGATGCTGGATTTGTTGCCCGAATCACTGCCTCAACCACCTCTCTCTCCTTGTAGCCCTTGGCTAGACCAGCCTCAATCTGGTGCATAAGAGTCAAAAAGGTAATTTTTTCCTGCCCCAGATCTCCGATCTGTCCAAAGATCTTGAACTCCCGCCGAAAGATGGACCCAGTTGTCGTTCCCGCCGTTGTTGTAATCTGCTGGCTATTAGTGGATGTCTCCATAGGCTCAGGGCAAGGGGTCGTCTTCAGAACTGCCAGTATCTGTTGTAAAACTGACAGGCCTTCATCTTCTTTATCTTCAACCGCATCGCTACTGAGATATCTTCATACTTTAATGGAGAAGGGCATGGGTCGTCTTGTCACCACTCTCAAAGTTTACCACTGCACATACCTTGAGCAGGTCCTCTCTTGTTGCAGACTGCAGCAGGGCGTGTACATCACTGTAAAGTTCATCAAGGGATGCCATCTTAAACACCGGAAATGGACAACTGGTTAATGGGGAATCGTCTTCTCACTGCACATCTAAGGTAAGGGCCATCTCCAGCTCTCTCATAGTGGTTCTGGGTCATAAGACAGGCACACATCATCCGCTGGGTCGTTTTAGCCAACAGACGCACTTGTCCTGGCAAGATCGCCAAATGTAGGACCCGTCCCGATAGAGGGGGTTTAGACGTTGATCTGATGAAAAGAATAAGGACTTGATCAAAACTTGTGTACATGCAGTGGTCTTATTCAAGAATGGCCACGTACACTGGACAGAAGTATTGCTGGGAGGTCCCTCCAGATATGTGCCAAGTCAGAGTTGGGTTAGTCCACCAAAAAATAGGGGTGCCTAGTTTCCTTTGTTTTAAGAAAGCTGTATGGGGCCCTAGCTGTATGGGGGCCCATCATACAAAATGTACAGACCTTGGCTGGTAGCCTGGCTTATTGAAAATATTTGCTTAGTAACTGAATTTTACCCCAGTTGTACGTGTACATGTCCTATGTACGGTTTATCAAGTGAAAATAAGCAAATTGTTGAATTGTAATGTGAAATTTACTTGGTGTAAAGCTGATGATGATGGTATCAATCTTCCCTAGAAATGGTTTTGTTTCAGGTGCTGTACTCGGAGGGTTGAGACAAACGTGTACTTCCAAATAGGTCATTCCATGAACGTGGGACACTTTGTGTTTTCCATGTATTTCAGATATTGGGGCCTGTGCTATTCCTTACATCGTACGAGCTGATGATTATAACTTTCACCTATTGTTGCATCTCATACAGACCTACTATGACAACAAACAAACATTTCTTGGGTCTCCCCTATTTTGATCCATTAACTTTAGTCAGTATATTACACAACGTACATGTAACAAGACATGGTGTCCCCTTGTAATTTTGTTACATCGTTAACCTCATATCAGGTGAAGCAGGAAGTAAATACATGACACCAGTTTTAATGTTTGTATCTATTATTTTAAAAGATGACAACCTACAAAACTATGATAAATAAGGTAACAAAACTGATATTTTTTTTCTTTATTTAATGAACTTAAAATTTTGACCTCCATGTCACACTTTGGGTCCCACGTTCATGGAATGACCCATATACCAATGTTGAACATTCCCTTTGATATCATGAGAACTCTATTACCTACATGAAGTGTGCCAGCCTGATGTAATCCTTACCACAGCATTGTACTCCAAATGCGCGCACGCACAGTGAGCATGGTGACGAGTTCTACTACCCTGCCCGGCCTGTCATAAGGTATCATGGGATTAGGCACTTGATGCGAGAAGCTAGTTCCTAGAACTAGACACAATCACTGGCGTAAATCCGTGATGAAAAGTGGGGGGGGGGGGGGGGGATGATTTTGAAATTTGGGTGCACGGTATAGCTTGAAGTTCTGCATGTGTATTTTTATTATATATATTTTTTTTCAATGCATGGAAAATTCTGGGGGGGATGATCCAGCTCTAGAGCGAACATGAGCAACGCTAAGATGCACGAGTGAGATATGTTCTCTCATAAGTCTCCCAGACTGCACTGCTTCTTTTTGAGACCTTGCGCATCAGTTTGTGGAACAAAACGTCAAATCCATTGTTCTTGGAGTACACGAGTGGCACACTTCATGTACGTAATAGACTTCTGATATCATATATGTTTTTAATATATATTTAATATGTTATACTTCACATGCACAGAAGTGCAAACATTCAGAGCTTCATTATGAAAATGAATATAAAAGAAATGAAATTCTTGTATTTCGTGTAAACTTTAAATTGCTAATGCAAAATCTAAATCAATGCATTATTTTATTGTTACTTTTATACAATTTATAAAATATTTTGTACCTAAATAATTGATTTTTTGTGTTCAAATATTTAATATTTTGTACCTAAATTATTGATTTTTTGTGTTCAAATACTTTTATGCCAACTGCAACAATTAATTTTTTTGACATTTTATAATTGAGAAGCTCATAGGTTCTCAAAATAACATATCACAGTACCAAGTTTTTTTTTTTAAACAAAATTTATTTCAATTTATTACAGGTGGTTTTTGGAATTTTGCATTGAAACAAAATATAACAAGTAAAGTTGAAATATTATGCTCAAAGTGAATGATTGTTTACAATACAAGGATTATTAAATATTATGTCAGACAAGAAATTGGTAAAACCCGGAGGTAGTCTGAGCTAGTCAGAGCTACATAGCTATTTAAAGGTGCACATACAGGCAAATGAAATGGCTGTTTCTTGAACTATAACAACATTGTGTTGTGATGAAAGTATAAAAACTGTCCACATAAACACGCGCACTGCTGCCTGCCATGAAATCGCCCTGGTACACCACAGTTCACTCCTAAACAAACCCTCCTATGTTGTGCAGGCCTTTGATTTCTCAGGATTTTTCACTGATTTCAGGTTTTTGTACAAACCTCCCTTTGCCTCAAACTTTTCTTGAATGCAGAAAAGTAGCCACCAAGGAAAGAAAGAAATAGCCTGTATTGTGTCCAAACCTCTAGTTTCTTGTTTGTGGGGATGTGGAGAGTCTGTAAATCCTCCAAAAATGAAACATCCAGGAGGTTCAGGGGGCCTTGTCCTCGAGACCAAAGAGACACCCAGGCCCCATTTTTCAGGATTTTTGTCAAATCACACCACTGGCTGTGTCTGTCATACTCCAAAAAGGCTTATTGAGGCCCAGTTTATAAATTTTTTTCTAAGATTTTTACTTTAAGTGTGATTATTTTTAATGGACAAGGGGCGACTTGTGTTATAATTTAAGTAAATTGGTTAATATAGGAATAATTGTGTGTCTGGATGTACATAATATATTACTACTTACATGTATATAACACTCATGTTTATTATAATTTTATATGGATTGCCGTCATTTGTATAAATTGGGTTTTTTAAAGAGAATTATATCCAAATTAATTCAGCAGACATTTTTAATAAAATAATTTAAAGTATTGGAATTACACTCAGATGTTGGTTTATTTGTGAGTGCTTTGGATATCAAGCCCCTAGACTATTAACCCTAACCCCCATGGCTAAGAACCTTCCTCAGTTTGCCAAAATCCAACACCATGCACAAACTGTTGGACTTACATGTAGGACACCCGTCCCATGCAAAGTATCCCTGTCTGGGCTATACGGTACTGATGAGTCCAAAATACAACACCATGCAGTAACACTACCACCCAACTGTTGGACTTAGCTGGAATTGGGACACCCGGCCCTATGTAAAGTATCCATGTCTGGGCTATACAGTACTGAGTCCATCAAAATACAACACCATGCAGTAACACTACCACCCAACTGTTGGACTTACCTGGAATTGGGACACCCGGCCCCATGCAAAGTATCCCTGTCTGGGCTATACAGTACCGAGTTCATCAAAATACAACACCATGCAGTAACACTACCACCCAACTGTTGGACTTAGCTGGAATTGGGACACCCAGCCCCATGCAAAGTATTCCTGTCTGGGCTATACAGTACCGAGTCCATCAAAATACAACACCATGCAGTAACACTACCACCCAACTGTTGGACTTAGCTGGAATTGGGACACCCAGCCCCATGCAAAGTATTCCTGTCTGGGCTATACAGTACCGAGTCCATCAAAATACAACACCATGCAGTAACACTAACACCCAACTGTTGGACTTAGCTGGAATTGGGACACCTGGCCCCATGCATAAGGGAATAAAGGTTTGTTAGCTCGGTCCTTATCGCCCGTGACCACGCCCAAATCCAGTCATTAACCTACCATAAAGACCAAGCATCCAACTTTTATTCCCATTCATAATTGCCTGTATCGATTTCTTTTTCAAAATGTAAACAATTTGTTATTTTTGATGAATGAAGCCAAACAGAAATGGGCAAATTAACGTTAATAGAAACACACGAAACACTTCAGTGTGGTGCGAAACAATACCCGTCACTCTGATTGGTTGAAATTCGCGTCATGCGTTGCACGCAGGCCGAACAGCTGGTATGGCACATACATGCTGCTCTTAATTTTGACAAGCCATGTCTTTACCATCTGTTAGTACACCCCCACGTGATACGTTTTTGTCTAATCAGTACGGTGGCCCACAACTGTCGCGGCAAAAGCAAAAGCGTCACGGCAAAAGCAAATTCCCCAGATTAATATAAAACTTACTTGGTGTAAAGCCGATGATGGTATCAAATATCCCTTGAAATATTTATGTCTCGGGTGCTATCATTTGAGTAAAATTAATGATATGATTTCCAAAATGGAGTACTATATGGCCGAGCGGTTTAGTGCATCGGATTTGTGTTCTGATGGCCGAGTCGTCATAATGTGGGTTCGAATCCCAACCGCGACCATGGTGCTTGTGTCCTTCAGCAAGACACTTTACCATAATTACTTCTCTCCACCCAGGGGTAAATGGGTACCCGTGAGGGCAGAGTTGGTTGCTGTGTTTGATTAGCCCTATATGCGCCGAAATGGCAGCAATTGAGCTGTATACTCCCCAGGGAGCTGAGATGGTTTCAGGAATGATTTATCTGCCTGATGAGCAGGGGTAATAATGTACAATGCTGTGATACCTTGTGTAAGAGCGCTTTAAAAATGCCTCCATTATTATTCTTATACATGTAAAATAAATACAATTGTAATGTAATGTAACAATGACACTATGACATGAGCTGAAACCATAAAGGTATGTACACGTATCACTCTTGACTTTCTCATCACCCTTGTTTTTTTCTCTCTTTATTTCGCAGGCAATTTTCTTAAATTGTCTTTTCTTACATTGGAACACTGCTATTTTACTTTCAAGAGTAAAGTTCAGTTTTACAGTAAATATGTCCCAACATGAATTGATTGTGGGTGCCTTCAATAAATCATTTAGGCATTATACATTAGGCCAAGTAAAAAAAATACCAGTTGATCGTCCTGGTTTTTTCAAAAAGAGGAGGATGAGGGCCTTTTTATTTTATATTTTTTTCCAAATTGGCCGCCAAGCATTTAAATTCAAAATGGCCACCAATTTTTCAGTTTGAAATCACTGCCAACTAAAATCGGTAAGTTTAAATCAAAAGTCGAAAGAATGGTGCCAAGACGAAGTAAAAATACATGAAAAATTTACTCTTTTTGTGGACAAGTATAATTTTTTTTTTAAATTAATAAAGGATGCGGCCTCAAAAAAGGATGCGGGCAGGGACGATCAACTGGTATTTTTTTTTTACTTGACCTTACTGTTAAACCAAGCTTCCATCAACTATTTTGTAAAATATCATACTTCAAAGCTTCTGCTTTCCTTTCTAAAAACATATAATCAATGTTCCAATGAAAAGTAAAAGCAGAGTACATTTTGGTCAAACATTCCCCCTCCCCTCCCAAAATGATAACTCCAATACAATAGTCAAATCCGGCCTGTCAATCAAACGACATAGAGTCACCAATGACGACTGTTACTATCTCGGTCAAGAGCTTTCCAAATGCTTACAGAGGTGTGACAGTTCTCATGGGTGGATCCAGAACATTTTTTAGGGGGGGGGCTGAGAATCAAAAACAATTATTTTTCAGTACTACAAAAATTACAATGAAATAATCAAAGGAAGAGAAAAACAAAGCACAGTGAGGGAATGGTGGTGCGTTCTCCCCTCCCCTCCCCCCCTCTCTCTCTCTTTTTTAATTTTTTTAATTTTTTTTTAAATTTTATTTTTAATTTTTTTAAACGATTTTAGGGGGGGGCTACAGCCCCCTTAGCCCCCCCCCCCCCTGGATCCGCCAATGGTTCTTAGCAACGGTTGCTCAGGATGGGTGGGGCATCTAGTCAATCTGTATCGGTCAATTTCCCCCTTTCCCAAAGACTGAACATTTTTCACAACTAGCCCCCTCAAATCATTCCCCCAAAGCCCAAAATGGACACCCCTGGCTTTTCTGTGGTTCTCAACACACCATGTATACGACCTGGGTAGAGTGTTGTATCCGACCTCCACTTTTTCTCATTCAATATAATCAATAATGCACTCTTACCTACCCCCAGTAAGGTGGAGAACATATGGGTGATGATGGATATTTACTTGAAATTATTCCAGGATATTTATTTCATGAAAAATCGGGCATTTTTGGTATACGATGACTTCCTCAGTCATGTCAGTCTGATCTTGTCAACTCCCCCATAAGTGACCAACACGGCCATTGTACATGCGCAGTGGCAACTATAATAGGATCCTTATATTTTCTGAAGGGGAGGATTTTTTTTAGAAGGGAAATAAAGTCCGAAAACCATTGATCATAAAAGTGGATTTTAAAGATAGTTTTCGCTTTCTGTACCCCCAAAAATCGACAGAATCATTTTTTAACTGGTTAGTGGTTGCAAAAAAATTCCCCAAAACCCCTTAAAAAGTGGCGGTCGGATACGACATTCTTTCTTACATCCTTCTTATATATTAGGCACCAGTAGTCATGTACAATTAATCCCACTCTCGAGTATAATCATCTGACTGGGTCCAGTTTCAAAGCAGCCTCCGAATCATCCATTACTCTCTCAAGAAGTACCTCGCTGCAGCCCTCCCTTACATTCAAACGAAAGAATGTCCGAGCATCTTAGCAACGCCTGCTCCTGTACTCCTATAGGCGTTTCCAAGTCGGACACTTGAAAGCGAAGAATGTCCACATCCGATATGCCAAAAGTTGCTCGCACAGATGTCCTTTCCTGTAGATCAAAGGTCACTTTGCATCCAGACATTGCCAGCAGGGTTTTCAAGAACCGCTCTCTGAGAAAAGCCCTATCTTCTTGCTGCTTGAACTCGTCCATTTTCAAAACACCTGTAATTTAGTGTAAATTATATAATTCAAGATGAAATTAAAATAAAGATTTGTTCCGACTTCACGCATCAATTTATTTAAGTGATTCACGAAACAGCCGTATGTTTCAACAACACACGTTGATGTTATACAAGTAGCGATGGTATATTACGACTGTTTTAAAACTATTAATTTAAACTACAGCAATTCCGATTCTTGGCTCAGCCAGCCTTAGTTCTAAGTTCTATTTTCTGATCAGATTCTAGCACTGTTCTTACCCTATAAATACCCAGTCAATTTCTTGTTTCCTTGCTATATTTCACTGTATGATGACACATGTTCTTGTTTGTAGACAAAACTCGTGATTGCATGTATTATTTAGCTGTTCACTCAGCGCAGCTGACAAAGTGACATAATATCGATCAAATCGACGTTCATCTCTAATTAGGTTATTGTCATGAACGGGTACGGTCCGGGTACCAGTGAAATCTCATCAGTGCATGCAGTGTACGGATGCCAGTCAACTCGCCCCCTCGCAAACTCGCCCCTTACAAACTCGCCCCTAACAAACTCGCCCCGGTGATACAAACTCGCCACCCACAAACTCGCCACCCACAAACTCGCCCCCCACAAACTCGCCCCTCCGCAAACTCGCCCCCGGCAAACTCGCCCCCAGCAAACTCGCCCCCCGCCAACTCGCCCCCGGCAAACTCGCCCCCGACCCATATTACCATAATATATCGTGTCTTTTTTTTGTCCTTTTACACCCCGGTAAACTCGCTCCCCCACACAAACTCGCCCCAAACCCATATTACTGAAAATTATGTGATCCAACTAATTGAATAAATCGTGTCTATTTTGTCTTTTAACATCCCAGCAAACTCTCCCCCCGTATTATTCAATATTCAATACCGACCCATATTATTCAATATGGGTCGGGGGCATATTGCCGGGGTTTTGAGTTGGCGGAAGAGCGAGTTTGCCGGGGGCGGTGCCGAGGCAAGTTGGCTGGTTGTGAGGCTTGGTTATCACCGGAGCGAGTTTGTTAGGCACCTGATTTAGCAAGAAACTGGTTTGTAAGTGCGAGTTTGAAAACGAGTTGACTAACATTGCCAGATATACGTGTAGTGTGGCGCGCGGGGCGCGCGCAAGAGTTGAGAGTTCACACACACACGGGACTTGACTAACACAGTAACAGTAACACTCAATTTCGGCAATTTCTAAGCGAAGGTGATGGAAAATTTACCTCAAATGCCGCATTTCAACAAACTATAGACATATAATAAGTTAGCAACTTGTCAAAATGGCTGAAAAAGCTTCCGGTCACGAGAAATTAGCAAGTGAATTCGGGAACGCCTTGACCATGGCTGAAGCAGGATTTCAGACGGACGACGTGAAATTATCAGCCGTTGCCATCAACTTGTTGTTGAATAATGGCTTCAAAGAATCCGAAGAAATATTCAATAAATATAGGTAGAGAAATGTATATTCTTATGTTACTTGTTAAAGTTAATATTCAATTTATGTTTATAAAATCAATTTCAGGTTAACATGGCTATGTTGTAAAGTTTGTGTTATGAATAACCATAGGTAGGCCTAGATCTTATTCTACCTCCATGGAATAACTATATCGTCCATGTACGTAATTCGCCGCACTCGTAAAATGACGCATGTGAAAGTGGAAAAAGTTGTTTAACCACTGATTTAGTTGAAATAGTCTCTAA